>JARHVA010002265.1:0-557500 GCA_037957365.1 Torreya grandis
CATAAAATACAAAGAATTATTGGAATAAATACAAGATGAGATAAATTTTACAAGGAAAAATTTCATAGAGATAGAAATATTTAGAATTAATTTCATAAATATAAAGGTTGAGAATGAAATTCTCATTAAAAAAGTCAATAGAGTTCATAGACCTCCATTATTGAATATGGACATTATTAGGTATCAGCATGACATTGGAGATAAAAACTTTCAAGTGTTTGAATAAAATAAGGAATCTAAGGCTTTAACTTCCAGTTTAGTATAAGCTACAACTTCAATGCCTATAATAACCAACAATTCTATGTAATCACCTAGCAAGCCTTAGTTGAAGGTTATTTTTGTATTTAGATATGAAAATAATACTAATCCATGTACTAATAGTTTTTGTGGAATTAGTAAATAAATTTAAAAGTTGAATAAACTATTTGTAAGCATGGAGATATTGCATTACATTGTATAAGCTAACTTATTTTGACGTATTTGTAGTTAATTGTGATCATACACACATGCAATTTTGATGATAAAAGTAGAACTAAATTTTTAATTATGTAATGTAACTATTATTTTGCTTGAACTTAGAGGATAAATTGACCCCTCCCCAAGTATATATATTCATGTAATTACATATTCCAAATGGTGGGAAGTTTTATCAATATAGGAAGAAATTAATTTTGATTGTCATACAACTGTGTCGGTGTTCTTTCATTCCATCTCCATGTTATTAAGGTTTTATTTTCTTGGTTGAATTAATTTATTAATTTAAGTGTTCAAAATCTATAGATAATTTTAATTTTTATCATTGATGCATGTAATCATAGATGTTCAAAATCTACTAAAAGTTGGTAGATTTCATTGATTTTAAGCACTTGGTTTAAACCATGTTAATATTCTAAAGTGTGCAGGAGTGTTTTCTCTCTATTATATTATTCTAGGTGTGTGCCATAGCTTCCTTTGACACATTTATAATTCTATTTGTACACTTTCAACTAAGGGTATGCAATAGAAGATTTAAAATGGAACAACCTTTAGCTGAGACCATTAAGTTTCATATTCCTTTTTCCCATAGGCTACCTAATTATGTTTTCTTGTGAGTGTGAAACAACTAAAAACAACAACAATTAGTCATATAAACACTTTTACACAGAGGAACCAGCCTATGAAGTGACCCCTTGAGACCACAAAACCTTATTTTCTACTCCACCATTCACTCATTTTGAAGTTTATTTGATTGAGACCTACCCACTCTAGAATAGATACCACCCATCCATCCAACTCACTTAGGTTTGATTTATTTACTAGGAATATTTTAAATATAAACAAACCTAGTTACCAACTTGCATACTCAGCCTACTATTCCACCATAAGGTTGTTTAACCCATACTTGTAAATCATGCCTTGGAGTAGGGTTTACCTTCATTGAGATTCAAAAATATTAGATTCCACCAAGTTAAATTTGGGGATGTGCACAAGACCCACATCAACATGAGTAAGCTTATAAACTCAACCTTATTCTTATGTATGATCATGTTAGTGTGCATAGGATTAGGTCTAGGTGGATATGGTTTATCTATTAGGTAATTTAGAATAAGTTATATTTTCTCATTGATCTAGGCTAGCTCATCCAATAAAATGTTTATTTTGATCTTCTTCATGTCTTCCACCATGTTGTATCTAATATTTATAGGAGTTAAGTGGGTCTCTTTAGGGACATTAACTTTTGAAAGTGAAGGATCATTTCTTGCCTTAGTGTCAGGATGGGTTGCACCATTGTTAGAAGTAGTAGATGTGATAAAAGGCTACTTCTATATCTATTTTATGAGAAAAAAAATCTCCTATAGAGCTATTGGAAAGTTTGAACCTAATTTTTGGCCTCTTCTATATCATTATTCTATTGGCTAGGGAACTCCAAGGTTTATAACACCATAGTAGTTCTTGGGGGTTTTGAGGAGTCATGACATTCAACCTAGTTATTAGCATTAAGGTGATTTAGACCACTTCATACTATTCCATTTATCTTTGGAAGATTTAAAATGTGTTACATAACTCAATATATGTAAGCTCCCTATGTTGGGTTATATCATGTATTCAACACCAATTTGAAAAGACCAACTCACAAATTTTTATCTCAGGTAGCTTATTAGGTGAGGGCTATGGTTGGCTATTAGAGTGGGGGTGGGGGTGATTATATATCTAATAGGTAAATTTTATATTCAAATTATCACCACCAATTCTTCCAAATTATCTTTAGATGCCTAGGAATTCATTATTGAGCTTATGCACCATGTGATGTACAACATTGAATTCATTCTTGGTATATTCTTAGGGCACACTTTGGACATTATTCATAGTGGGTACCAATTATTAATTATGATATTTATGTGTTACTTAATTATTGATATGGATAATAAATTCCATGTGATTTTGATGGGTATCATGTATAAAGGGAAGATAGTTTGTCATGATCATAGGATGAGGCATATGCATGTTTTTGTTAGTGCCAAAGAGAATATTAAAGGTAGGTAGGTTAAATAATACATTTATGATTGTAGGTGTGATTAGGATTTGATGGTTGAGATGTTTATCCATACTTATGGCATTGTCATAGGATAGGGGTAAGTTTAACACCAATGGGTGTGCACAAGAACATGGTAGTCTATGGATCTAGTGCATTTTTTTATATTTTAAGTGTTGTTTGGTCATCTAGGATATATAACATAATCATTAAACTATACTTATTCTAAAACTTAGCATTAAAATTCATAATGGGATCATTTGGATCTCTCTTGATGTAGGTAAATTATTGCTATAACACACTTAGTTGAAAATTTTCATAATTATATGCTATACCAAAAAAATTATGTCATCATGCATTATGAAACCATTAATTATTTCTTCTCCAAATACTTTATTATTGGAGATAGAATTGTAAAATTGATGGTCTTACTTATGTAATTTGATCTCTACATCTTCACACAAAAAGCTATTAAAGGGAAAGTCATAACTGACCAACTTGCTGTAGCTCCCATTCCAGCCACTTCTTCACTTCAAGATGATCTTCTCTATGAGAATATAATTTAAATTGAATGTATTAATCAAGCTATATTTTTTAAAGACTATTTTCATATCCTTAATACTGATCTTGAAACCAATAATATTGAATAATCTTCCCCTCCCTTTGGTACTACTAAACTAAAGGTAGTTATTAAGGAGCTCCCTAAAATTAATGTTGACTTGCATGAGGATACTTGGACCCTCCACTTTTATGGTGATAAATTCCTTCAAGGAGATGGGGTAGGTTGCATTCTCATAGGTCCTCTTGGTAATCTTATTCCTTTAGCCTTTCATCTTAATTTTTATGTCACCAATAATATGGCCGAATATGAAGCTCTTATCTTGGGCATAAGAGATACTCTTGATCTTGACATCTAGTATTTTCATACTTTAGGAGATTCTTAGCTCACTTTTCATCAATTTAATGGTTATTATCAATGTAAAAGTGAGAACCTCATTACCTATCATTCAATTAGAACCACTCTTGCTAAGGACTTTATCTCTTTCACTATCAAGTCTATTGCTTGAGACCAAAATTCTATTTATAACTCTCTTTCCTCTTAACTTCTCTCTTTCATCCACATTAAGTTCTCTTTGATCCTTATTTTATTATATAAATCAAAAAATATCCATAATCTACCCACCCACCTAATTCACTTATCTATCACATCGAGGTTGTGACCATTCGACAAAGCCCTTGGTATCAATATATCATTTAATTACTAAAACATCAAACTTATCCTTCTAATCTAGATTCTCATGAAAAAACATTCATTCATAAACAAGATTTCAAGTATTTATTTTAACATAACATTCTTTACTATCATAAGATCAAAGGTACATTGATCTTTTGTGCTATGCAAGGTGAGGTTCCTCCTCTACTCGAGCAAGCACATGGGGGCATTTGTGATGGTCACTTTAGCAAACATGATACAACATGCAAATGCCTACATATGGGTTACTTTTAGCCTACTCTTGAAAATGATGCAATTGAATATGCTTAAAATTGTACTCCTTGTTAGATTCATAATGATCTTATCCATTCACTTCCTATCAAGGTTAAAACTATAAAATATCCTTAGCTATTTTACACTTGAGGATTTGATCTCATTGGTAAACTTCCTCACTCCCAAGATGGGCATGTTTTTATCATCATTGTTACCGAGTACATTACCAAGTGGGTAGAAGCCATGCCCCTTGTTAATGTTATCTATCTTACCATAACCTAATTCATTCTTAACCAAATTATTTTCCATTTTGGTGTTCCTCATACCATAATTTTAGATAATGGTGGTAATTTCAAAAATAAAAATATTAAAAACCTTTGTACCAAATTCAAGATCAATCATAAGTTTTCCATGCCTTATAATCCAAAATGCAATGGTTAAGTTGAGGCCACCAATAAAATTCTTAACAAAATTATTCAAGATATAATTCATGAAACCTAAATGGATTGGCATATTCATCTTTACGCTGCACTTTGGGCCTATCAGACTAGCATATGTACTACCACTAGGCCAACTCCATTTTCACTAGTCTATGGTTTTGAGTCAGTTCTTCCATTAGGAGTTGAGATTCCATCTCTTCATGATATTATTATTGATGAAGAATTATGTGAATATCACCTTCATGTATTTTATCTTATCGATGAACATCTACATTAAAACATAACTACCAATACAAGGCTCATATCTCTCGACAACATAACAAATTTGTTAAAGTTTACACTTTTAATGTTGGTGATCTTGTACTTAAATAAGACTACACCCATGATAAATAAGGTAAATATGCCAAAAAATGGTGGGGCCCATATTTATTTAAATACATTCTTGGTCTAAGCACTTACCATCTTCAAACTAATGAAGGCAATGTTTTCAAAGAGCCCACCAATGCTCAGTTTTTTTAAAACGTACTTTGCATAAACATTTCCTTCTTGTCATGTTTTGTATCTATATCTTTCTAACATATTTTTTTAGGTTAATTAAGCATGGGTCTCTCCCTCTATACCAGTGCCCTCTTTTCAAAAACCTTTAATCTTCCTTTTTTGTCTTTTGGTTTCTTGATGTACCATAGTCTTCCTTGTCTTATTACTTTTTCTCTTATTTTCCACACCCCTTGAGTCTTTATTTTGTAATTTTCTTTGTAATACCATGGATAGGACCCATCATCCCTCATAAAACCACCATGTTTTAATCCTTTTTTCTCATTTTTGAACTTGACAATGTTGTTTTGGCATCCTTTGGGTTTTTCTTTTGTGAGTTGATTTATCAAAGGCTCCCTCACTTTTCTTTTCTCTTGCTTATTGGTACCCTTGTGGGTCTCTCTTTTATGATTTTCTTTGTAATACCATGGATAGTACCTAGCCCTCCTCATAAAATTACCATCTTTTCATGTTATTAATCTTAGTTCTCAAACTTTAGCTTTTGCTTCTTTTTCTAGATGAAATCTGCACAATAATCTATGTTAGCATATTTTACACCATTTCCCTCATTTTTATGATAAAGAATCACACTTTACTATTATTTTATCCAATTTTTTCCCTTTGTCACATTTTTTTTAAATTTAAAACAATTCAAATTATTCCATGTGTCATTCTTCTTGATTTCCCTCTCTTCATGGTATTATTCCTATTGAAGAATTATGTGAAGATCACCTTCATGTCCTTGATCTTGTCGATGAGCATCTGCATTAAAACATAACTACCAATACAAGGCTCATATCTCTCGACAACATAACATATTTGTTAAAGTCTACACTTTTAATGTTGGTGATCTTGTACTTAAATAAGACTACACCCATGATAAATAAGGTAAATATGCCCAAAAATGGTGGGGCCCATATTTATTTAAAGACATTCTTGGTCTAAGCACTTACCATCTTCAAACTAGTGAAGGTAATGTTTTCAAAGAGCCTACCAATGCTCAATGTTTTAAAACGTACTTTACATAAACATTTCCTTCTTGTCATGTTTTGTATCTATATCTTTCTAACATATTTTTTTAGGTTAATTAAGCATGGGTCTCTCCCTCTATACCAGTGCCCTCTTTTCAAAAACCTTTAATATTCCTTTTTTGTCTTTTGGTTTCTTGATGTACCATAGTCTTCCTTATCTTATTACTTTTTCTCTTATTTTTCACACCCCTTGAGTCTTTATTTTTTAAGTTTCTTTGTAAGGCCATGGATAGGACCCATCATCCCTCATAAAACCACCATATTTTAATCACTTTTTTTCTCATTTTAGAACTTGCCAATGTTTTTTTGGCATCCTTTGGGTTTTTATTTTGTGACTTGATTTATCAAAGGCTCCCTCACTTTTCTTTTCTCTTGCTTATTGGTACCCTTGTGGGTCTCTCTTTTATGATTTTGTTTGTAATACCATGGATAGGACCTAGCCCTCCTCATAAAATTACCATCTTTTCATGTTATTAATCGTATTTCTCAAACTTTAGCTTTTGCTTCTTTTGCTAGATGAAATCTACACAACAATCTATGTTAGCATATTTTACACCATTTCCCTCATTTTTATGATAAAGAATCACACTTTACTATCATTGTAACCAATTTTTTCCCTTTGTCACATTTTTTTAAAATTTGAAACAATTCAAATTATTCCATATGTCATTCTTCTTGATTTACCTCTATTCATGGTATTATTCCTAATGAAGAATTATGTGAATATCACCTTCATTTCCTTGATCTTGTCGATGAACATCTGCATTAAAACATAACTACCAATACAAGGCTCATATCTCTCGACAACATAACATATTTGTTAATGTCTACACTTTTAATGTTGGTGATCTTGTACTTAAATAAGACTACACCCATGATAAATAAGTTAAATATGCCCAAAAATGGTGGGGCCCATATTTATTTAAATACATTCTTGGTCTAAGCACTTACCATCTTCAAACTAATGAAGGCAATGTTTTCAAAGAGCCCACCAATGCTCAATTTTTTAAAACGTACTTTGCATAAACATTTCCTTCTTGTCATGTTTTGTATCTATATCTTTCTAACATATTTTTTTAGGTTAATTAATCATGGGTCTCTCCCTCTATACCAGTGCCCTCTTTTCAAAAACCTTTAATCTTCTTTTTTTGTCTTTTGGTTTCTTGATGTACCATAGTCTTCCTTATCTTATTACTTTTTCTCTTATTTTTCACACCCCTTGAGTCTTTATTTTGTAAGTTTATTTGTAAGGCCATGGATAGGACCCATCATCCCTCATAAAACCACCATATTTTAATCATTTTTTTTCTCATTTTTGATACTTGTCAATGTTGTTTTGGCATCCTTTGGGTTTTTATTTTGTGAGTTGATTTATCAAAGGTTTCCTTACTTTTCTTTTCTCTTGCTTATTGGTACCTTTGTGGGTCTCTCTTTTATGAGTTGCTTTGTAATACCATGGATAGGACCTAGCCCTCCTCATAAAATTACCATCTTTTCATGTTATTAATCTTAGTTCTCAAACTTTAGCTTTTGCTTCTTTTGCTAGATGAAATCTGCACAACAATCTATGTTAGCATGTTTTACACCATTTCCCTCATTCTTATGATAAAGAATCACACTTTACTATCATTTTATCCAATTTTTTCCCTTTATCACATTTTTTTTAAATTTGAAATAATTCAAATTATTCCATGTGTCATTCTTCTTGATTTCCCCTTTCTTTCATCTCTGCATTGGATAAAAACAAGGTCAAAGTCAAGGTAACACTTTTATTTTACCAAGATTTATGAGACTCTTAGACCCCATACTCTTTGAAGTTTATCTATCTTAGCAACCTCATCCCAAGTATTCAAATTAAATCCATATTTACCACCCATGTTTGGTTTTCTAGATCCATATGGAGGAGGAATCTAGAAAAAGCCATCAAGAAATTTAAAATCTAAATCATTTGAAATAAATGGCAATGATATTTAAAAGGAAACATAAAAATTTCAAAAGTCAAATTCACACCAAAATACATGATTACAATCACATCTCCTATCTCCAATCAAACATCAAACTCCATAGTTAGATTCACATAGAGCCAGAGTCCTTTGGGGTGTAGTAGGCCAGTAGATTGGAATAGGGGATTTTTAAAAATTCTATGGTGCTACCTAATTTCTCATGTAAGTAACCAATATTCTTAGTAGACCGAAGGCTCTATAAGGGGTCATAAATAATGGGGAACACATCATGGGAAAGTAGGTCCATTTTACATTTTGGCTAAGAGAATTTATTCATAGTTATTAAGGTCTAAAGTCCTATTATTTTGATAAACCTAATTTATGTGTCTTGACATCAATAAAGAGTTATTTCTACATTGGTTTTTCCTTCATTCTCCCCTCCACCCATTTCATTTCCCCCCCTTGATATATAAATTGTGATTCCAAATATATTTTCCCTCTTCTTTACTTCTTTTTTCTTCACATCTTAAAAACATTATAGCATTACTTTGTTTCATTTTTATCTATCCTTAAAGCAAAACATGTTTGAGTAACTTTGGATCATTTTATTTACACCATGATTTAAATTTACTATACTTAATTTACCTTCCTTTTAATATTTTTCATTATTCTATTATCTTTTTATTATGAACACTTGATTTCATACCCTTTTTCCATTATTGAGTGAGGTTGGCTTGTTACTCCTTAGTCGACAATGTTGTTTTCCCTTTTATGCATCTTTTCTCAATTGATGATTGAGATATAGATTGTTACTACTCACTCATTAATGTTGTTTTACCATTTGTATCTTTTTAGTTAGTCTTCTTACCATTTATTTTTTATTTTTTTACCATCTTATTTTACATGTATCATTGGTTTGATTTGGTGAGTTTGCCTTTCTTACTTTAGGATAGCTTGTTTGAGTTTTTTAGTCTTAAGTAGCCTTGGATTTTTGGTTACCTAATTTACTCTTGTTTTTTAACTTGGTAATTTGGTCTAACATAACACCTACCATCCCATCTTTCCAAATTTTCCAACTTCATCCCATCCTCATAGCACTGTTATCTTGGATTTTCTTGCATTTGTTTGTTTTTACTCTTTAGTTTTGGATTCTTAGGTTTGTTAAAAGTAGTCTATATGCCCTACACAATCAAAAATAACAACATAGTAGACAACCATACTATGATAAATGTAAGTCAAGGTATGCATCTCATTTAGTTTTTCAGTGATTTACTTTCAGTTATTTTCTGCTTTTAAAATACTACAATTTTTTTATCATCAGCATTATGTGTGTCATTATGTGTTTTCTTAAAGAACCATCCCATATTGCACCTTAGTGACACATGATGATATTTGAGTGGGGAATATGTTTACACATAATATTTTTAACTTTTATCAAATACTGATGCTTTATATCTTGCAAAAACCCATCGAGACTCAATCTCTTTGAGTGCATGCCCTAAGGGGTGCACCAAGAAAGGGGTGGATAAACCTTTGGTAATTTGTAGGATTATTGTCCCTTTTTTACACATTATTATCAATACAAATAGTTCTTAAGACATTTACCTAATCTATTTCTCCTCCCTTGCATAGTATTTTAGTATTTTTCCTCTTTACATCCTTTATGTCCTTAGCACACTTTTAACCTATCAATTTTACAAGGTTGATGAAGTCAAACTAGTATAATTTAGGGAAATTTTATATCTTTTGGTTTGTTGACATTTTAGCTAACCTAGCACAAACCTGGTGAGTTAGTCCAAAAATTTGGTAGGTCAACTAGGTCAACCTAGCATAGCTGACATATCCAAATGATTTTAGGGTAAGTTCTACCTATAAATACAAGGTAATTTCTATCATTATTCATATATGAAATCAAGAGTTATTATTCACTCATGCTTATTCATAATCTACTCTTCCACCATTCTACTTGAGGAGACTTAGCTTAGGTTTTTTATTTTGGAGAAGGTTGATAGGTCTTGGATTTTTTGGCCTAAAAAGTGATCCTTATTAACCAAAAAATCCTCTTGTGAAGCCCCATTTCCAAATGGAGATATTGAATCTCGACAAGTTCACATTCAGGTAAGTATATTCTAACTTTGTTCTCCTCTCTTTTAGTAGATAGAAGTAGCATAAGTGTTGTCTCAAATAATATTACTCTTCATATTCCATGTATTAGGGTGTTACTCATACTTAATTTATTTGAGGTTCCCTATACATGTTTTGATTACTTTACTTTATTAAACCCCCCCACCCACCCCCCACTTTATGTCACTATATTTGGTGTGAATTATATTAGATTTGCTTTTCTTATTATTATATTAGTGAAATATTAAATCATAAGACTCTTTTAAGGTTGTTGTGCTATTGTGTTAGACTGTAGGCTTTGGAACCCTACCTAACACAGTGCATTATGAAAAGTGATCCCCTAATTAGGTCTATCAAATCCTCACATTGGTCATGATCCCACTTGATAATTGTACACCCCCAATAAAAAATGTAGGTGTGCTCTATCCCATCTAATCCAAGATTGATTTATAGACATAATGAATTTATGATTGAAAATATAAAGGTCCCCTTAAATCCCTAATGGCCTAGTCTTGATTGAGGCCCAAAATATCACTAAGTAATATAAAGTGAATGGGGTTAGACCCCATTGGGTTTTAAAATTTTATTAATAAATTAGTGGCCTATGAAAATAATTCCTAACCTAATCAAGAATTTTTCATCAATTAGAATTGAAAGATACCTAATGAAACCATTGCTAACCTAGTTAGGGTAAAACCCTAATGAAAACATCCCTAACCAAAATTGAAGCCCACCTAGCGTAATACAAGATAAAATACCAACTAGGTAATAGAAAAAACAATCTAAGGCACTTAGATGAAATTAGATAAAAAAATTCAAGAAACAAATCAACACTCAAATGACCCTCCCCTAGACCTAATCATGGGTTCAAACCCTGATTAGGTCCACAAAACTTAGGAAACTTTGACCAAGACCAAATCATCATAAAAAGTTTTATTTAAAATATAGGAATAATATTTAGACCTCAAATACCTAATCAATGTTTGTAATCTCAATTAAGTCTACTGACTTTGGAAATTTTTAGTGAGTTATAAAAGACCTAATCAAGGAACCAAGCAGGGTCATTTTGAGACCAAGTTCTTACTATGAAATTTTATCACATGAGATTTTTCATCTCAAAGGGATGGATTTTAAAATATGATTTTGAATGTAAATTTAAATGATCCCCTACAATAGAATGAGAGAGATAAGATGAAGATTTTGAATAGAAAACTCAAAAGTTAAAACTCCACTTTCATGTGAAGTGATTTATAAGAAATTTTATTGCATAGACATGGTTTATAAAATAAAGGTGTTCATAGGTCCTAATTTAACATAAAAACTAAGACATTCCAACAAATCAACTTGAGAGTGTTGATGCTAACCAACTTCAAGCATAAATAAGAGCATAACAAGAGGCTAGAAAATGGGTTTCATGATTCTTGAGGAATTAGGGTGTCTTGTGAAAGTAAAAACACTATAAATTTTGAAAAACTAGGATATAAAGAATAAAACACATGGTTTTTCCTTTAAATGCATACAAAAATGGTGGAATATAAAGAAAAACATCTAGATTTTATTCATTTTAGATATCTTAAGAGCTAATAATGAAGCTTCATACAACCTAATAGATAATGGCCAAGCTCTAATCCTTTTTAAACACAAATTTAATTATCAAAGCCATAAATTATCACAACAATAACTCCATTAATCACCATAGGACTACATTCCAGAATTCTTGAATATTTCCTAAGTGTAAATCAAAACCATTGCTAATGACACCAATTTACAAATAAAATACAAAATTGATAATAGTGATATATATATATATATATATATATATATATATATATATATATATATATATATATATATATATATATATATATATATATATGTATATTTTTAGATTCATACAAAAATACATCTTGTTTATCAAAATTAAATAAATAATAAAAATAACCATATATTTTTTGCTTCTAAAAAACATAATTAATTTAAATCTTGTTGTAAACCCTTCCTCTCTAAATTTTTCCCCCTCTTTAACAAATGTATAAATAAATTAAAATTGATTATAAACATGAAAAACCTTATAATTAAAATTATATTTTCAAAACTCCCCTAAATATCAAAAAAACATACAATCAATATATGCATAGGTAAATGACATAATATGGGTCCCACTTGTTGTAGAATTATATCAATGTAACCATTAAAGATAAGTATTCATAGCATAGAGATATTTAGTATGGAATGATCATAGGATTTATTTACAAGTATAAATTTCTTTGAAGATATGGAAGGCATAAAGTGGGACCTCAAATGATACCTTATTAAAGAAACACATAAGACTTTATGACAAATGTTAAAGCCATTGCAAGTGAAACAATATTTGTATCAAATATAATAGGTTAGATAAAATTATGTAAAACTTGGTGTAATTTCATGGATAAGATTGATCGCATTTTTTTTTTGTTTCTATATAAAAGGGACCCTTGGTATCCAATTAGGGCATATATACCTTGAAATGTTTGAGGTTTAGGTCTATAAACTTGTAAATCATAACACATATAAGAAAGCAAAATATAAGTTCCCAATATGTGTGTTTTACTTGTTTTTTATTTTATGATCTAAATAAGATAAAACTATGAATATTTATATTCTATAAAATAGGAAAATAATCATACAAATAAAAAGTTAAAAGGGTATATTTATATTGCACTTACTATATTTAGAATTTAAAAATCAATAGAGGAGAGATGGACTATGATTATTTATAATTTATTATACTCATTTTATTTATATTATTCCCTTGAAATTCTATTTATATGATCTATAATCACTCAGGTCAATAAATAGGAGATTAAACCTTATTCATGCACTGTTGGTAAAGCTCAAACACCTATGGTAACTGATATTATCCAAACTCTACTTATATTGTCCAGGTTTACTTTTCAAGCATATGTCATCTTAGACCATTATGAATGCACATTTATAAACCTTATGTGTGTACTCTCACCAAAATAATGTGTGATAATCCTTTTTATGATTCTCCTTAGTTTTAAACCTTAATTTTACTTTCAACATGAAATGACCCTTAAAAAATGGGTTAAATGTTTTGGTAGGATAGACTAAACCACTATGTGTCAAGTAATTAAGGTTTTCCTAATTTTCAATACTCCAAATAGGGATCAAACCATGCATATTTATCCCACCTAGGTGTGTGTATGCACCATTGTGATCATGTTATAATTCAATGTCATGTTTAGATTTTGACACATGACACCATGTAATTTTGACCTATGTTTGTATTAATAATTGGATTTAAATATGGTCCTTTTAGGGGGTTTTATATGTGTATGCCTTTGTGATAATGTCTCAATAGAGTGATAATTTATTTATAAAAAAAAATTAGGACTTTATAAGATGTTGTTAGGTGATAATAACCTTAAGATTGATTTGTAATTGTAGTTAAATCTTTGATATATCCTGCTATGATCAACCCATGAAATGTGTCTAGGCCAGCCTAAAAGATAATTCTAAATTTTAAAAATACTCATTTAGTGTTCCTTGACACTATCAATAGAATTAGATATTTGCAAGTAAATTATAACATTATAACTATTATCAATATTATCCTAGGAGTAAAAATAAGTGAAATGAGAAATGGAGATAATCTGTATAGGATTATGGAAGGTTGTTTCATAGAGTAGTGTGATCCTAAATATGTTTATTTATGAATTAATTTATCTAATATAATATTTGGGTAGATGGATAAGGGAAAGTTTTCACAAGATTCAAATGTGTATGCCAAGTCCAAGTATGTCAAAGTGTGACAAAGTCAATGTAGCCAGGTGTCAAATACAAAATTAAGGTGTCCACAAATGCTTACATTTCATCCTAGTATTGTCTATATTAAAATTATAAAATATATAAATTTCTTTGATTAACTAAACTCTATTTTTGACAAGTATACCTTAAATGTCCCATTTTCTCTGTGAAAAACATACAAGGAAACATGTATAGATAAATGTCCACTCATGATAGAAATTATGAAATAAATACAGACCATTAAAATACTTTAAACTAAAAATTAAAAGAATGAATACATATAAGGTTACACAATCCATCTTTCCATTTGGTGATTTTTTTATAGAATACAATGGGGTCATTATTCCTAAAATAGATGCAACCATTGAAACCATGTATTAAGGAATGTTAATACCTCAACCACCATTAGAGAATGAGAAGTGATATAATTTTAGAATCACACAAACATCAATTTTTATAATTTCAATATCATATCTATTTTTATGGAACCCTAACATAGGTTCATATATAAAGGTGGAACACTAAAATAGGTTTGTATGTCAAGGTGGAACCCTGTGACATGTTCGTGTGTAATTTAAACTCTAAATCAACCAATATATATAGTAACATCATTCCCCATCAATCCTCAATAATTAAAAAATTGTTTTCACGAATAAAATTGATGCTCCAAATCTATTCCAATTATTTCTCAAAGTGATATACAATGAAATCATCTATTTATCATAGTATGTATCTTAATATGATAAATATAATAAATATAACCAGTATAATATGTCTCAAATTATAATATAATACCAAAAATATTCATAATAATCACGTAAAATTCCCCACATATTCCTCATACATGCCTCAATCTTCTCAACTTGTCCCATCTAAATCACATAATTTGACCCAAAGTATGAACTTTATGTCTATCATATCTTGAATATCTAAGATAATCTTACTATATTCCCTATTTTTATATGAGGGATGAAGCTTAAAAATCACTTATCTCAAAATAAATATAATGTTCATCATGTTTTATATATAAAAAAATTATCATGTAAATTATGTAAACAAACATGATAATATAGGTCATCATATAAATATTTAAAATTTAAAGTATGCATGAAACATGTAATCCAAGGAAATGGTAATACAAATTTCATGTAAATTTTATGAATCAATTATGCATGGATTAATAAGCATCAAAATAGATGAATGATATAAATCATGGCATCACACATAGTATGTGTGATATATATCATGGCACCAAGATCAAAACATTCATAATGTAACTATGCACATGCACACAATATTATGATCATGAAGCACACAAGAACTCAATAAATTAATTGAATATATACTAACATGGCCATAAAATAAACATTAATTTGGATATATAATTATCTGGTGCACGAAGTGATAATAAACTATAAATGAACTCATAGAACATGTATTATAATGCAAATAAATTATGAAACAATATAATTTTTTATCATTTTGATCACAAGTCAAAATTAGTCAACCCCTATTATCAAAAACTTGATATAGTGGTATATTATAATTTCATATGGTGTTTCATGTTTAATTTAATGTAATTTAATGTCTTATTAGCCTTGGTCATAGTCCAGTTTAGTCCTTATGTCATTTTGAGTCACTTAGGGGTCATATATGGGTCATTAATGAGAGTGGTACAGTGTTATTAGGTATGAAAATGTTATAAAATATTTATTAATGTCCCTCATGTCATTCCCTATCATATTAATTTTTAGTAATGTTAGTACTAAGATAAAGTTGTAGGGGTTAACTAAAAAACAAGAAAACAAGTGAAAAAGAGGGAGTTTCAAAGGTTGTATGGCCTATGGGAGAGAATGATACATGGAAAAAGATTATGGAGTGATATTTAAAATTCCTTGAATATATTTATATGATTTACATTATTTTAAAGTGTCAATAATGTGCTAAAACTATTTTATCTCTCCATCTCTCCACTGGGCAAGAAGAACTAGTCAGTAGGTTTCTTTTTGGTATGGCCAGTAGGAAGACTTACAAGTCAAATTATATTGGTGGAGGATAGTTAAATTGGTAAAATTAAAATTAATGCTTAGAATTTAAATATTGGATTCCTATAATTTATGAATCATTATTTACAAGTTGATTATCCATTTATGTTTATTATTTCCCACACCCTGTAGGTTTTGCTCTTATATGAGCTAGTACATACAACTCAGTTGATGAATTTTATTGAATATTATTTTAAATTATTTATCTCATGTTTCCAATGTTTTTTTTCATGATTGGAAGTGATTTTATAGATCAAACAGTTCAAGTTGTAGGTTGACGTATGTTGATACACTTATAGTCAATTTTTAAAACTTGAAAAAAGGGTTATTTCTCTATAGTGGTTTAAAATTAGTGTGAAGCATGGTTTTTAATGTTTTCAATGTCATATTTATCCCCTGTCCTTCTAGGAATACTATATCCAAGACTAACATCATAAATTTTTAGTCAAAATGTGAGACACAATCATCTCTCAGTTCACTTTCACTTATAATCATGGTGTATAAAGGTCTTGAGAACATTCATGGAGGTGTAATGGAAGGTTTAAAGGTGTTTTAAATATTATTGGAACATTATATATAAATATAATCCTCCAAATGGCACATAAGGGACTATGACAATCATATGCAACACACACATACATAGTCAGTCCATTGATGTGCACCTACAAGTGCTTGGAGGAGGATAATTACATTAAAACAAGGAAAATATCTCATGTGAATCCCTTTAGGGTTTTAAGGATCCATTTTAATGTGTTGATATAATCTAAAACTTTTTGAATGACCATTTACCATACACATTATTCATGCTCCTACTCACTACCTTGTCTGCAACATCAAAGAATATTATAAGTGCCTCACTAGTGCTAATCACATTGAAAGGGATTATTTGAGTTGAATGATGTTTTTAATGGTGAAAATATTTCATTTTTAGCTTTATATAAGGCCTTAAACTCATTTAATACTCATATATCATGCATATTATCAACTTTCTCACAGTCATTACCTACACATGGAAATGTCCACCTACATGTGGCACTAACAAAGACCTATAAATGTTGCTCAAAGATGTAATGACATAATTATAAACATTATTTAGGTCTTATAGAGTGGTAAATACCATGATAATAATGTTTGGAGAATTAGACTAGCAAGCATACTTGGATAACTATGTCCATATATGGTAACTATGTTTTTTAGGACAAGTTCCCTAAAACCTCCAAAACATAGCCCTAGGCACTTTTGATGCCATTATATAATGATGCCACATAGATTTTTTATCAATAAAAATGTTTCCATCTTGTATCCATATCCTAGGGGAATATCCTTGTAAAAAGGAATGAATGTGTGACTAGAGGAGAGTAATGTTTGGAGGCCTCCAATGTTGATATTTGTTCACTGTAGTTTCTTAGTAATGTATATAAGATTTAAACTTTAAGTAACATCTACACCCAAATATGGAAATAAAATAACATATCAAAATGACAAGTGGTTATAAGAAAGTGAGAGGGAATATTAGGATTTAAATAACATCAATGAAGGTTGGAGTATTATGTTTTTAGTTTATAGATATACCTATAGGTGTACTTTGGCTCAAAAGGGCCACCTACAATTGACTGTAGGTATCTAAAATATCATTAAACAAACATATATGTGAAGGCCCAATGTATAAGGATAAAAACAAGTTAATTATGCTTTAAAATACATTAAAATGAGTCTAAGGGTATGTGGCATTTATTACAATACTAATGTTCACCTACAAGACCCATGCTTAGTCAACTGTAGCTGACTGTAGTTGATAGTGAGCTAAAAGATGGTGTTCTTTATGTTGGTATTGCATGGACATGACTTGGATAGATATAAATTGGTGAAAAATTATATTGGAGGCTCCAATTAAGTCATAGGGAATTGTTTCCAAGGTTTAACCATGTAATGCCACCTATAGGAGTCTATCTCAAAACAAGAAAACATAGTCAATAGTCCATATCAATCAAATTGAGAGGTGAAGAAAAGAAAGGTTGAAAAATATTTTAATGATCATGTTTGAAAAGGAATTTAAAGTGTCATTACCATGTAATGAGGATATTACCATATGGAATTAATGCAGAAACAATCTTTTAAAATGTAATCTATAACCTGTATTCAAGAACCTTCACACAGTCAATATTCTCCATAAGTTTATCTTCAAGGTTTTGAAGGATTAGAGGGTCTAATGATGTGATAAAGAGATGAAAATTTTCACATATCATCTCCATATCTTTTAAAATCCCACCATATCATCCTTTAGTCTATGTAAATAAGGGAACTACCCTCTATTTTGTCTCAAATAGAGGTGACTCCCCAATGGTGCAATCCTAAAAATTAGTCATGAAAAGGAGAAGAGAGATTGAGGGTTGATGAAAATTTATATTAATATGTCATGGGATATGATATACATATAAATATATGAAAAACCATGAATAAGTATTTGAAGCATGTCAGGGCATCCTGAATATACAAGCATGTAGGTAGACCTTTAGGTCTAGACTATGCCTATTTCCCATTTAGGTGTATAATTTCACTTTTAGCATCAAGGGATAATTAAAATGAGTTATAACATGTTAATAGGAGATTTTAAAGTATGTTTAAACTATTATAATGCATGGGAAATGACAAATAAACAATTTCTTGGCTCAGACCAATGCAAGCCTATGCAAAATGAAGATGAGAAGCTTGAGAGGCTATATTGAGATGATCACAGCTAATTATAGGTTTAACATGAAATAC
The DNA here is from genome assembly GCA_037957365.1 of Torreya grandis. Taxonomy (NCBI): domain Eukaryota; kingdom Viridiplantae; phylum Streptophyta; class Pinopsida; order Cupressales; family Taxaceae; genus Torreya; species Torreya grandis. Next base: position 18,689 of record JARHVA010002265.1, read on the forward strand.
TAAAGAATTTTTGGACACTATATAAGGTACCTAACTTTTATTTTAAAGAATTTTTTTAGTGTTTGAATGTCAGACCTTTATGAACAATCATTAGAGGGCAAAATGACTCTAAACCCTCTAAAACCCTTGCTAGTGACCTGATTGGGAAGATGAAGCAATAAAGGAATCCATATGTCATGGAATGGATTTGGAGATGATTTTAATTTTTAGAGGACTCTTCATGGATCCTCCCCATCAACTTGTGTTCTATCCTACGTGTATGAACAAGGAGGAAAATAGATTTATTTGATAATTTTTGTTGTTTTTTAGGTTCAAGGGAGAGTCAAAGTATGGAATTCACTTTGGGAGATATTTTGGGACTTAATTTAAACCATTAAATACATTTATTGGAGTATAATATATCAAAAGTGTCTTTGAAAATGCCTTCATCTCAGCCAGTCCAAATGGCATAGTGAACAAGCTAGTGAGAGAGTGAAGACTTCAAGTGGGAGTCATTTTAAGGTCTACCTAAGGAATATAAATACATGAGATTTTATAATAGGTTTCATACACTCCTTTTTATGGATTGGATTATAAAACTGAAGACCAACTTTGGTGTCAAATGTGAAGGGTGAGTGAAGGAGGAGTTATTTGGACTACAAGTAGTGAAAACTCATGTCCAAAAGAATCTAGATGATTAGGGACACCTAAAATTCATGTTGGATCATGTATAAAAACCCTCCATATAATTTCAATAATCACATCTATCCCTAGTATATTTTGGGACGTTCCAAAATGGCTAAATAATGAAGGTAGTTTTTTTAGCAAGCAATTGAGGAATTCTACACCACATTTTAGGAGTTTCATGTTCTAATGGACATTTATTCAAGTATAAATTCATGTTATATTAAATTTTTATCTCTCCTACATGTTTAACTCATTTTCTTAGAATGACACATGTCCTAGTGACTCTTTTACTACATTCTCTTCTCCTCTCTCTCCAATTCTATAAGTAGTAGACATTTTGGCTCTTATAGACTAATACCACACCATTTATGGAGAAGCCTTGATGGAATGAAATTTTATTTTACATTTTAATAATAAATTAAAAGTTTTTTTTGAGGTAATTAACATTTTTTTAAGTGTGAAAAATGATGTATGGTAATGCTAAGTGATAATCTCCTATCCTTGTTTTTCCTTATCCTCTAATGTTTATGCAAGAGTTCCTATTCTAACATGTCATATATAGTGTAGTCAAGTGTCTTAGTCTCTTTTAAATTGTATAATTGTCCTTATAGTGTGAAACATACCCTTTTTTTCACTTACCTTGTGTTGTCTTATACATATCACCTCTATGTTGAAACACTTATGTTAGAACCCTTTAGGACTTGGAAGCTAGTTTGTATGTCTTGTTTATTAGTGAAATAAGTATGATGGTATTGTGGAAATAATATTGGAATATCACACCCTTATATTAAATTAATTTCATTCAAATTTATATCTCTTTTACCATAAAAAAATAGTATTTCAAGGTGTATTTAGGGAGCTATCCCTTAAACCTAGAGGTCTACTTCTACCTATAGGTAAACCCACATACCTAGAGGTATTCCCATGTCTCCAAAATATAGAGGAGGATTTAACACCATAATATAGGGTGAAATATTTGGATATAATTATTTTGGCATGCCTGGTGGGACACTTTATCTTTAGGATAACTTGTCAAGGTTAATGTTGGTCTTGACAACATCAACTATAAATTGGTGTGATACTCAACATTTGGTAAATCCATTCAAGGTATAATCTATTTCAAATCCATTTTTTTGTCATAAAGTTTCTCTCATACTTCATGGTTATTTCTAGGTCATCATCTAGTAGAATTCTCAATCTTATTAATCCACTTTTTCAGCCTAAACTACCTCTTGAAGTTTAATACCCTCATCCTAATCTGGCTTTTGAGTAATGAGAAGATTTTGATAAATAAAAAAGTGAAGAGATTAAATAAATTTAATATCTTGAGGAAAACATGGCTAGTAGCACATGCCTTTCCTAACTTTAATACTAAAAACCCAATTCACCTTTAGGCCTATGATGACATTCTTCTTAATGTCACAAAGAGTGTGACTACATTAAATGATCAGAGTAATGTTACACCTAGTGAGCACATTAGGGATATCTCAAATTTTTGTATTTTTCATAATATCACTAAGGAGAATATTCCATTAGACTCCTTTCCATATCCATTAGATGGAAATCTCTTTATTGGTATATTAATTTACCTGATGGATGTATCACATCATGGAATGACTTTGGAGTGTTGTTGAATTCAAGGTTTAAAGATGAAAGTGATCATACTTCTCTCATACATCAAATCAATGTGATAAAAAGAGATCCCAAGGAAATAATACATGAATTAAATGAGAGGTTTAAAAATATTTGGTATAGATTACCCCCTCCCATGAGGCCACCTTATATCTTTGTGTTCCCTACTTAATTGAGATCCATTGGTACGAATATTTCCATCATGCTTCAATCCATGTGTGGTTTCACTCTTTATGATGCATATGAAATTTCCATTAGAGCTAAAAATTACCTAATTAAATTTTGAAAATTACCTCTTAATTTTTCTATGCCCTTGATATCTAATACTTATACTAATACCCTAAATATTTTGCATGTTCCTAATGCTAATATTAACTCTAGGACTACTCTCAGGAAGGTAGATGAACTTGATCCATATGCAATAATTCAGACCTTAGAAGATGAGATTAGGTAAGAGATAATTGAAATAGGTGTGAATAAAAACCCCTATCCATATAAACAACAATATGGTTATAAATATGGGATAGGAATAGGTCAAGGACAACCCAACTTCAATAGGCTTTCCAATGTCTACAATCCCAACTCCACCACCAATGCAAGAGAGATGGTACCGATGCATATCAACTTGGTATAAGGAGAAGATTGGAAACAAGGATAATTAATGGAAACTAATGAGGGTGGAGATAAATATCTATTTTCTCAAGGAGTCACTTTATCAACTAAAGATGAGGTCATGATACAAACAAATGAGAATTGACAACCTCAAGAAGAAAGTTTCACCAACTTATTGGTGGAAGATAATTTTGTGATAAATAAAGAAACATCTATTGTATACAGAACTAGGGATAAAATTAAAGCTCTATGAGGTGATAATGTGATGCCTAAAAGTTCTTATAATCTTCCTCTAATGCAATAAGGCATGATTGCAAGCATGGTAGCTCCAAACACTCCTACACCTCCTTCAAGTCAAAATGTGGTAAGTTATGCTCAAGGTATCTCAATTACTTAAGTTTAAAGAAATATTTTTCCTCAAAAGAATAAAAATAAGGTTATTAATACTTCTGTAAACATAGTGGATTCTTTTAAAAGTGCCAAAAAACTATCTCCTTGTGGGATGTCCTTCACATGCCTGGTCAATAAGAATTATTATAAAAGTAGTTGTCCACTATTCCTACTAATCCTTAGCCATAAATTAAAATTCAAGGTCATGTTTATATTAAAAATTCACATAATAATATTTTTTAACCATCTACCAAATCTTATAATCCTCCACCATTCTACCTCACTCTCATAATGGGTTAAAAGCTAGTACACAATTGCATAGTTGATAGTGAAGCTTCTACTTCAGTCATGCCAAAAGTTGTCGCTAATAATTTGGGCCTAAAATATGAACCCCATAGAAAATAAGTGATTAATATATATGGTACACTTACTAAGACAATATGGTTGATAAAAAAGTTTAATGTTTTCTTTCATGATTACCCTAGTTTCCATATCCTCCAAGACATTTTTGTTGTTGACCTTCCTACTCATTTTGTAATCTAACTTTCAAGAGAATTTACAGCCAAGATAGGTGGATAAATCTCATATTATTGGTCCTTATTGGCCTTTAGGACAAGGTATGGCACCAAGGTGACCATAATAACTTAGCCTCTCACAAGGTTTCATATTGAGCCCTACACTAAAATAAGATCCAACTTAAATTATGTGATCAATGAGAAGGAGGAGCCTAATGTGGATGATGGAGATTATAAACTTGAAGGAACATATGACTTGTTCCTAATTGAGTATGGTGTATATTCTTATGAATATGATCCTTATCCATACTTGAGAAACTGACCTTAGCACTATATCATTCATGAAGAGTCATTTGAAGGAGTTGAGGTAAGTGTTGAGTATGCTTCACAATCTATTAAAGGTAAATAATTGATTCATACATATTATTATGATGGATTGAAGAATATAATTGATCACCATAGTGGTAAAAATTATGTCTTTCTACTTGCTATTGATGAAGTTGCCCTTGATGGTGACACTCATGACGAAGAGAAGGATGACATATCGCTAAAATTCAATACTAGATGTCATGAATTTAAACAATTTAGTAAGAATCCATATCCTCCCAAGAAATATATATTTGATGTGTTTTTTGACAATAATAATGAGAAATATCTTGAGTTCTCTATCAAGCATGAAAGTAAAGCTCATGTTGTGAAGGAAGATAGACATCAATCTATTATTCAAAAGCTTGCAATCTTCGAAGGACCTAGTAGATTTAAGGTATAAATATTTGTTATGATTCAAGGACATTCAAGAGATTTATTTTATGTTTATCCACACTTATAGATGTTGAATCATAAATAATAAGAACTCGATACTCCCAAACATCAAGTACATGCTATCCTAAAAGAGCACAAAGTTGAATCAGGTGACATATCTTCCAATATGCATTTTGAAGAACATCAAATGGATATGAAATTTATCAAGAGGATTTAATATCTAATAAATGATATTAGATAGAAAGAGATAGAATTCATGAAGGCTCAAAATAACCCACTTTCAGGCATGAGAAGGTATAGAGTTGGTAAGTTTCTTGACTATACATATATCCAAGTGATTGATGATGAACATGATTATCATGCTAAATTGCATTCATGGAGTTATAAATATGAAATGGGAACTATTTTAGATATTTATAAAGGTATGATAAGGAATTTATACCTAAAGAGTGAGGTTTTTTAAATAGTAGATTAGGTGTGTGTGTGTGTCTTTCTTTTAGTTGTGTTGCATGTGTGTTTCTTCTAGTGTGTCTTTTTTTGTGTATTTCCTTATGTTTGGTGTGGTTTAAAATTAAAATTATGTTTAAAACCTATTTATAGGTGACTCCATGGCCTAATGAACAAAATTAGGCTATTAGTGTTGGCATAGCAAGCATACCACCCTTGGGAAATCACCAAGAATGTTGACCATTTTGACCATAAATCAAAATGAGTCAACTCCCTATAGTCAAAAATTTGACATAGGGGTATATTATAATTTAATAGGATGTGGCATGGTTCATTTAATTTAATTTAATGTCTTATTAGCCTTGGTCATAGTCCATTTTAGTCCTTATGTCATTTTGAGTCACTTAGGGGCCATATCTGGGTCATTAATGAGGGAGGTACAATTTTATTAGGTATAAAAATGTTATAAACTTCTTATAAATTTTCCTCATGTTATTTCCTATCATATTCCTTATCAATAATGTCATTACTAATAGAGTATTGTAGGGATTAACTGAAAATCAATAAAACAAGTTAAAAAGAGTGAGTTCCAAAGGTTTTATAGCTTATGGGAGAGAGTTTCACATGGGAAAATTTGATGGAGTGACATTTAAAATTAATTTACTCTATTTATATTCTTTACATGCTTTGTAAGTTATATAAAGGGGATAAAACCATTCTATCTCTCCATCACTCCACTAGGAAAGCAGAAATAGTCATCATGTTTCTTTTTAGTATGACTAGTAAGAAGACTTCCAAGTTAAATTATCTTGGTGGTGGATATTAAAATTGGTAATATTAAAATTCATGATTGGATTTCAATTATTTTCTTACTATACTTTATGAACTATTCTTAATAAGTTGAATGTCTATTTTTACTTGTTGTTTCCCACACCCTATATGTTTTACTTCTATATGAGCTAGTATGTAAAATTTAGTTATTGAATTTGTTTCCATAGGATGTTGAATTACTATTCTCATGTTTCCCATGTTTGGTTTCATTATTTTAATTTATTTTATATATTAAATAATTCATGTTGTAGTTTGATGTATGCTAATGGACTTGCAGTCAATTTTCAACACTTCTAGAAGTGTTCTTTATATACAGTGGTTTCAAATGAATGTGAGGTGTGATGTTTCATGTTTTAAATATATTATTTATCCCATATCCTCATAATAATAATCTATCCAATATTACCATCATAAAGGTTACATTCAAAATGTGAGACACAATCAGCTCTTAGTTCACTTTCACTTATTGTCATGGCATATAAGGGTCCTAAGAACATTCATGGAGGTATAATGTATGTTTTAAAGGTGTTAGACATATTATTAGAGCATGAGATAGAAATATAAGCCTCAAAATGGCACATAAGGGACTATGGTAGTCATATGCAATGCACATATATAGTTAGTCCATTAATGTGCAACTACAGGGGCTTAAAGGAGGATAATTACATTGAGATAAGGAACATAACTTGTGTGAAGTACTTTAGGGTTGTAAGGATCCATTTTAAGGTGTTTAAATAGTCTAAAACTTTCTAAATTCCCATTCATCCTACATATTTTTCATGTTCATACTCACTACCTTGTCTACAACATCAAAACATACCTATAGGTGCCTCACTAATACTAATCACATTGAAAGAGAGTATTTGAGTTGAATGAGGTTCTTCATGGTGAAAAAAGTTCATTTGAATATTTATATAAGGTCTGAACCTCATTAAATACGCATATAACATACATACTATCAACTTTCTCATAGTCACTACTTACACATAGAAATGTCCACCTATAGGTGGCACTGACAAAGACTTATAAATGTTGATCAAAGATGTAATGACATGATTTGAAACCTTTTTGAGGTCTTAGAGAGTTATAAATACCATGAAATTCATGTTTAGAGCATTGGACTAACAAGCAGACTTCAAGAATTATGTCAATGTATGTGATTGTGTTTTTAGGGATAAGTTCCCTAAAAACTCCAAAATAGAGCCCTTGACACCTTTGATGCCATTATATAATGATGTCACATAGAGTTTTGATCAATCCAAATGTTTCTTTATTATATCCCTATCATAGGGGATGAGCTTACAAAAATGAATGAACATGTGACTAGAGGAGAGTAGTGTTTGAAGGCCTCTAATGTTGATATTTGTTCACTATAGTTCCTTAGTGATGTCTATAAGATTTGAACTTTAAGTAAGATCTAAAAAAAATATGGGAATAAAATAACCTATCACCATGACAAGTGGTTCTAAGAAATTGAGAGGGACTATTATGATTCAAATAACAATAATGAAGGTTGGATTACTGTGTTTTTGGTCTATAGATACACCTATATGTATACTTTGGTTTAAAAGGGCCACCTACATTTGACTGTAGGTATCTACATTCTCATGACAGAAACCTAGACATGAAGGCCCAATGGATATGGAAATATATAAGTTTAAAATGCTTTAAAATACCTTAAAATGTGTACAAGGGTATATTGCATTGATTTCAAGGATAATGTTTACCTACAAGACCCATGTTTAGTCAACTATGGCTGACTATAATTGACAACGAGCTAAAATATGGTGTTCTTGATGTTGGTATTACATGGACATGAATTGGATAGATAAAATTGGGTGAAAAATGAACTTGTATTATCTAACTAATTAATTGATAAATTTTTTTCAAAGTTCAACCATGTAATACCACCTACAAGTGTCTCTCTCAAATAAGAAAACACAGTCGATAATCCATATCAGTCAAAGTGAGAGGTGAAGCAATGAAAAGCTAACAAATGTTTTTTTGATCAATTTTTTTGAAAAGAATTTAAATTTTCATGACCTTTTCATGAGGCTCTTACCATATGGAAGTAATGTATATAAAGGCTTTAACAATGAAACCTATAACATGTATTCAAGACCTTACACATAGTCGATATTCTCCTTAAGTATATCTTTAAGGTATTGAAGGATTAGAGGGTCTAATGATGTAATAAAGAGCTGAAAATTTTCATAGATCATATCCATCACTTGTAAAATACAACCATATCATCCTTTATTATATGGAAATAGGGTAAGTGCCCTCTATTTTGTCTCAGATAGAGGGCACTCCCTAATGGTGCAATCCTTCAAATTGGTCATGAAAAGGAGAAGAAGGTAGGTTGAGGGTTGATTAAAAATTTTAAATAATATTCCATGGGATTTTATAGACATAAAAAAATAGGAAAAACCATGCACAAGTGTTTGAATCATGTTAGGGTGTCCTAAACCTAGAAGCATGCAGGTAGACCTTTAGGTCTAGACTAAGCCTATTGTCCATTTTATGGTCTACTTTAACTTATAGCATTAAGGAATAATTAAAATGAGTTATAACATGTTCATATGTTATTTTTAGGTAAGTTTTAACTTTTAGAATACATGGGAAACCACAAATAAACCATTTATTGGCTCATACCAACTCAAGCCTATGCAGAATGAAGAGGAGAAGTTCAAGAGGCTATTTTGATATGCTCAAACCTACTTGGAGGATTAACATGGGAGAATAAATAATTTTTGGATATTATATAATATACCTAAATTGTATTTTAAATATTTTTTTTAGCTTTTGAATGTCATACCTTTATAAATAATCATTAGAGGACAAAATGAATATAAACCCTCTAAAACCCTTGCTAGTGACACAATTGGGAAGATGAAGTAAGAGATGAATAAAAATGGCATGTAATGTATTGGGATATGATTTTAAGTTTTAAAAGACTCTCTAGGGCTCCTCCCCATTAACTTGAGTTTTATCATACTTATATGGATAAGGAGGAAAATGGATTTCTTTGACAATTTTTAGTGTTTTTCAGGTTTAAAAGATAGTCAAAGGATGAAAATAAGTTTTGGATATAGGTTGGGACTTGAGTTAACCCATAATGTAAATTTATTGCATCATAATATCTCACAAGTGTCACTATAAATGCCTTCATCTCAACTAGTCCAAACTGACATAGTAAACAAGCTAGTGAGAGAGTGAAAACTTCAATGGGAGTCATTTTAAGGTTTTCATAATGAATATAAGGCTATGAGAGGTCATAATATATTAAATAACTCCTCCATATTTATCATATTAGAAAACTTAATATCAACTTTGGTGCCAAATGTGAAGGGTGAGTGAAAGATGAGTTATTTGGATTATAGGTAGTGATAACTCATCTCCAAAAGAATCCTCATGATTAGGGACACCTATAATTCATGGTGGATTATGTATAAAACCCCTCCCTCTTAGTTTAATCATCACATTTATCCTTATTATATTGTGGGTAATTTAAATAAAGATAAATGATGAAGACAATTTTCTTAGCAAGTAATTATAGAGTTCCATGCCACATTTCAAGGGTTTCATGTTTTAAGGGACATTTATCCAAGTATAACTTACATGGTATGTTCAATTTTCCCACCTCCTACATGTGTAACTCATTTTATCATCATGACACATCTCCTAGTGACTCTTGGACTTAATTTTCTTCTCCTCTCTCTTTGATTCTATAATTAGTAACTATTTTGGCTCTTGTAGACTAATACCAGACCATGTATGATGAAAACCTAATGAAATTATATTTTATTTTTCCTTTGAAAAATAAATTAAAGTTTGGTTTTTGAGTTCATGAATTTTTTTATAAGTGTGCAAAGTGATTTATGGTGATGCTAAGTGATAATCTCATATCCTTATTTTTCCTTATCCTTTCATGTTTATACAAGAGTTTCTCTTCTAATAGGTCATATATAGTATATTAAAGTGTTTTATGCTCCTTTAAAGTGTATAATTGTCCTTATAGTGTGAAATATACCCTCTAATTTACTTAAATTTTGTTGCCTCATTCATATCACCTATATGTTGAAAAACTTATGTTAGAACCCTTTAAGACTTGGAAGCTAGTTTGTATGTCTTATTTCTTAGTGAAAAAAGGATGATGGGCTTGTGGAAATAATATTGGTGTATCATCCATTTATATCAGTTTAATTTAATTCAAATTTCTATCTCTTTTCCCACAATTAACTAGTTAAGTAGGTGATAAACATTTCAAGGTATATTCAAGGAGCTAGCCCTTAAACATAGAGGTCTAATTCTACCTATAGGTAAACCCACATACGTATAAATATTCCTATGTTTAAAAAATATAGAGGATTATTTAACACCATCCTATATGGAAATATTTTGTGACAACAATAATAACTATCAATATCAAGAACACATGGAAAAAGTAATGTTAGTCTACATAATCAATCAATGTCATAATATAGTATTAAAAATAATAATATCCATAGGAAATAACAATCTATAAATTATAATCAAGACAAAATTATGATTATTATATAATATTATTGAAGGATAAATATATAAATATATATCTTGATAAGTGTGTAAATATGCCCCCAGTGTAGGCATGCCCCTAATGTAGAAAAGGTGTCACTAGGTGAAAAACTGTCACACATCTATATGTCCTTATATCATATGTCATGGGTATGTCATGCATCCCACTAATTTATATCCTAAAAATCATTTTTATAAAAAATTTATTTGTAATTAACTATTTCTATGATAAATAAAAGCAAAAAACCATGTAATATAAAAACATACCATGCATAGGTCTATATAAACTAAAATCAAGTAATGCATTTTTTTACTTATCTTCACTCTAAATTAATTATGTGTATATACATGAATCTTATCCAAAATTATATCATATCAAAATTCCTTGTATATCCTAACCCTCCCAAGTTTATTTTATTAACCTATAGGAAATGTCATAGTCTATGTTGAACCAATTATTTATTTTACTCATATAGCTCTAGATCATTATATCAATGTTTATATCTAAAATACAATAGAATTATACTTATAAAATACCATTTTATTTTATTATTTGAGTCTAAAATCTCTATCACAAGTCAATAAATAGTCACATTTGAAATTAAAGTCACTCATATAGATCAACCCATTTATCTCACAAGTTGATTGCATGATAAATTACCAAAATAGTCTCATATAAATATGAAATAGGTGTAAGCGTATTAGTCATATATCAAGCATGATACGACACTTTCACATTCAAATTAAATTCCCTATTCTTCTTAATTTACCAATTGGTCACAAGGAGTGAGTCTTAGCCAAATCTAAAGAAACTCAAAAATGAAGCTAAAGTTTCCAATTTCTAAGTATTGAATGCTAGCTTATAGGTTGAATTCATTCAAGGATAAATATTTCACTTATTCACCTAATAGGGTAAACTAAAAGTAGTTTGACTTCCCTCTTCAGATAATTGAATATTTAGGTAGTGATCAGTCATTAAAATAGGAGTGGTTGGGGTCAACTTAACCCACATTTATTACCCTTTTATAGTCTTATTTCTCTCATTACAAGGTGGACTTATGGTTTTAATTATATGATTTTTTCTATATAAGTCACATACATGATTATACATTAGGATTGCATATAGATATTAAATATTAATAGTCACACCTACCAATTTCAAAATAAAAAGGCAAAATCCATAGTGTTAAAACCATCAGACTTGGAACATATCATATAACAGTACTAGCTTGAGGTTGACTATATTACATAGGTACACACAAATATCTAGATCATAAACCAAATGGACCATAGTATATTATTCCATCCTTCCAACTACTTACCTATAATATCATTCCTTTACATTTTAGTTAACTACTAAGTATATTATGCTCTTTATTACTTTCCATATTTAACAAGTGCAATTTTAAAATCATGTTTAGTCCTTTACATTAAAATTTATGCTTATTGATATATTCAAATACACATTGTTTGTGTATAATTAATCGATAAATTAATCAAAAATAGGTTAAAATAAGGTATTTTTTTATTTTTTTAATATTTGATTATTTTAATTTGTATTTTTTTAATATGGAATATAAGGGATGCCTGAGTGTAGACCTAAAACCTAGTGGTAGCATGTTTATCTCTCTATATATAATCATATAAAATGTTCACATGTCATTGTCATTATATTCATCATATTTAGGTAAGTGTATCATCTTTCCCTTTTCCCTTCTAAGGTATATATGCATACACTTGAATTTTCATCAACATTATGTGAGGGATTGAGTGTCATCCTATTCAATGAAACCTTTCATTTTTCATTAATATTTAATCTTTTGGTGTTCATTATTTCTATAACAATGAAGTTTTGTTGTATTATTTTCAAAATTTAATAAATGGATCATTAACAATATCTTGCTTTTATTTTAACAACTATTTTCCAAGTGTAGCATTTAATTATTCCTTGGTACGCATCATAAATATTAGTATGTCTACAACTTGTGGCCCAAAATCAATCATTGACTAAATATGGGATATTAATATATTTTAAATCATCTATTGTGTAGTCTAACTATATTATAAATGGAATACTATATGTACTATTGACCTCTTCTTCATATACTTTAACTTCTTGCCAATTATCACCCTTAATGAATACATACATTGTTGACAAAACTTTTTGTGGACAACTGTACACTTTATAGGATCTATTATATTGTTGGATTTCATTATAAAATTACATAGGTTTTGTGGGTTTTATGCACACCACATAATAGTGAATTAATTAGCCTCTAACATTTCAAGATCTCTATGGAAACAAAATTCCATTCCACGGCATGAGTTTTAGGTATGTGGTAAAAACATCTAGTTGGTGGAATAACATGTTAAGCTTGTAAGTTATTTAACCAAGTTTATGGATGGATGTGTTAAATCTAAAAGGAAACAAACACTAAGTGAGTTGTCTAGGTGGATAATTACTCTATGGTGGGTATATCAAAAAGAAAATCAAAAATTAGGGAATGGTAAGGTATAAAAAATGGCTCTATGTTCATAAAATCTCACTTCTAAGGTTATTTATTTGGTGAACAAGTATCTTTAATACCAATGTTTTCTATTTTTAGTTATTGGTCACTCATGAAAAAACATGGTTATCCATTTATAAAAATAAGTATAGGAGTCTTAGTGATCTCAACTAAAGATTTCCCTCTTTAGAGTTGTTGTTACACACCCTTATCTGAGAAGTAATAGCTTAGACTAGGAAGTTATCTAGAGTAGTTAGAGCACATGCCTAGTAGATTATACAAAAGGAAAATACTACTACACACCTATGATTATCAACTCAATCTATACTAATTTCTTAAAATATTTTTTTTACCAATCTTCAATAGTTGTTGCACAAATAAGATCGACATTCATCAGTTAAAACAACCAAATGTATCCATAACATTAATACACTTAAAAATTATTGAATTTATATAGACAAGGAAGCTAAATTTTTTAATAACATAGAAAAGGAATAAGAGAGAAAAAACATAGTTGCATGACAATCAATGACATTATTTCTTTGTGTATATTGATTAAAACTCCAAACCTTTGAAATAAGGTCTTACAAGTATTTAAAAACTTGGGAAAGGGGTCACCTCATCTTCCAAGTGTAGTGAAACTTCATATTACATTATAATAACTAGAACCTAAGTTCTAGTTTGATACCAAATTATATATTATAACTCATAGATTACATCAGACATGTTGTGTGTGCATGTTGTAAAAATAACTAAGTTAATTATAACATAAATGAAACAAAAATTAACTAGTCATGGTTAGATTGAATAAACATTACATGAAAAATTATAAAAAATTAGCCTTTAACTAAGGCTTTCTCTATATATGAATGGAAAAACTCATTGTTATGGTTGGAACTAAAGTGGTAACTAGGGCCAAACTACAGGTTTCATTTGGAGATGAACTAGAAGTTGTAACTAGAGCTGTAATGGAAGTTGTAACTAGAGTTGAAATTGATAAACTGAAAGGATATGAAGTAGTAGGTAATGTTAAAATTGACACATTAGGTGGATTCTAGGATGATGAACTAGTAGATGGTGTCAAAGTAGACTTCTTATTGTCCTCTAGCTCCTGAGAGTGTTTGTATCCACTAACATATTATGCCCATACTATGCTCATGTCTATAATAGATGTTATGTTCATCATATTGACTTGTGCCATAAACCTTGCATTCTCATCTTTGGTAACTCAAAATCCTACCTAAAATATTTCTACTTTAGTGGCCTTATTCCTCACTAAACTTAATTTTGCCTCAATATCTTCTAAAGTTAATCCTTGTAAACTCTACTTGAAATTGTTTGAAGCTTGCTATAAGATTTGGTAAAAAATAAACCTAACTACTAACTTCCTATATTTATCCCATGAATAAGTTAACTCAACTTCATCAAAAATTCTCCCTATGTGCTTCTATATCTTGATGATCTTCATGACTAAAATATTAGCATTATTTACCCATCCCCAAACTTCTTGGGTCCTAATTATTACTAGATTCAATGCATTTACTGCATCTAGATGGGACATCAAATTCAAATGGATAATTTACTTATTGGTAGTATACAAAACCAATAAATTCAACCTGTTCTCATCTTTGTTAAGAAATTTAAACAATTTAGTTATTGTAGTTGCCTGAGGAGCCAATTATGTCCTCAAAGAATGCATAGTATCTAGGATCTCAAATAGCCTCAATATTGCATTTTGAACATCTTGTTCAATATCAGAGGGGAACATGGATTACTTTTTGTTTTTGCATAAGGGTTTCTAATTCTTGTTCCAACTCTTTTATTACCTATTAAGTGCCCTCATAGATGGATATCAATGCTTCCGAGTGGGCCTCCATGTAGAAATTAAAGTCCTCAATTAAAGGGGACTTAATGCTTTTTGAAAGAGAGTAGATTTAATCTCTTTTTTCCTCAATTAAGCTTTTCCCAATGTTATCTTCTATCTTCTTCTTCCTCACCCTTTTCACAAAGCTAGTTGAATTATCAAAGAGTGAGCTCATAATGGGTATCTTGGTGATCTTCAACTTTGGCCTATTAGAATCTGATGCTCTTAATTCCTTTGCCCAGATGGGAAAGGTCAAATTTGATGGGTCTAGTGATTGTGATTATATTTAGGTGCCTTTTTTAGGCTCAGTCTCAAGGGTTATCTCTAAAATTGAAGGCCATATTATTTTAGACCAATCTACATTCCATAAATGTGTCATTAGATGAATAATGTAGATCAATTTGTTCTTTGGGCCTCTCTTGGTGGCCACTACTACTATGGTCTTAAATTTTCCTAAGGAGAGAATTGGTGAGATCAATAGAGTATAATAAGTTGACAATTAGGTTATGGGTTGATTGGTAATAGTGTAAGTAGAGGTGGAGACTAGAGGATTAGTTGTAGAAGCTATTATATAAATAATCCTAGAAGAAGGTAATGATGTAATAAGAAATGAAAAAATAATTGGTAAAGAAAAATAATAGAGAAATGATAATGAAATGATAGGAGAATTACCTAAGGGATTAGTATTTTAAACACCCTTACCTAATTGATTATCCTCAAGGGGTGCCTTTCCTTTTAATCCTTGTAAGTTTAAAACCTTAGCTTGCTAAAGTTGTTCTTCATTCACCTCATGGCTTGGATCACATTCAATTAAAGGTTATTATTAATCATTTTGGCCCTTTATGGATTGGACCTAAGGCCTTCATGCCTTAGTCTTTATATTATAACAAAATGTTGTCTTTTCATCATGAGGATTAGTCACTTGTTGGGTTGGAAGAGGAAGTGTCATGCTAGATTTTGTGGTTGATGGAGATGTAAAAGTAGGTGTAATGTCTTTTTCATCAAAGGACTCTAGGAAAATGATCTCCTCTTCTCTCCCAATAGTGTTTTCCCTTGCTTTTATTAGTTCTTCTACCTATTCTTGTTTTACCTTCCTCATTTCAATAATTGACATTTTAACTTAAAGAGTTTGTTATTCCAATTATATTATAATAGATGATGTTTCCCCTCTACCTTACTTGATTTATAGTTTTTATCATAATAGGTGGATTTTGGGGGTCCTAGATATGGTCTGTGGCTATTGCAAGGGTCTTCTATTCCAAAAAATCTGAAGATGTCCATCCCCTTGGTGGTAGGATCCTTAATTTTGCTTGTCTTAGTGTGAGGGAGGGATTTACTTGGATTACCTTCAATAAGTATTCACTCACACTAGTATTCCTAGCCCTTTTCTTGACTTTTACATCATCTTTTGTGTTGAAAAACAAAAATTCATGATCAAAAAGATCATTATTATATGGAATACCTAGGTTATGAACTTGTTACTACACTCTCCCATGGGGGTACTAATCCCCATGGGGTAGAGTAGCTAAGGAATATTCCTTACTAAAACTACCATCCTCTTTGAAGTGTCTATAGAATGTATATCACATCCTCCTAAATCTAAGATGAGAGCCATAGAAAGTGATCTTCTTGATCATGGTTATGTCCTTATCTATCCCATTCCATAATTGATAGGCAATTTTTTTCTCATCAAATTTGTTTGGGACATATTTATGGAGGAAAAGAGGGTCAAACTTGTGTTTAAAAACCATTATAATAGTGTAGTGTAGGTACAACTAGTACTCATCTAAAGACATGAACATATTGGCAATGTTCATGAATATCCTAGCCTTAGGTTCACCATGAATTACCATCTAGAATTAAGGATACAAATAATCTATAATTATTGAAATGTTATTTATATATGTATAGATGTGAATAAATGAGTAGACATTAAAAATTATATTATTGATGTATTCAGGGTTTGAATCCCATAAAGCCTCATTGTGTCTTAGATAGTCCCCATGACCACATCTAATAGATATGAAATCATGTAAAAATTTCCACCTTAGGGCCTCTTTCCTTGTCTAACATCAATTCATTTAGGAAAGAACTAATAATCTCCCCCAACATGAAGGTGCATTCTAAAGTGATAAATAAATAGATCAGTATTACCCACTTTAAATTAAGGAAATGGTTGCTTGAGTGGCCAAACAAATGGTTTAACAATGCCATACCAGTGCATATTCCCATATGTAACTTGGTAATTGGAATAATATTCTTGGTGTCTTGTTTGAATGATAAGTTCTCTCTTGGGAGAAGCCATTTCTTCACTACTTGTTATACATTATTATTATTCCTCAAACTAGACACACTATGCAAATTAAAGGTAATGCATAGAATGGGTAAACTAAATACCACTTGAATGCTTTTCCTAATATGTATTAAATGATGGTGATGTTGTTGAAATAGTGTAGGAAACTATAATCTATAATCCTCCCTTCAAAAAAACTTCTAGGAATAAGTCAATGCATGGTAGGACTTTAGGCTTAGCAATTGCATAATAGAGTGATTGGTGATTGAATGGAAATAGGTCAGTTATAATTTTTTGTTCCTTATCATATAATCATTCATTAAAGGTGAATGAGTTTATGCTCTTTATTACCTCACAAAAATTTGAGTAATTTGTGTAGATATCATCAAACATTATTGCTCAAAAACTATATCTAAGTATTCTATTGAATCCTTAATGGAGCATCTAGATGGTGATTGGGATCCCATATATGCTATAGATGAATATGTCATCATTAATTATCAATGTTGGTAGAATTTTATCTTCTAAAAATTTTGGTTAAACACTCTTTTTATGAAAATTTATGCTTGTTTGAATGTAGCTAGGGATTTGAGTTCGTAGAAGGTAATCTACGCTCGAGCTCAATGATAATCAATGGATGTGGATTTGGTTAGCAGATTGATGTTATAGCCTTATATCATTCATATTCATTTTATTCATCATTAATCACTATAATATACAATATTTTCACCTTCAATTAATTTTAACTTGACCACCTTGGCCTAGTGGGAATGCCACATAAGATGCTTACTCATTTGGGGGATGCCACAGTGCTATTCTTTTTGACACTTGTCACTATGTGGTTTTGTTGGGATTTGGAATTTTAATTTAGGTTGAATCATCTAATTTAGTAAGCCAAGATTTACAAACAAAATTATTTGAAGACCTAAATATTATTTAGGTATATTGTCATCCAAGAAGATTTATCAAAGTTGTCACTGAGATAGTTCTTAACCAGAAGTCTTTGAATAACTAAATGTTTTTCAAAGAGATTATCATTTGGGAAGATTTTTTAGAGAAGATTTCCAAAGTGAGTTTCAAGCATAAGTATCTGAACTAAATATATGGAAGATAAAGTTCCTAAAGACCCAAAATGTTCTTAAAATAAAGCTATCAAAGAGAAAGTTACCAACTGAAAGGATCTGAAGAAAAAACTCACAAAAAAAAGTTGTTGACTGAAAATTTCTTGAAGACCAAAAAATGTCCATAATTTTGAAAAAGTGATCCTGAATAAATTTAAATAAGTAAATCCAAATGAGTAAATCTAAATACCTATCATATACATTAAGATTTCATATTTTTCATTAACATATTAGTTCTAAAAAGTCATTCTAATCAAAATGGGTTGGTTGCAAGAGGAAAATAGATATAACAAAGGTAATTTTATTCCAAAACTCCACAAATTTTCATAGATAATGAAATAGGATAACATGTAGGTACAACCATATAATGAACAATCCTTCTAAAAACAAAGGGGCCCCCACCTATCCATCAAAAAATGTAAGGTGGGGTGTGTTGAATACAACAAATGGTAACTCATAGGGGTGAATACTCTTAAGATTCAAGAATCTAGAATCCATGGTTTTGTAATCCTAATTCAACCATGAATCATGTTATAAAAGAAATGATTATATAGGAATATGAAAAATACTCTTGATAACTTCATACAACATACTTACTTTACACATAACTTGGACAAGTGTGTGTGAAAGTGATATATTTTAGTCCTTATCAAATGATTTTAGCAAAGACATGAGATGAGATATGGGTTTCATTATGATTGGGTGTTAAGTCAATAGAAATTTGGAGAGATCATATACTAATCTACTATGATCCAAGAATCTATAGCCTTGATAGAGATAACTTTGATCACCCTTCCTCCTTCCATCATATATTTTTCATGATGCATGATACATTGATCTTATTTCATCATGTAAGATTTTAATCCCTTTTAATTTTATTTTAAACTTTTATATTATAAATCTTTTATTTTTTTTATTTGAATGGAATAAAGAAGAAGGTGATCACCTTGAGTTGGTGTTGGTATATTTGAGTTCATTAGAATGTCCCTATCAACTCTAATCATTTCAATAGTTATTACATCAAAAAAGTATTGACATTTAATATCAATTTGATCCAAGGAGATAATAGAAGCTTTATAAATTTGCATGGAAATGTGGGAGCAACTTTTATATACCTAGTGAAATCATTCATTTCATAACATCATCATGACTAACTCTCTCATTGCTTACCTAGTTTATGACTTTTGATGTACAAGGTGTAAAAACCATTGATTCAAGTTGGATTAAAAAAACACATGTTGTTTGATTACACCAGGAGTGATCAGTCATTTTTTCATGAAATAAAAAGGTAAACTATCCTAGAAATCAAGAAACTACCTAAAATAAATAACTAGACTAAGCAAATAAAATGTAGAAATAAAAAATGACTAATCTATAAATCACAAATTAATCTAATGAAAAAAAAGTACTAAAATTAGGAAACTAAATAATAAATAAAATATAACCTACCCTTATTTCTAATAGAACATTTGTTTTTACTTAGAGACATCTCTAATTGGAGTAGCCATGGAGTAATGCTTCAAAAACTATCTGGTGAGTAGATATGTCAATGTATTACCTTGGAGGTCCTTCAAATAGAAATCATTATTACCCAAGATATTAGATATCTGATAAGGTCCTATCCATAGTGGGGTGAAATTGTCATTTTATCCTTTCTTTTCATTGGATTTGTCCCATAAAAGCACCCATTCAAAAGTCATGAATGCTTTAGATTTTACTCTCTTATCAAAATAACGTATAACTATGTATTGATACTTGCTAAAGTTCTATAGAGCTTCAATCCTGGAGTCCTCCATCTCTATGATATTTAATAATATAGACTCTATCCTCTTGTAGGTTTCATATTTTAATAAGAAATCCCACTATCTAGGCTTATCCATAGTAAATTTATTGATAACTTGATGAAGTTATCATTGGTTGATTCAGCTAATCCATTCTGTTGTGGGTAGAGATTACAAGATGATCTAATTGTGATCTAATTATCATGTGCCCATTCCATAAACTTAGTTGATTGAAATAGAAGACCATTATCACACACCAAGGAAATAAGAGTACCAAACCTAGTTGTGATATGTTCTTCAAGGAAATTGATCACATCTTATTCTATTGAATTCTTGGTGGTTATTACCTTAGTCTATCTGGTGTAATTATTTGTTGTGGTGAGCACAAATTTATGCCCAACTAAATATTTTGGGTTCATAACACTAATTAAATCTAAGCCCTATTGGGAAAATAGTCTACCTTTGATCATAGGTTATAGAAACATTGATGAATGTACTTCTCTTTTCACTAAGACCTAACATTTATAGCATGTCTTTACATGGGAATGAGTTTCAATGAATAATTTTGGCCAATAATAGCCTATACTAAGTATTCTAAGGGTTATGGTATTTCCATATGAATGGTCTATGTTAATCTTTTAATGTAAATTTTCCATAATCTATCAAGCTTCTTCATGTGATACACATCTTAAATAGATGACTTCATAGTTATTTCTATAGATAATTCCCTTCCTAATCATATAATGAGTAGATTTGAGCCTCAAGGTTCTCATTTTATCTCTCTTGGGATCTTGGGGACATGTTAATGAGTAAGAAAAAAATGATACCTAAATACCATTCCTCTTGGAAAAATTGTGTTTGGTAAACTTCTTTGATGGCGATATGTGGGTTTGGTTCAGTCATTAATTTAATAATACCTTATCCTTTAATGATCTTGATAGGATTAATATAAATATAAAACACTTTCAATTTCACCATCCATTTACCCCTGTGCTCTCCAAACTCATTTTATCCTAGCATAAGCTTGATAATAGGATTTGGTACAATAGTAATGGTTTTGTTCCTGAGGATGCAATGCCATAACTTCTTCACCACTTTGACAAGGGAAAAGATATGTTTATCAATTAGGGAGTATATAATCTCTACATCATTTAAGTTAGTGCTCATAAAAGTGATAGGATGTTTACTTTATTCCTTATTTTACATAATTAAAATAGCAATGGTATGCTCCAAAGCAAATGAGTATAGGAATAAATCCTTAGTCAAATCTGGGCTTACCAATATTGGGGCTTCTGATATAGCCTTTTTTATGCCTTAGAAATACTTCTTGGATTCAAGTGTCTATTCTAATTTGGCATCCTACTTAAGCATTTTGTTTAGAGGTCTAACAGTTTATGCAAATCTTGATATTAATTTTCTAATGAAATTAATCTTCCCAAAGAAGGACTCAAGCTCCTTTTTGCTATTTGGGAACACTATTTTGGAAATTATCTAAATTTTATATAGTTAAATAATGATCACATATTTGGTAATAATTTGGACTATAAACTTTCCTTTAGTAATTCCAAATATGCTCTTTTAGGGGTTTAATGAGATACCAAACTTCCCACATCTTTCAAAGATGGACTGAAGATGGTTTATGGGATCAGATCTATTTTTTGAGAAAATAGCAAAGTCATACATGTATATGATTATGAATTTACCTATTATCCCTTGGAATGAATGATACATGTCTATTTAAAAAGTATCCCCTATGTTGATCTGGCCAAATGGCATCCACTTATAAACATAAGTTCCCCATTTTGTGGTAAATGTAATTTTCATCCTCTACTCTGATTCCAACAACACTTGACTGTATCCTAAAAATCCATCTAGTAAAACATCATTCCAAAACCACTCATAGTTTATATCACCTCATATAATAAGGGAAGAGGATAATTGTCTTTCTCAAAAGCTTTGTTAAGGTTCTTAAAGTCAACACAGTTTTATTTTACTACTCATTTTCCTAACTTGAACTAGAATATCCACCCAAGATGAATGCATTATAGAAAATATAATATAGTCACTTAGAAGATTATCTACTTCCTTATGTATCAATGGTTTTAGAATAGGTTTAAATGGTCTTTTCCTCTACATAAATGGATTATGATCCAGCTTGAGTGGAATTGTATTGGGCGATGACTCCAAGTTTAAATATCCTCAAGTCATCATACATCCATGTAATTACATATTTACATATTATGATCAAATCCTTGACATTTTATCTCTCATCTACAATGTAACTTAAACCAATAATTATGAGGTGTGAGTTTTTTACATAACCCAAATTCCTTGAGCTAAACTTAAACTCATTAGTCTTGAGATATATTTATTGTTGCACTTGAGGATCAATATCAAAACCTATTTTTAAGGTGACCAAACCAAATGGGAGAAAAATTTATTTTAGTTGGATAACATCCTCTTCATCTAGTTCTTTATGGCACCTACAACTTCTTTCCTCATCATCTATTATCTAGGACTTAAATTATCCCAAATTAATCAGAAACTAGATGATTTATTGATCATCATCAAACACTTGAAAATTTTAAATATTGTATATCACTAATGGACAAGGTATCAATTTTATGGAGAACTTATGCACTTTTGACTCTTACAAGGGTGCCAAATTTGCTGCTAAAGTGGCCAGTGTGTCAATAACTTGGTTTTATTCTCTTTTAATGGCTACTATATTGAAAGCATCAAATGACTTGATTAAATCCCAAGATCTATGATTTTACTTTTTAAAATATTATAATTTCCTTTGATAATTATTATTGACATGGTTAATCACTAGTTTCAAGTCTCTGTATACTATTAATTCTTTGACATTGTTCTTGAGGGCAAACTACAATCCCAAAATTAGGGTCTTATACTCTACTCTATTATTAGTGTATATAAATTGGAACCTATACAATAGTAATTATTTATTTCCTTTTAGATTTACCAACTCAATACCAACACTTGATCCTTGATTGGATCTTGATTTGTTAAAATGGAGGATTCATAATTGGGAAGGGTCCTGTAATTCTTCCTGTGTTTCATACTTCATAGTAAATGTATATAATCTAAGACTAGGATATTTGTAACTTACTTATTTTTTATTGGTGTTGTTATATATAATAGCATGCTTCATCCTTGGATCCTTATTGATCTTGATTTGGTTTTCAATGCCTCTCCATAGAATTCAAATGTGAGAGAAGTCTATGGAAATATATCTATTGAGCATCTTCAACCAATCTTTTCTCAATAGTAGCCCATACCCATTAGGAATATATATTACTAGTATGTCAATAATCATCTATACTCGAGGTTATGATGCAACCTATATTATTACATCATTAAGTTATCTTATCACATGCACTACTATTTTATCTAGCTATAAAACAATCCTCTTGGATGGACTAGGGGTCAAACAGAGCCTCTAGAAAATAGATGTTGGCATCACAATAGCTAAAGATCTAAAATCTACCAAAAATTGTGTATATTCTATCTATATGTTTTAATGGTTATCAATAAAGGAGGGACCTTAGGTTTCCTTTTGTATGTGACATTTGTGTTGGCTATTTGGAATTTATTGAAATAAACTTACCTATGATAGACTTCTATAAGAGCTCCTTATGCTCTATGACTTGTGCCAATTCATGAAAATTGATATTAGCCTTAATATTTTTCATATATTCAACAATATTATATCCTCTATTACTTTTTTCTTCTCTATGTTGAGGTTGATTATTCCCTTTAGTGCAAGGAGGATTATTAGCATCTTCAGGATTCAGGAGAATAACTTTATTATTGGGAGGAGGAGAAGTGGTGAGAGGCTGTATGTTCATAAGATTATAATTATTCCTTTTAAATAAATGAAACACTTTCACTTCATCAAAATTATCCTATGGAATGTTGTCATATTCACTAGGTAAGGGAAACTCATAAGTTTCAAAGACCATAGCCAAACTTGAGGGGCTAGATTCATGAGGGACATATAGAGGATTCATTATTTGATATTGTTTGATCATTTACCTTTGAAATATTTTAAAGTTTGCACTGAACTCTACACAATCCAATTCTCTATGATGTGATGTGTTATGAACTCTACACCAATTAGACACAGTTATTATACTCATGATATTAATTTCTAGTAGCTTAGTGGATTGTTGTTTTTCTACATTATTTATGGGTCTATTAAAAGGTCTGTTGTATCTTATAAATCTAGAATTCTAGTTATAGTTTTGATTGGTGGTATTCACCATCCTTTTATATATATTTAATAATTTATTTCTCAACTTTTGGACCATTCTTTGTATAGAGTCTAATTTAGCTTTGGTGGAGTCATGACCCTAGGTGACTACTATGTTAAAGTAAGTCTGAGGTTGAGTTTGATGATTCTACTGATGGCCATTCCTTTATGATTGATTATTTAGGAACCTATAATTCTAATTTTTTTCTTATTTCATCATGGGAGGTAGAGTGTATAATTTATTTTGGTTTAATGTAGGGATAGTCTTATTAGCAAGTGATATTGGATTCAAAGATGGAAAACCATTACTGAATGTTTGGCCCCCTAAATTCTTAGGATTGAGCTATATATTTAGTTCCTTATCAATGTTGATTGATTCTTCATATTCCAAGGCTAAAGTACTAAAATCATTATCTCTCCTAAAAAATACTATAGTGATGGGATCCAAAGCATTCTTATAGATCTTGAATGTTAGATTTGCCTATAGTTTATATGTAGTGTTTAGTCAAGTGTACATATTTTAGAACCTTACATTAAAATATATAATTGATTCATTAGGCTCCATATTCATGCTATTTAAATGTTGATACACCAAAATTGGATTAGTAACTTGCCCAAATTGTGCAAGAAAAGTATTTTGACATGCATTTCATGAGGTGATGTGATTTTCCTACAAATTTAGATACCAATCATAAGAAAAAATTTATAAAGTGAATGAAAAAAGTATAAATGAAACATATTCATATATAACATACATTAATCTCATTAAAATATATCGAGGTCAACATACTGTCATTTATGAAAAATGGGGGCCTTGTTTCAAATTTTGCAAATTTGTGCTTTGAATAGAAAGTTCCACTTGATCAGATTTATTTATTTGAAGATCATCCATAACTAGTACTCATTTCGCTTAATCGACATGTTTAAATTATCCTTATTCTACTCCATATAATGTTGCTAATGGTTGTTTCTTATGTTTCCATATTGTAGGTTTAATAGAGTCTCAATTGTGTGAATAGTGTCCAAGTTTTTATACATTGATGCTAAATTGACCATTTGATTAAACCCATGGTCATTTAATTACTTAATTAAATCTATGTTTAAATCATGTTAAAATCCTTAGTATAATTTGTTTTATCCTAATCCATTTTGAAATAGATTCAAATCTATATGGGTTTATTTTATTCAAATATGTGTGAGAATGCTTCATATTATTTTTAACTTAGTTTATATTTTATCCTATGGTTTTAATCATGATTATTAACACAATTAAAACCTTAGTGTAACATTTTATGCTAAGTCCTTTATATTTTGGACCTATTCTAATTTTATATTAAGTCCTAAGTATTTTTATCAATATATTTAAAAGACATTAGTTTAAAATTATCCTAAGTCTTTATATTCCCAAAACACCCTAGCCTATTTTATTGTTCACATGGACTAATTAAGCATGGGAGAACTTTTATCATATTTTATACTTAGTCTAAAGTTTAATCCCAAATTTTATTCATGTTTTTAACATGTCTAAAACCTTAGTATAAAAAATTTATCATAAGTTCTTTATATTCCCTGAGCCCTAACTTAGTTTATTTTTTTCATTGCTAGTAGGAATGAATCAAGTGCAAAAGTGAAAAGTTTCACCATCTCAAGAGCTTGGTTCAAAGATTAATGGAACATGAGCATTTGCCTAAATTAATAAGTTAAGCACCTTGTGAGGGAATGCTGAAGTGATAAGTGTCAAAATTTTGGTAAAAGGGAAGTAGACCAACCAATATCATTCAATCTCGCATATTACATCAATGGAGTGTGTTGATCTATGTAAAGTAGATCCAACAGTGCGAGATGGAGTTGACATTTCAATGAACCCTAGTTAAATGAAGTAGTTACAAGTATCAGAACCATGGTAAATCAAATAGAGATAAAAAATAAGCATTCAAACTATTGGATCATGATCAATGGTACAAAGCAAGGTAGACTTTTCAAAGGGCCTAAAATGAATGAGGAGATTCCATATGGTAAAATAGTGTTCAGCCAAGTTCCCAAAGTGCACAGAGATCTCGTGGAGCTTCCAAGTGGAAAAATGTTAGGAGATTGAAGGAAAATTAGTGCCCCATAATGAATCCAAGGATAAGAGGCTATTACATGTGAAGATGAAATGTGTCCAAAAGTGACAAATAGTCACATTTTGAAAATTAATGAGCTTTGCGACACGATAGTGCCACATAGGCCAAACACATCATATTTGGAGATTTTGTGGACCCTAAGGGATGAACGGTATAAATAATATATTTGACCAAATTTTAAGGTATGAAGCTCATTATTCAAACTTGATTACTAGCATTGAAGCTCTGCATAAAACTCCCAAAAGTGTTATAAGTGTATATGTATTTCCCTACTTATCTATGTATTCATGGTAAATTGAGCTAATAGATTGAATTAATATCTGCAATTGGATAATTTAATCAAAACTATAGCAATGGCAACACATAAACATGTTTTTAAGGAAGATGTTGAGCTCTATTTGACCATAGATGTTGAAGGATGAGTGCTCAAGGACATTGAGTTCATTGTTAATGATTTGAACACATGAGATATCAACTAATCAAAATCATTTTGGAAAATTGATAACTATCCCACTATTACCATGGAAGAGGAGAAGAATCTCTCTACCAAGAAGCTATATGATGATATAGTAGCCATCCAAATGATGGGTCTTCATTATGTAGTAGAAAAACCAAAAGTACTCCATTGCATTGATATTATTGTTCCATTTTTTAATGAAACTAAAATAAATAAGGACATGATTGTTAGTGAACATAACCAAAGGAAAATTTCATACATTTTTGTTGTGTCATTTTAATCCTATTATAAATTTCCTAAACCCTAAATTGACCTAGCCTCTACCAATGCATGGGCTAAAGAGCACAACTTAAAGGACATCCTAGTTATGTGGTTAGATTTTAGAAACCAAGTCCTTTTAGACTTCAATAAGAACATACCTATCAGTCAGTTTAGACTAGGGGTTAGGATGCTGATAAAAATGTTGAAAAAATTGTGGAAATGTAACCACTACATATGTATACCTAGTGTGGGTATCCATAGTCTACTTCATTATTGAAAAAGTAATTTTACCTCCTCTAGCTGAAATAATTAACATCTCCTTGAGTAGGAAAATTTATGAAATTAGGAATGAGAAGAAGACCCAATTTTATATGATGTCTTACCTCCTAGATGTTCTTCATGTAATAATAAAGATCCCAAACCAAAGATAATGGTCACCTAGTTGAACCTAGATTATTTCATAATACTATTACAAGTTGCACATCTTCAAGTATATGGATCATATTCATTTTATCTATGATCATGTTTATCCATCCCTGAGTGAGGCTATAACTTGGGTACTAATGATGAGATTTAGCCCATGGATTAAAAAATTAATTAATGTTATGGGAACATTTGGTTATATCCAGATTATACAATCATAAGAATTGAGGGAACTCAAAATTCTTCCCTCAATCTACCTACCTATGTTCCTTACAAGCTATTAGAGAAAGATGTAGTATATCATTTGTTCCATGGCATTGATGGCCTATGTAAGACTAAGAGAAAGGGACTCCTTCATAACCTCCTTATGACAATAGGTAAGGCTATCTTCAAATAATGAGATAAAATTGAGGAAACATAAAAACATAGATCATGTTTCAATTTATAGTTGGATGAGCACAGGTAATGCAACCCTTATTAAAGAGTCAAAGAGCATTTGAAAATCAAAGGAATCTTGAATGTTCCCTATGATCATGATCTTAGTGCCTTTGACCCTCTTTACAACAAGGCATTAAATTACCTTGAAGTCACTAAAAAGTTGAAGGAACATAACCTAAGGCCTAAATATAGACTAGAGAGGAATAAAAAAGTGGATGATAGGTGGAAATTGGGCACAAGAAAATATAATTTGATAAGTGGTAGATATTTTATACTCCCATTAGCTACTACATAGGTAGATACAAAAAAACATGAAGAGCATAGGCCTAAGGAGAAGAGACTAGATGAGATTGCCTTCAGCTCATCATATTATGAACCTTAAAAGGTAGATAAACATGAATCACATCAAGAGAAATTTCACATCATATTTATAGAACCTTCACAGTCTATTGAGGATGTGTTAAAAATGATGTCTATGAACTCAGATGAAGAAGAGAAGATAAGTGTTGAAGAAACTAAGGATGACAAAGCAAAATCTTTAGAATTAGTAGTTATTAAAACTCCAAAGAGGAAGGTTGAAAAATCCACTGATCCAAAATTAGAGAGACATAAAGAGACTATCCCTACTCAGCTAAGTGAAGTTAATCTATTCAGTAAAGAAAAATTATTGTCTAGTCCACCAATTCTAGAATGGTTCTTTTATGAACCTAGATTGGAGAAGCTACTAGCATTTCATCCATGGGCATTGGTCAAAGCTACTAATGTCCTATTGGAGCAAGATATGAAACCATATATAGTTTATTTACAAAAGGAGGAGGTAAGAAGACTAGTTATGCCAAGTGATTCAATATATCCATCACAAGTTGAGGTCCTAGCTCCACAAGTGACTCAATATATAGTTGGAGTCAAATTTGATTTAGAAACTAGTAGCTTGAAAAGAGTTATAGAAAATAAAGTCATGGTAAGGAGTACAAAAATCACATATAAAAAGGTAGATCCCTTGACCAATCTAACTCATGTATGAATATAGAAACCTAGAGAGGACCTAATATTTGAGGAGGATGTTCTTGAGCTAGCTTAAACATAATTAGATCTGTTATAAGTTACCATCAAGGGTTGTTGGAGGAAAAAGTTGTCTTGTCAACTATAGGAGAGATGGTCAGCCAATTTGAGACCACCTTTAATGATCTATTCATATCTTTGAAGTCATCAAAGTCCAAACAAGACTTGGTGAATAAGTAGGGTACTTTGGCTACAAGCCAAGTTAACTAGTGGTAGTCTTCAAGCCATAAGGTAAAGAAATTCATCGATGTTTTGATAGAAGATCAAATTCTTAGTTTTAAAATAGTTTACCTAGCCCATCTGAATATGGCTATGGAAATATCGGAAGATAAGATCAAGGCTTTAAGCAAATGGTCCTAGGAAATGCAAGATCTTTCTAGTGAACTAAAGTAGTTAGAGGATAGGATGGTACACATATTGGGAAGCTTGATCAAGGATCCCACCACACTCATCCTAATTGATTTAATCATAAATCATGAATTCAAGTAGAGATATACTCAATTTATGCAAGAGGTAAATAACTAAAGCATATGAAAAATAGGGGCTAATAACAAGAGGATCATGGACATGATGTTATCAACTAATGAGAATATTAGTGATGCAAGGAGCATCAAAAAGGCATTAAACAGGGTAGAGAAAGACCTCAAAGGCTTGAAATATTAAGAAAGGGAGCTCTTCATGTAACCCATTATTAACCTAAAGCTGATTAATGAGTAACACTATATAATGTAAATCATTCAATAAAGGCAAAAGGCTACAATAATAAAGGGGTCTTAAAGTCAAATTTACTGACTTTAGAATATTCTTTCATAAATAAACATGTATTACATTTTGAAAAGAGAATATTATTTTTGAAAATCATGTAAAAATTTGTAAAGTGCATTGCCTATAGGTCAATCCATTTAGGAGATGTCATAGTTTTGGAAGGATGTAGAAGGACAATTGTCCTTAACATTTATACAACTATATTTTGACAAGATTGATCGACATACCTCCTTAGTATTCTATATAAGAGGTATTACCATTTTTAAAGAGGAGTGAATTTTTGAGATAAAAACTTTGTGTAAACTTTTAAGAAATAAATATAAGCAAGGAATTCTATAAGGATTGCTCATATTCTTTGTGTGTTTGTTATTATGGCTTCTCTCTCAATCATTTATTTAAATGTTTAGATTTGAATGCTTTTTTTGGCTTATTTGTGTGCATATTAATGAATGTAGAGTTGTTAGCTTGAGATTATGATAGGTTGATTGAAGGATTTTAGATTCATTTCACTTTATTTGCTTTTCTTACATATGTGATAATGTTATTTATTTGTAGAAGTAAATCTTCAAATTGAATCTAGCCTTTTATTTGCATTATTTCACCCTTCCATAGACAATTGCCTGATGTATGCTAGGATATGTGATTATAAAATTTCATGTTATATATTGTTTTAATGCATGTATTGATGAAACTTAAACTTTGTCATTATGTTTGGACTGAAAATTAGAACACTTTCTTTCTAACCTACCCTTCTTTTTGCTCCTTTTTTAATAAATTCACTCTAGTTTAGCTTGTCATTATAGATATTCATGCTAGTTTAGATTTTAGTCATAGGTTTTGATCAATATTCACTACATTTAGTTTAGGTCATCTTCATCTTCATGGGTTAACTTTTAGGCCATGTTTTCTCTCAACAACTAGTTATATAATTTTTTTTGAAACAATCATTTGATTTGTCATTATTCTACCAAAGATAATATGATTATCATATCCATCTACTCATACAATAGACTCTTTGAGATCAAAAATGATAAGAGTGTCTCTAAACACTCTATAGACCCATAAGATACATTTCACTAGTGCTATAAGGAGGGCATTTAGTTAAATCTTTGCAAATTTGAAATATCTTTACTAGTTTTAGTGATTTTTTTTCAAAAATCAATGGATCCTTTGCATATTTGTGTTTATTTTAGCTAAATTGTGTAAAAGTAATTGATAATAATTGTTTAAAACTAGTATTTAATATTTCTTAGTTAAAGATAGTTATTCTTTTAAGATTTATGACAAATTATGCTAAAGATAGCTTAAGTTTTAAGAATCCAACAAGTTTGAGGTTAGTAATAAAAATTTTATTCAAATATTGATTGGTTATTTATAAATTTAAGTTTATTTAAACTTATAAGGTTAAAAATCACTCATATTTACATGTTACAATAATCTTTGAGCTTATTTAGTTAAGGATTGTTGTCCTTTGTCATTCTTTATGCAAATTTATGCAAAATTTGATTAAGATGCAATTCTAATCATTATTCTTTACAAAGATAAGGTTTACACATCATATTTAAAATAGGATTAAAATATCCCAAGATGGAATTGCTAAGGATAAGGACTAGGTCACATTCAGAGACAAGAGTACTACTTTCCTTAGAAGTTCATAGCAGAGCAAGATCTGATAAGCGTAGGCTTTCAAAGTCCTAACCTACTTCACCTATACATGGTGCTCATATATTCAACCCTTATCAAGGTAAGACCTAGTTAGGAGGATATTTTATCAATATCCCATGTATAGTACATGATTTATCTCAAAATCTTAAGAAGTATTTGCCTTTTTTTAGTCTTTTTGGTGTTGTAACAACTAAAAAACATATTAAGTCATTCAAGGCTACTTTGATATTTTTGAATGTTGTTCATGAAGATGTTTCATTTATATTGTTTCAATTTACTTTAAAATATGCAACATATGAATGGTTTTTTAACCTTACTAAGAATTATATTGTTAGTTGGAACAATTTTAATGATTATTTCATTGATCAATTTTTCAAGATTGTTAATCCAGGCATCCTTTATCAAGAATTCACCACTATAAAGAGATATTTAAATGAATCCATAATATATTTTAATGCAAGGTTGTAAAATTTATCTCTATAAATCTATAAATATGTTGTAGATCCCATGACTTCTATGTTTCTTAAAATATATACACGTGTCATTAACACATTAGCCTTAGCCTATGATAAAGCTATGTTAATAAATGACTAGATGTAACCTTAGGTTCAAATGGATTATGTATTTCCAAATGTTAATCTCAATTTAATTTCATTTAATGTCATTCATAATTCTAATGAAAATAGACCTGCTTTGAACCATACCCTAGTCCTGAATCAATTACCCTTGGGTCATGCCCATGCTAGTCAAAACCTAGGATTCTTAAACAATAAAATAAGTGGATACCATCCATAAGATAAAATAGATTTGATGTTTATAGCTAGTATTAATAACCAAGTTCATAATTTATAAGCACCAAAGAATATGAATGACTCTATTCTCAAAATGGTATAAAATTTAAGCATGATTTAGTTAAAAAAAAGTGGGAAATATTGGGGAGAGATATAAAAAGAAATAATATTTTCAAAGGTTTAATAGACCTTCAAATATGTTTCAAAACAAAAAATAAAATAGAAACAAAAATAAGTCATTTTCTAACAAGAACATGCCTAAAATAAACTTGTGTGATGTAGCTTTACAAACTATTGTAGAGTTTATAATACTTTAAAGTATGGTGAATTAGATTGAATAGAATTATATAATGATTTTGAAGCCTTTAAATAATAATTAGATACTTATAATGGTGTGCCTAATAAAGATAATATTGTAAGTACATATAGATATTCAAAATCATCTAAGTCAGCTGATACAACTCTCATGGTGGAGACATTTGACTTTCCATTCCAAGATGAGAATGAGTCTGAGGATACTCCTCAAGAGATTCATGATTTTAAATATTATTTGAAGAAGACCTATACTCTAAGGAATATATATTAGAATCAACCTTTTACACACTCAACTCCACCAAATAATGTTGACACTCCTCTTGATCTTACAACAAAAAATAATCTTAAACCTCCAAAGGGACTTAGTACCTATACAAACAATGTTGATTCACCTGGTTCTTCTATTAAGGGTGGATATAATAGAGTTAAGGACATGAAAAAGACTGAAACTAAAATTAATTTACATGAGTTGACTCAAATTATTTAACAAAGAGATTTGTTGTTAGAATCTCTTTCTAAAAATCCTAGTAAATGACAAAAGGTTGTAAATGTTAATGTTGTAATGTATAGGAACAAAGTATATATTCCTCCTTCCTTGCTGAAAATTAGAATTTTTGATAAAAACTTACATAATTATTTTTTAGATTCAGGTGATTCTACTAACGTAATGCCAGTAGCTATTTGTGAATAACTTGGTTTGACTCTAATTAAGCTTGATAGGGTAGTTACTCAATTATAAAAATCAAGAATCAAAGTAATTGGAGAATTATTAAATGTCTATATGCAGCTTGTTATTAAGACAAGGATTCAACAAAGCATAAACTTCAATTGGTGGACATTCATGATGCTTATGAAATGTTGTTGAGTAGAGATTAGATAAAGGCCTTGAATGGTTACACATCAATTGATTGTTCACATACATGGCTACCCTAGAGAGGATTTCCTAATCAAATCAGGATAAAGAGGGAGCCTAAGATGAAACACATGATCAATGATTATAATTCTAATAATGAAAAGGTCAACCTGGTTAATGAAGATTAGGGTGTTTAAACTATTGACAACCCTAAGGTATGTGACTCTAAAATTTCTCATGTTATACCTAAAATATGGAAAATATATTTTTATGGTGTTAGATGTAAATATAGATTAGGAGTAGGTATTTTTTTAATCAACCACATTAGGAAAGGGTACAATTCCTCTTACAAACTTTAATTTCCTTTCATTAACAATTTGGATGAGTATAAAGCACTAATTCTAGGATTAAAATTTATAATCAAACATAAGGTCAAAGAACTTCTAGTTTATGGTGATTATAAACTAGTAGTTAATCAAGGGAAAAGTAAATACCAATAAAAATTGACATATCTTAAGAAATATAAGTTTAGAATTTAGGACTTGATTGAGTTCTTTGATGCTTTTAATATTATTTCAATCCCTAAAGAAGTGAACCAAGTTGCTGATGAGCTAGCCTTAGTTGTAGCCAATATTATGTTGAGTCAAATTTTTAAATTAGAGAACCTTACCATTGAATTGATTCCACATCCATTATTTCTTGATAATATCAACCATTTGCATGTTTTTAGTGATGATCAATAGATCATAGAGTTCATGAAAATCTTAGGAGTATTTGAGTCTCACATCATTGATGAGGTTAATGAAAATACTCTTGATGAAGATAAACTTGATAACAAGATCATTCAATTAAATGATAAAAAAATTCCTTAAAGAATGATTACCTTAGAGAGATTGTTTGATCAAAACAAACTAGCTAACACTGTCATGATTACCAAGGTGAATGGGAAAGATTATAATGTTATTGACATTAATTACCAATGTCAACCTTAGTTGGTGAACATTGGTACAACCCATATAAGTATAGAAACCAAAATAGTCAAAGATTTGCTAACCAAATACAAATATGTTATAACATGGTCTGATGAGGACTTAAATATCATTGATCCTAGAGTCATCACACATACCATACCATTAAAAGAAGCCTGTAAACCTTTTAGACAAAATCAAAGACTTGTCAACCCTATCTTATAACCATTTATATTCAAAGAGGTGAAGAAGCTATTGGATGCCAAAATAGTTTTTCCCATTAGACATTCTACTTGGGTGGCCAATTTGGTGCCAGTTAGGAAGAAAAATGGAAAAATTAGATTATGCATAGAGTTCAAAAATTTGAATAGATCATCTCAAAAGGATAAATATCCTTTACCTTCTCTTGAACAAGTCATTCAAATAGTTATTGGTTCTACTATGATGTATTTCTTGGATGGATTTTTAGGTTATAATCAAGTGCTTTTGAATAAGGAAGACAAAATAAAGACTACATTTACTACTGAGTTGGGCACTTTCACCTAAAAGAGATTGCCTTTTGAACTAATTAATGTAGGAGCAACATTTCAAAGAGATATGGACTATGCATTCCAAGGACTCATAAGTAAGTTCATTATTATCTATATGCATGATCTAACTATGTTTTCTAAAAATAGGGATGATCATATTATGCACCTACAAGAAGTATTTGAATGGTGTAGAAGTTATGAGATTTCCCTCAATACTAAGAAGAAATTTTTTTGTGTTATTAAAGGGAAGTTATTAGGACATGTTATAACCAAGGATGGGATTTTTATAGACCCTGATAGAGTAAATGCTATATCCAAGATAAAACCTCATAATAATAAAAAAGAATTAAAGTCTTTCTTTGATAAAATCAACTTTGTGAGAAAGTTCATTTTTGGTTTTGTAGAGGTTATAAATCCATTAAATGACATGTTGAAGAATAATTCCAAGATCATGTGGAATGAATAGACAAAGAAATATTTAGAAGACATTAAAGAAGCAATTAGACAAGTTCTACTTTTGATAAGTCTAGATTTTACTAAAGATTTTTATCTTTATTCCTTTGCTTCTCATCATATAATAACTACTATTCTAACTAAAAAAATAGATAAATGTGACCATCTTATAACATTTATGATCACTAATTTTAATAATTTTGAGTTGAACTATTCTTTGATTGACAAACAAGAAGTTTATTTAGTTAAGGTAGTTAAAAAGTTTAGACACTATATTCTTAGGAATAAAGTGCATACAATTTTTCTAGACCCTGCCACTAAGTTTATGATAAGTCAATGTGAATTGGGAGAGAAAAGAGGTAAATTGATGTCTATACTTTAAGAGTATGATCTTGAGATGAAAACTACCAAGTTGGTAAGATGTAAAGGATTAATTCATTTAATTACTAATACTAATCCTAAACTAAGTGTCATGCAGGTGGATCAACAAATATTTTAACCCAATGATTGGTATAATCAAAATATTCATTTGATAATCAATGGTTATTATCCTAAAAAATTGAGTATAGAGCAAAGAAGATATTTGAGGCTCAATGTAACACATTTCTTGATTAAGGATTGAGTGCTCTATAAAGAGAATTATGAAGGCATATACTTAAGATGTGTTTCAAAGGAGGAAAGAATTGAGATATTGAGTAATTTTCATGAAAATATTGGAAGTAGACATCCCTTTAAAAGGAAAATAGCTCAAAATATCCTTAGGGATGGTTATTATTGACCTACTATCTTCAAAGATGCTCACAAAAATGTGAGAAACTATAATTCATGTCAAAGCTTAAATACTAAGGATCCCAAAACATTTATTCCATTGAAGCCAATCATGATTGATAAACCTTTTACTCAATGGGGAATAGACTTTGTGGGGGTGATAAACCCCAACTATTTATATGGACATAAATATGTGCTTACTACTATAGAGTATTACACAAGATGGGATAAGGTAGTAGAAACTAAATAATGTAAAATTGAAGAAGTGATTAAGTTCTTAAAAGAGAATATATGCACAAGATTTAGAACACCAACATCTCTAGTCTGTGATAATGTATCAGCATTTATATCCATTGAGATGATTGATTGGGCATATTATAGAAACATTGTTCTCAGGTTTTCATCAAAGCATTACCCTCAAGGTAATGGAGTCTCTAAATCAATAAATAATAACTTGATGAAGGCCACAAAAAAGTTTTTAGTTGACAAACTAAGGACATGACAAAAAATACTTAAGTATGCCCTCTGGGTAGATAAAACTAGAGTAAAGCAAGCTCTTAAGGCATCACCATTCCTACTAGTATATGGTCAAGAACCAATATTTCAAATCACTCTCAAGATTCCAACATACAATTTCATACAAGAGTACATGGAAGAAGATCAATAATTTTCAAATTAAAGTCTGATTGACATCATGCAGATGGAGGATGCAAGAGAAGAAGATTTTTCTAACTTTAGCATACATCAAACCACAATTAAGAGATGGTTTGACAAGATTTTAATGATAAGGGTGTTTATACAAGGAGCCCTAGTTCCTCTTTGGGACAAAAAATATGAACCTAAGGGAAAACATGAGAAGTTCACATCTTTGTGGATTGGTCCATATTATATTAATGAGACTTTGGGAGACAACACCTTCAAACTCAAAGACTTTATGGGAGTAGAATTTAAATTACCAACCAATGGGAAATATCTCAAGCACTATTTATCTGCTATCCCACCACAAGTATTCATGGAGTAATTTTTAAGACTAGTTAGAGTTAGTGTAGGTAGGCTTTACTTTGTTCATTTTCTATACCTTGTTTGTACATAATGCTTGTATATATTTGTTTGATTGTTTTTTGTTTTATTTATGTGTTTCCTTTTCCTTACTTTCATCCTTTCTTTGAATAAGTCCTTAGCTCAATATTCATGTAGTTGATCAATAAATTCACTAGTCAAAAATGTAGGTATGACTTTTAAATAATGGTTGATAATGGATTCTAAAAATTCTAAGCTTGATGTTATATTTTTGAGAAATTGGTGAGGACTAATGAGTAGGTTAATTATTCATTGAATTATTAAACCTTGTTCTAATATAAATTTGATTCTAGTAAGGATTGCATATGTGGGATGAAATTTTGAATTATTAGGACAAATTCATGTTTGAAATTAAATAACATTATTACCTGGGACAAAGTTTGCAACCAAGGATGATTATCTATAGATCAAACATTTGACCAAATCCTAAAACCAAGCTAAATATGGTTCCCACCCTTTAAAAGAAAGATAAATATTATTGAAAAATACAAAAAAATAAGAGATTTATTACAAATTCAAAATCTTTCTAAGTAAAGGTGATTTGGGCCTATGGACACCTAGATAGCAGGTAAAAAAATTCTAGAGTGGAGCCAAAGGCATCTCTATTAGGGCTATCTACACCTAGATGGTAGCATAACAATTCCCAAACCTTACCTATTCTAAAAGCATTATCCTTAATAAATATCTAAATGTGTTATAGGTTAGTATTAATTGTTAAAGTCATGAAATATGGAAATTATTCTCTAAATCCCATGGCAATCAGTAAGTGGAATAAAATAACACACATATCATGACTAAGTTTTGATGTTTGATTCTAATTTTGCATGTGTAAGACTGATTGTAATTATGAATTGATCTGAATAATGGTACTTGACCAAGTGAAGTAAGTATCTTGATTATTAGTCTAAACTAAGAGTATCTAAGTTATATTATATTTCTATATTTCCCTTAGAAGTTACCATTTTTTGAGATCAACATACCCCAATTTCTAAAAAATGGGGGCCCTTGTTTCAAATTTTGTAAATTTATGCTTTAAATTGAAATTTCCACTTGATCAGATTTATTTATTTGAAAATCATCCACACCTATTTCTCATTTATTTTGATTGACATGTTTACATATTATCCTTGTTTTACTCCATCTAATGTTGCTAATGGTTATTTTTTATGTTTCCATGTTGTAGGTTTAATGGACTCTCAATTATGTGAACAATATCTAGGGTTTTATACATTGATACTAAATTGACCCTTTGATTAAAACCTTGGTATTTTAATTGCTAAATTGAATCTATGTTTAAATAATTCTAAAATAATTAGTCTAATTTGTTTTGGCCTAAGCCCTTTTGAAATAGATTCAAATTTACACAGGTTCATTTTATTCAAAGTTGCATTGGAATGATTTATATTATTTTAAACTTAGTTTATATTTTATTCCAAGGTTTTAATCATGTTTATTAACACAACTAAAACCTTAGTCTAAAAATTTATGATAAATCCTTTATATTTTAGACCTATTCTAATTTTATACTAAGTCCTAAGCATATTTATCAATATGTCTAAAAGAACTTAGTCTAAAATTATCCTAAGTCTCTATATTCCTGAAACCCATAGTCTATTTTATTGTTCACATGGACTAATTAAACATGAGAGAATTTTTATCATATTTTATACTTAGTCTAAAGTTTTATCTTAAGTTTTAATCATGTTTTTAACATGACTAAAACCTTAGTCTAAAAAAATTATCCTAAGTTCTTTATATTCCCTGAGCCCTAACTTAGTTTATGTTTTTCATTACCAATAGGAATGAATCAAGTGCGAGAGTGACAAGTGTCACCATCTCAGGAGCTTGGGTTGAAGATCAATGGTACATGAATGTTTGCTTGAGTCAATAATTTAAGTACACTAAAAAGGAAGACCAAAGTAAAAAGTGTCACAATTTTTTCAAAATGGAAGTAGACCAGCTGATAGCATTCAATCTCTTAGATTAAGATCAATGGAGCATATTAATCCATGTAAATCAGATCTAACTATGTGAGATGGAGTTGAAATTTCAATGAACATAGGTTAAGTGCAATAGGGACAAGTGTCAAAACCATGGTGAATCAAATAATAAGAATTCAACCTCTTAGATCATGATCAACAGTGTGAAGCAAGGTAGACATTTCAAAGGGCCTAAAATGAATGAGAAGCTTCCACATGGAATGAGAGTGTTCAACTGAGTTCCAAAAGTGCATAGAGAGCCCATAAAGTTATAAAGTGTTAAAATATTAGGAGTTTGAAGTAAAATACATAGCCTACAATGGAGCCAAGGTTAAGAGGTTATTACATGCATAGATGACATGTGTCCAAAAGTGACAAATAATCACATTTTGAAAATTAATGAGTTGTGTGACATAGTGGTACCATATGATGAAAACATCATATTTGGAGATTCTATGGACCCTAAGGTAGAAAGGTATAAATAAGAGATCCAATTAAAATCGAAGGCATGAATATAATTTTTCAAACTTGATTTCTAGCATTGAACCTCCCAATAACCCTAGAAGTGTATGGATTGCCCTAATTGTCTTTATATTCACTATAAATTGAGCTAAGGGATTAAATTATTGTCTACAATTAGATAATTAAATCTTAACCATAGAAATGGTAACACATAAGCATGTTTTCAAGGAAGATGTTGAGCTCTGTTTGACCATAGATCCTAAAGGATGAGTGTTCAAGGGCACTGAGTTCATTACTAATGCTTTGAACATAGGAGATAAAAACTATTTAAAATTTTTTTGGATAATTGAGAATAATCCTAGCATTACCAAGGAAGAGGAAAATAATCTCTCTTCCAAGAGTCTATATGATGATATAGTAGCCATCCAAATGATGGGTCTTCATTATGAAATAACAAAACCAGAGGTACTCCACTACATTGATATTCTTGTTCCAATTTTCAAGGAAAATAAAATATACAAGGGCATTATTGTTAGTGAATATATTCAAAGGAAAATCACATACATTTTTACTATGGCATTTGAATCTTATTATAAATTACCCAAACCCTAATTTGACCTAGACTCTATCAATGCCTAGGCTAAAGAGCATGATTTGAAGGACATCCTAGCCATGTGGTTAGATTTTGGGAGCCAAGTATTTTTAAACTTTAATAAGAACATCTCTATCAATTAGTTTAGGCTAGGTGTTAGGATGATAATGACAATATTAAACAAATTGTGTTGAAATGGAACCACTGCATATATAGACCTAGTGTGGGTGCCCATAGTCTAATTCATTATTGAAAAAGTAACTTTCCCTCTTCTAGGTGATATAATTATCATCTCCTT
Organism: Torreya grandis; assembly: GCA_037957365.1. Taxonomy (NCBI): domain Eukaryota; kingdom Viridiplantae; phylum Streptophyta; class Pinopsida; order Cupressales; family Taxaceae; genus Torreya; species Torreya grandis. Next base: position 59,223 of record JARHVA010002265.1, read on the forward strand.
AAGTAGGAAAATATATGAAATTAGGAATGAGAAGGAGACCCAATTTTATATGATGTCTTACCTCCTAAATTCTCTTTTTACAACAACAAAGATCCCAAACTAGAGAGAATGGTCACCTAGTGGAACCCAGACTATTTCACAATACTATTCTAAGTTTCACATCTTCAAGTATAGGTATCATATTAAATTTATCTATTATTGTGTCTATCCAACCCTGAGTTAGGATATAACTAGGGTCCCAATGATGAGAGTAAGCCCATTGATTAATAAATCAATTGAAGATATGGGAGACATCTAGTTATATCTAGATTGTATAGTCATAAGAATTGAAGGAACTCAAAATTCTCCCCTCAAGCTACCTATCCATGTTTTTGACAAGATAGTAGAGCAAGAGGTATAATATTAGCTATTTTATGGAATTAATGGCCTGTGTGAGGCTAAGAGAAAGGGACTCCTTCACAACCTCCCTATGAAAATAGGAAATAATATCTTCAAATAATGGGATAACATTAAGGTAGAATCAAAACATAGATAATCTTTTAATTTATAGTTAGATGAGTTTAGTAAATGGGACCTTTATGTAAGAGTCAAAGAGTATTTGAAAATTAAAGGAATCCTAAATGTGCCATAAGATCATGACCTTGGTACTTTTGACCCTATTTACACCAAGGCATCAACTTACCTTAAAGTCATTAGAAGGTTGAAGAAACATGACCTAAGACCTAAATCTAGACCGAAGAGGAATCAGAAAGTGGATGATAGGTGGTAATTAGGTAAAAGATAATATCAATTGATCAGTGATGGATCTTCTAAACTCCCACCAGCTACTACATAGGAAAAGACATAAAATATTGAAGAGAATAGGCATGAGGAGAAGAAACTAGATGAGATTACCTCTATCTCATCAGCTTAGGAACTTCTAAAAGAAGAGGAACATGAATCACATCAAGAAGAAGTTCACATGGTATCCATAGGGCCTTAAGAGTCTACTGAGGATGTGTTTAAAATGTTATCTATGACATATATAGACTTAGATGAATAAGAGAAGATAATTATTCAAGAAACTAAGGATGACAAAGGGAAATATTTGGAATCAGTAGCTTTTAACACTCCAAAGAGGAAGGTTGAGCTAGCCATTATTATAACAATAAAGAGACCTAAAGTGACTATCACTACTCCTCTAAGTGAAGTCAATTTACTTAGTAAAAAAACTTTTTGTATGGTCCACCAATTCTAGAATATTTTTTATATGAACTTAGATTGGATAAGTTGCTTGCATTTCATCCATGGACCTTGGTCAAGGCTACTAATGTTTTGGTGGAATAATATATAAAACCATGGATAGTTAATTTGAAAGAGGAAGATGAAATAATATTAGATATTCTAAGTGATTTAATATCTCCATCACAAGTTGAGGTCCCAGCTCCATATGTGACTCAATATATAGTTGGAGTCAAATTTGATTGAGAAACTGCTAGCTTGAAAAGAGTGATATAAAAGAAGGTCATGGTAGGGGGTGAAGAAATCACATATCAAAATGTGGATCCCTTAACCAATCCAAATTAAGTAGGAAGATAGAGACCTAGGGAGGACCCAATATTTGAAGAGTATGTCTTTGGGCTAGCTCAAGCACAATCAGATTAGTTACAAGATACCATCAAGGGCTTGAATCAACAAATGAAGAACCTGGAGGAGTAATATATCTTATCAATCCCAAGATATATGGTCAACCAATTTTAGAAAACCATGAATGATATATTTAACTCTTTGAAGGTAATAAATTCCATGTAAGACTTGGTGAACAAGTAGATTACTTTATCTGTAAGACAAGTTAGCCATTGGTAGGATTTAAGACACAAGATGATGGACTTGATCAATGTTTTGATAGAAGATTAAATATTGGTTTTAAAATAATTTTCCTAGCCCATATTAATATGGATATGTAAATATGGTAGATAAGATCAAATATTTAAGCAAATGGTCTTGGGAAATGGAAGATGTTTTTAGTAATCTCAAGCAGTTAGAGGATAAAATGGTACATATATTGGGAATCCAAATCAAGGATCCCAACATACTCAACACAATTGAGTTAATCATAGATGATGAATTGAAGTAGATAAATACTCAATTTATGCAAGAGTTAAAGAACCAAATCATAGGCAAAATAGGGGCTAATAACAAGAGGATAATGGACATGATGTTATCAATTGATGAGAAGATTAGTGATGCAAGAAGCATCAAGGTGGCATTGAATAAGGTAGAAAAAGACCTCAAAGGATTGAAAGATCAAGAAAGGGAGATATTAATGGAACCCATTATCAACTTGAAGTTGATTGATAAGTAACACTATATAATGAAGATCATGAAGTAGAAGCAAAAGGCTACAATAATAGAGGGATCCTAAAGTCAAATTTATTGGCTTTAGAATATTATTTCATAACTAAACATGTATTAGATTTTAAAAAGAGAATATTCTTTTGTAAAATCATGTGCAACTTTGTAGAGCACATTATTAATAGGTTAGTCCATTTAGGAGATGTCATAGTTTTAGAAGGATGTAGAAGGACAACTATCCTTAACACTTGTACAACTATCATTTGATAATATTGATTGGCATACCTCATTATTCTTCTATACAAGGGGTATTTTCATTTGTAAATAAGAGGGAGTTTTTGAGCTAAAAACTTTGTGTAAACTTTTAATCAATCAATATAATAAAGGAATTCTAAAAGGATTATCCATATTATTTGTGTGTTTACTATTATGGCTTCTCTCTCAATCATCTATTTGAAAGTTAAAATTTGAATGGTTTTTGTGGATTATTGTTGTGCATTTTAATTAATTTAGAGTTTTTAACTTGTGCTTATGCTAGGTTGATTGAAGGATTTTAGATTTAGTTCACTTTCTTTTCTTTTATTGCATATGTGCTAATGTTATTTGTTTGTATAAGTAAATCTTCAAATTGAATCTAGTCTCTTATTTTCATTATTTCGCCCTTCCTTAAATAATTGCCTGATGTATGGTGGGATTTGTGCTTATGAAAGCTCATATTATATATTGGTTTAATTCATGTCTTAATGAAACTTATAATTTATCATGATGTCTGGACTAAAAATTAGAACACTTTATTTCTACCATACCCTTTTTTTTGCTCCTTTTTTTGATCAATTCACTCTAGTTTAGCTTGTCATTATAGATATTCATGCTAGTTTATATTTTAGTCTTAGGTTTTGATCAATATTCAATACATTTAGTTTAGTTTATCTTCATCTTCACAAGTTAAAATTTAGGCCAAGGTTGCTCCCAACAAGTAGTTATATAAATTTTGTGAAACAATCATTTGCTTTATCTTTATTCCACCAAAGATAACAAGATTATCATAACCAATTACTCTTGGAATGAACTCTTTGAGCTTAAAAATGAGAAGTGTCTCTAAACACTCTATAGACCCCTTTGATAAACTTTTAGATATCAACATAACCTTGAAATATTTAATGTCCTCTTCAACCATTCTCTCACTTGAGGCAAAAAATGTAGGTAAATATTTCTCTAGATTTCTTAGTAAATTTTGTTAATCTCCAAGAATAACAATAGCAAATATAACTAAACAAGATTGAGCCATAAGATGATTGATAATTAGGACATTTCTTATTGGGGAAGGTACCTTAGCTCAATATACCTCACGGGTTATCGATATTGGTCTAGGCCTCCTATGATTTGACAAAGGTGAAACCAAAAGGCTAGTTTGGGCTCAAGACCTTGTTACTCTCCTAGGTCTCTAGTGTAACTCTATGTAGTGACTAATCTCTACGTATTGATAAAACACACAAGTATACCCTCCTTCTAGCACCAACTTTTATTATTTTTGATGTCATTTTTATGCACACCATAGAACAATGAATGAAGTATCCTCTAACATTTTAGGATCTCTATGGAATCAAAGTTCCACTATAGGTCATGAGTTGTAGGTATGTAATTAAAATAACTAGTTGGTGGAATAAAATGTTGAGCTTGTAGTTTGTTTAACTATTTTTATGGATAAATGTATGAAATATAAAATGAATCAAACACTAAGTGAGTTGGATGGGCAGAGAATTACTCTATGGTGGGTATATATCAAAGAAACTCAAAAAGGATGGAAAGGTAACGCATAAATTAGTGTTTTGTGATTCTAAAAGGTCACTTCTAAGGTTATTACTTTGGTGGACAAGTATATCCAAGACCAATGTTTTCTAATTGTAGTTATTCCACATTCATTAACAATCATGGTTATAAGTATAGGGAAATAAGTATAGGTAACTTAATGATCTCAACTAAAGGTTACTCTCCTTAGAGTTGCTATTGTACACCCTTATCTGAGAGGTTATAAATCAAACTGGGAAGCTATCTAGAGTATTGAGAGCACACACCTAGAAGACTATACCAAAATAAAATACTCCTAAACACCTTATATTATTAAAAAAAATATATACTAATTGATTAAACTAACAAAAATTACCAATCTTAAATAGTTATTTCACATTTAAGATCAACATTTATCAATTAAAATAATAAAATTTATTTGTAGGATTGGCACACTTCAAAATTACTGAGTTGATATAGACAAAGAAGATAAATTTTCAATAAAATAGAAAAGGAAGAAGAGAGAACAAACACATTTGCATGAAAATAAATGAATTGATTTCATCTTGTATATTGATCAAAACTCTAACACTTTTAAAGAGGGTTTTATAATTATTTAAAAACTTGGGTAAGGGGTTGCCTTATCATCCAAGTGTATTGAAACTTTAGATTACACCAAAATAACTAGAACCTAAGTTCTAGTTAGATACAAAAATGTGTGTTATAACTCATAGATTACATTATAAATGTAGTGTGTGCATGTTGGAAAAATAACACCAGTTAATTATAACATAAATGTAATTAAACTTAACTAGTTGTGGTTAGTCCAAATAAACAATACATGAAAAAATATACAAATTTAACCTTCAACTAAGGCTTGCTCAGTGGCTACATGGAAATATTCATTATTATGTTTAGAATTAAAGTGATATCTAGGGATGAACTTAGGGTTATAGCTAGAGCTGAACCATAAGTTGGAGATAGAGCTAAACTTGGTGAATTAGAAGGAACTGTATTGGTAGGTAGTGTTGAAACTAGCACATTAGGCATAGTTTGGATGCTAATCTAGTACATGGTGCCAAATTAGAATTATTTTTGGCCTCTAGCTCTTGATATTGTTTGTATCCACTAGCATGATACACCCATTCTATGATCATATCTAGAAGATATGGTCTATTCACCCTATCTTCTTCCACTATCAACTTTCATACTTAGCATTGGTAACTCAGAAGCCTACCCAGAAGGCTTCTACTTCAATGGAATTATTCCTCACCAAACTCAACTTTACATCAATATATTCTAAATTTAATCATTGTAAACTCTAATTTTAATTTTATGAAGTTTGTTGTAACATTTGGTCAAAATAGACCTTACTACCAACTTCCTAGTGTTATTGCACACCCTAGTTAACTCTAGTTTATTCAAAATTTGCATTGCATGATTCTCTTGATTAGTAGTGTTCATGACTAAAACATCATTAGCACTGATTGATTCTCTTTATTTTATTTCTTAGTAGTCTTATAATTTTATGATCCTAATTCTTTGGCCCAATTAGGAAGGGTTAGCTCTGATGGGTCTAGTGGTTGTGATTCTATTTGGGTGTCTTTTATAGGCTCAGTCTCAAGGGATGGCTTGGGAATTAAATTCCATATTATTTTAGACTAGTTTACATTCCCTAGATGTGGTATTAGATGAGTAATGTAGACTTATTTCTTATTTAATTATCTCTTGTAGGTCACTACTATTGTGGTCTACATTATTCCTGAGGAAGGCATTGGTGAGATCAATTGAGTATAATAATCTAACACATAGGTGATGGGTTGAGTGGTGATAGTGGAAGTAGAGGTGGAGACTAAAGGATCAGTTTTATAATCTATTATAGAAATAGGACTATAAGAAGGTAATTATATAATAGGAAATTAAGAAATAATTAGAAAATAAAAATAAGAGAGAATTGGTAATGAATTGATAGGAGAATGGCCTACTGAATTAGTAGTTTAAATATCCTTACCTAATTAGCCACCCTCAAGGGGTGCCTTCCATTTTAATCCTTTAAATATTATAACCTTAGCTTGTCGTATTTATTATTTGTCCACTTTATGACTTGGCTCACCTTAAATTTAAGGATGTGTTTGCTCGATTAGGACTACTCTAGATTGGGACTAAGGCCTTCTTACCTTAGTTTTTCTCTTATAACCAATTATTGTCTTTTCATCTTAAGGAGAAGTCTCTTTTTAGGTAGGAATAAGGAGTTTCATTCTAAATGTTATGGTTGTTGGAGATGCCACAATAAGTGTAGTACCATCATCATCAGAGGAATATAGACAAATCATTTATTTTTCCCTCCCAATCATGTTACCATTTTCCTACATTAGTTCTTATACTTGTTTTTATTTTACCTTCCTCAATTCAGTAGTGGACATTTAAACTTGAGGAGTTTGTAATTCCACTTATATTATAGAAGTTGATGTTTCCCCTCCACATTGCTCTTGTTTTACAACTGTTATCATAATGGGTAGATTTTGGGAATCCTCACTCTATTCTTATGGCTATTAAAAGGGTCTGTTATTCCATAAATTTGAAGAAGTACATCCTTCTAGTGGTGAGATCTTTAATTTGTATTATCCCAATTTGAGGGAGAGATATTCTTGGATTAGCTTCAACAAGTATTCACTCATACCAATAATCCTAGCCCTTTCCTTAACTTCTGGATCATATTCTATGTTGATAAATAAGAAGTCATGATAAAAAGGCTCGTGATTATAGGGAATACCTAGGTTTTGAGCTCATTGCTACACTCTTCTATAGGGTTCCTAATCCCTATGGGGTAGAGTAGCTAAGGCATAGGCATTAATTGCACCACCAACCTCTATAAAGTGTTTACAATGTGTAGAACATCCTCCTAGTTATGAGATGGGAGCCATGGAAAGTGGTCTTCTTTCTCTTGGTTAGGGCTTCATCTATCCCATTCCATAATTAATAGGTAATTTCTTTCTCATCAATTTGTCTAGGACATACTTTTGGAGGCAAAGAGGGTCAATCATGTGTCTAACAACCATTATAACATTTTATTATGGGTATACCTAGTAATCACACAAAGACATGAGCATATTAGTAATGTTCTTAGATATCCTGGCCTAAGGTTCACCATGAATTTCCATCTAGAATTGAGGATACAAATCCTACAATTATTGATATGTTCTTTGTGTATGCATAGATTTGAAAAAATGAGTAGATGCCATAGATTCTATTATTGATGTATTCAGGGTTTGGATCCCATAAAGACCTATTATGTCTATATATAGTCCCCATGATTACATCTAAAATATATGACATCATGTAAAAATTTCCACCTTGGGGCCTCTTTTCCATGTGTAACATCAATTTCTATAGGTGAGCACTGATTATATCCCCCAATGTGTAGGTGTATTCTAAAGTGATTAATATATAGAGCAATTTTACCCACTCCAAATGAAGGAAATAGATGTTTAGGTATCTAAAAAATGATTTAAAAATTCCATAATAATGTGTATTCCCATTGATAACTTGGTAATGGGCACAATATTCTTGGTGGCTTCTTTGAGTGAGAAGGTCTCTCCTGAGAGAAGCCTTTTCTTCACTACTTGTTCTACATCATTTTTATTCTTCCAACTAGACACACTATGAAAATCAAAGCTAACATATAGAATGGGTAAATGTAAATACCCCTATAATGCTTCACCTGATATGTATGTGGTGATGGTGTTATTTTTGACATAGTGTAGGAAACCACCATCTATAATCCTTTCTTTTAAGAACAAGTCATACAATAAGTCAATGCATGGGATGACTTTAGGATGAACAAATGCATAATGGAGTGATTGATTTTTAAAGGGTAGTAAGTTAGATGTAACTTTTTGTTCCTTAGTATATATGCCTTCCTCACTAATAAATGGGTCAACACTCTCTACGACCTCCCACAAAGTTGAGTAATTTATGCAAAGACCATCCAACATTGTTGCATCAAAAATTGTATCTAGGTATTCTATTGAATCCTTAATGGAGATTCTAGATGGTGCTTGTTGTCAATTCTCTTTTTTGGTATAATTAGATATTCTATCAATGGTGGTTTAGTACTCTTGTTTCATAAATTTTAGCTTATTTGAACACAACTAGGGCTTTGAGTTCATAGAAGGCATAATATATACTTGAGCTCAATGATAATAAATGGATGTGATTCATTTCATAGCTCAATGTTATATCATTTTATCATTCATGTTCAATTCGTGTACCATTAATCACCAACATCTATAATCTTATCACCTTTAATGAATTTGAGATTGACCACTTTAGCCTAGTGGGAATGTCACATAGGTACTATTATTTTTTATATTTGTCACTATATGGTTTAGTTAGGAGTTGGCATTTTCATTTAGGTGAATCATCTAATTTTTTGAACCAAGAGTTGTAAACTAAAGTCTACAAAGACCTCAATATTCTTTAGGGAGATTGTCATTAGGAAATATTTTTTTAGAAGAAGTTTCTATAGAGATAGTACCTGACTAAAAGTCTTTGAATACCTAAATGTTCTTCACAAAGATTTTCATTCAAGAAGATTTGTTAGAGAAATTTTATGAAGAGAAAGTTCCTGAGTGAAATTTTCTAAATGAATATACCAAAGATAAAGTTCTTGAAGACCCAAAATGTTCTCAAAGACCAAAATGTTCCCAAAATAGAGTTGTCAAAGAGAAATTTATAAACTGAAAGGATCCAAAGAAAAAACTCCTGAAATAAAGTTGTCAACTAAAAATTTCACAAAGACAAAATCACCAAAGACCAAAAAATTCCCATAATGTTGAATAAGTGAGCCCGAATAAATCCAAATGAGTAAATCCTAATACCTATTATACATAGTAAGCTTCCATAATTTTCATTAATAAATTAGTCCAAAAATTCATTACAATGAATATGTGTTGTAAGAGGAGAACATATATAACAATGGTAATTTAATTCCAAAACTCCCCAAATTTCCATAGATAATGAAATAGGATAATATACATGCGTAATCATATATGAACAAGACTTTTAAATACAAAGGGTCCCCACCTATCCATTATAAAAATATGAGGGGTATGTTGAATACAAGTTTATCCATGTTAGGTGGATTATTATATATATTTATTATAATAATAATGAACTCATACTTAAACTCCTAAATATTTCATTATATCACTTCATAATTGTCTATTTCAATTCTAGTTATCATATGATAACTAAAACAAGAATTCTATCTTTGATGTGATAATTGAGACATAAATCGATGTCTATTAGAAGTTAAAACATTAAAATTATTATCAAGTAAAAATTTTAATATATTAATGGGTTTATTTTTACATAGTATTTATAATTTTGTATCATCATATGTGTAAAGTTCTATATCCATGAATTCTACATTATTGACTAAATATTTGGATAGACACTAAATATTCATCATTGATATATTTGTAAACACATAAATTATGTATTAAAAATTTGATTAGGTCAATTTTTATCTATCTTTGGCATACATGAATTATGCATACACATATGATTCTTTTTCACATTATCTCCTAACCATTCACCTGTCTATGAGTTTGGCCTTCCAAATGTGAAATCATACATATCACTAGTTGTGCCTGAATGTTATAATATCCTAAGCATAGTATCATGATATTCAAAATAATTATTTTTTCCACCCTATACAATACTATAATAGTCAAATGGTTTTGGTTATAAGTAATTTATGCTTTTAATAAAAGTGCTCCAAGTTCTCCAAATGATTATTTTTCAAATTTAAACACTTCCCTTGGGTCGACCCACATGTTTAAAATGTCGTTAATGGAGGGAAATTATCCAAATAGTTTTCTATATATATACATCAATCCTAAGGCTATTCATATCTAAATCTCACTTGGAAAACTACTTGCACATTTTGTAATACATTTGATTCACCTTGATAAACTATCTCAAATCATCCAAATATAAAAACCCATAAAAGAAATAGCCCATAATCTAAATATATGAACCCAAAGTAACACTAAATTTGAATATTTCCAAGTTTAAAAGTCCAAACATGTTGTAATGCAATCTAGTGGATCATTATTGAGCACACATACACATAGGTGGGAGGACTACATATAGTTTTAGACCTGTTAAGTGTATTTGAATGTAGGCAACATTTAACCACTCATCATGGTATGGTTTGGGTTGTCCAACCCATATTTATAACCTTTTTTTATAGGCCAAACAAGTGCTGAAAATAAAACTACGTTTTCAAGGCAAAAGATGACAAAATCAAAATCTACATGCATGATTGAGCATCTAAGATTATATAATAATCACATTTACAAGTAGGCATAGTTATTTATGGTGGAACATACTTGAATTTTACATAGAGATAGTTCTATAATAAATTGCACATATAAGGTCATTGTAGTTGTCTAAGTCCTACTAGTATTGTATTATCATATTTTGATCCTTTGTTTCCTAAGCTAATTGATAACAAGTCCATTGTAAAGCATATCAATGAGCTATATAGATGAAAAGTATAAAAAAATATAAATGAGCTAAGCATATTATCCTCTTGTCATTTTTATAAATAGTAAGATTACTATTAGTATGTTTTTTTTACATTTAGATCTACTTAGTGAATGGTACATCTCAAATAATCTAAATATTAAATAATTTTTATTACTAAAATATGAAATAAGTTAAAATATTCTAGTGAGTATAACCATTATTTTGAACATGGTAAACCCTAGGTTTCTATTAGGATTTCATATATATTTCTTAGGGTTTTAAATTTGTGTGCTAGGGTTTTAGATCTATTTTCTTATCTCCTCCTTTTCACATAATTAATAATGGAAAATGTATGGAACATACAATATACTATTATATGTTAACTTTATGAAATATCCTACAACTTATGTAGATATACCCTAGGAGGCCACCAGATAACACATAAATCATATGATCCTTAAATTAATTTTCAAGCCAGGTATGTTTAACCTTGCAAAGGTTATACACTATATATGTAGCACTAAAATATGTCAAATACTAGGAGGATGACACACACTTGTTATAACATAAGTACACTTGTAGTAAATAAATGAAAATAAATGTTATAAAGTAAATTGTAGGAAAGGAAAATCTATTTTATGTTTGGAATCTTCCCACACAACAAAATTATAAAACACATACACAGACAAATAAATAATATGAATTGAATTAATTATGACTTATAAATAAACACATTCATGAAATCAAATGGAAACACAAATGATTATATAGTAGAAAACATACTAGCTAATGGATATGAAATCAAACCATTAGATTCTCGAGACTAGGTCCTACCTCCATCAAATTGGAGATGAATTATCTTCCTCTTTAAGACTTGCTTAGATAAAATAAATTTATAGCTAGTAATTTATATCTACAATAAAAAAGGAATTAATGTAGGTTAGTTATAATTCAAATCACAATACTTTGTTTATCTATTTTTCACAATCTATTGTCTTCTCTAGTTTTAAATTGTCCTAGTATTTATAACTATTCCTTATATAAAGAGGTAGATGTATTATTACATATATTACAATCATGAGAGTTAAAAACATTTTTATATCCCATCCAAACCTTATCAAACAACATGTGATTTTAAACAATTATTTAACTAATGATTAGCTACATTTACGGACTTATGAATAGATGGACATATCTAGTTTTGTTGATTTCATAGATTATTGTATTTTTCTATTCTACATCATTGGATTACTATGCATATATGTATGTTTTATAGAAAATAATTATGATAGTTGATTTCACATCTGATATGCAAAATATACCGGTGTTTATGTTGTTTATTTGTGATTTTAAATTAATTAATGGGCTAACTACATTCTTGTTATTAAGCTTGATTTAGGGCATATTTCACCCTTTTTGAGTATCAAAGAGGGAGGTAATCATAAGGGATAATTTGGTATATAGTTACAGCTTTAGGTAAAAATAATATAAATATAGAACACCCATGTACACACAATGGATTTTCTTAAATTGCATGACTTAATTATTTTGTGTTTTGTCTTAGATAGTTAGGGTGTGTATTACATAATTAACTTCCATCATATGGCATTATTATACTCATTTAAGGTTTATATCTAAAAATAGTCTTATTTGAAATTTACTTGACCGTTTGATTTAATTATTGAGTTGAAATTAGTTGTATTACTTTCAGTTTCCATTATGTATCAATCCTTTTGTTTAGTGTGTGTAAATATTGTGTGTTGATAATATTTTAGGTTTATTAAGTTGAATGATTCTATGTTATTCACATGTATGTTAGTGATTTATCAATTATTTCTTATTCATGTGAAAAATAAAAAATATGTGTTTTTTGTTGTAAACAAGGTCATTTCACTAAGTGAGTTTTACATATCATATAAAGGACTCCTTTTAGGGGTTGGGATAATTATAACCTAGAGGGAAATATATCCTTGGTATACATTACACCCTTGGAAATTTCTTTATTGAGAAAGCATTAATTTTTTATTATGTTTTAATTAAAATTACTAATGTGGCTTAATTAGTTTTTATGGTTCAAATGGCCATGTTCATTTTGTGGATTTAATTTTTTTGATACTACTTGGAGTAAAATTTAATTTGTGAGTAAATTATGGCATTTTTGAGGGTAAAACATTAAATGTAGTGGAGTGGAAATTGGTGAGAATAAGAAGTAAGCTCAGCGTATGATTAAGGTAGGAAGTTTGCATTTTGGTGGAATTTGGGGCATGAATTGAAACTTTTTTTTATGGAATGGAGGTTTGAAATGAATAGTTGGGTTGTTGATAACAAGTTAAAAAGGGGAAAAAAAGGAATTACATATCCTTGGAGAAAATAAGGATAAGAATGGGTAATAAAACAAATGAAATAAACTCAGATAAAAAGATATTTATTCTAACCTTACTTGTAGATCCAATTAAGTAAATTAAGATTTATTATTTTTCTTAGTGTAATGGTATTTATCTTGCATTTACTTAGAATAGCTAGCTATAGTAAAATTTATAGAAAATCCTAGTTGTTGGTTTTGAACTTGAAATATGGGGAAAACATCTACATTTTAGATTTGGTTATAATTTTTTGTGTTTTTTTATTATCTAAACAAATAATAATAATTTATTTTCAATTAAAATATGAGGGGTTTTAAATGAAAATAAAACCACATATTTATTTATTGTCATACTTGGATTTTTTCAAATCAAACCACAATAATATTTGCACTACATAATGGTGACTCATAGGGTGAGAAAATCTTTAAAAATAGTTTTTTTTTTAGAGGGGGTACGTAATTATTCAAATATTTTATTGAAGTTTATATTGATGAAAATATGTTTTTATGCATAATTTTAGGTGGTTGAATGACCACCTATAGGCCTACATTTTTTCATATTAATCCCATATTACATAGTAGTATAACAAAATTTATTTTATTTAAAGAAATTGGATTTTATACATACATGTAGATGGCTAAATGACCACTTACAAGCCTAGATATCAACTTATTAAATCCACAATATGTTATGGTGAATGTTTTTACTCTTATTTATAAATAAATAGTTCTATAATCAGATTTTTAGGTGGTTAAATAACCACCTACATCCCTGCTTATCAACAAAATGAGTTAGAAATGTCTTTTTAGATATTCAAAAGGATAATTATTTCAAAGTTACTAAAACTGGATCAGTTAGAACATCTAAATGAAATAACCACTATTGGCAAGTTATGGTTATAAGTTGGAATATATGGCATACTCTATTTTTAATTAGAATCACATTCCACCAGAAGTTATTTTTTGTTTAATTATGGGGATTACAATAAGAACTTAAACTAGTCTTAAGCTAAATGAGGAGAATAATTGTTTGTAGTTATAATGCTTGGTCTATATATTTAGGAAATTATGTATTTTAATATATAGATAATTTATTGAAAACCTAAATAATGAATAGAATGGTGTGATATGATTTGGATATTATTATTTCAAACATTTCAAATGGATTAAAACCAGTGAAATTATCTTTAGTAATCAAATTATATTGTTTTTAAACTATGCAATTATATAAGATAGTAAAAGATACATTGATTTTTGGATTTTAATTGAAAAAATTTATATAATTTTTTAATGTTATTGGAAATTGGATACATGTTATTATAATTCATCATAATTCATGGAAGTTTTGGACAAAACTGGAAACATTATTATTTATTAAATAGTCTGAGTAGGATGAAACCCATCATGTTATGTATTTTTTTATTGCTTCAATCAAGTGTACCAAATTTAGAAAATCATGGATCAAATTTCATAAATTAGAAATAATTTATTAATGATTAATGATTATTAATAACAACCAAGTATGTAAATATAATCTTTCTCCTATCGGGATACGTTGTCTTATTGATTAATCATAGTAAACATGTAAATTTATATTACAAGTTAAATATAAAAAAATAGAAGTTATGGTTTATGTATGAGCATTGAAAACATTTGTATATTGTTGTATGGTTCTATGAACATTAAATTAATCATTATATTTAATAGGGAGTATACAATTGTCCCTCACATTAAGGGATGAGAGTGATAGGTAGGGATATTTTTCTAAATATCATTTATCATTGGTTAACATGAAGGGTAAGGATTCTTATACATTTTAGTAGAGTAAAGTTCTAGTGTATAAGACCCAACTTCATTTGAAGTCTAAAATTATATTAAATTATTGGGACAAAGTAATTTTATAGTTTTATACATTTTTTTGATGTCCTATATAGTTTGCATGCATATGTGAAGTCATATTATATAGATAATGCATTTCATGGTTTGTATGACTATTACATGTGATATAAATGGTACTACACATTATTATTATTGATTTATTAATTTTCACATCACCATTATATACCGCTTCATGAAATTAAGGTCCACTTCTATTTTGGGTTGTATGAGTGGGGGCATCATTATGTGGTTGGAGGAAAAGTACCTAGATGATGTTATCCCTATCTAAATTTGTATATTTACCTATCTTAATATTTACTCACAATTATTATATAAATAAATAAGTTATTTACATAAATATCCATTTTACTACTATTGTAAGTGAAATTACATATGTGGGTAGTTGTATAACTACTATTGATCGTTATACCACGACAATGGTTGAAACATTCTATTATTGATAAGCTTATGTATTACTAATCTCATTCATTAGAGAGTAGTGTTTTATTATCATATTGATTTTTGTGCACATGATTACCATTTATGTACTATGTAGGCCTCTTTGGGGATAGTAAATAAAATATTATATCATGATTAATTGGTGGATCAAATAACAATAATTATTTGTTGTGCTTTTACATTCAACATATTAAATTCAACTATATACAGTGTATGAGTTTTAATATAATGATGGGATCACATAATGAATATCAATAGAATAAAATAGCATGTGGGAAGCCAAATTTTGAGGGAAATTTGAATCAGGATCAATGGCCTAATCCCAATTAGTTAGTAGTGGAATAATTTATTAATTTGGATTAGATTTTTTCAATCCTAATATAAACTCAAGATAGAGTAGCTTCCATAAAATAGTAAGTTTATTGGAATGAGTAAAATATATAACATGATGAACAACATGTTGATTATGAATATCATAAAGAGAAGGATCATGTTTAATATCATCAGGATGTAAGAGTGCAAGTGGATTCATAACTTACATGTGATATGAAAAAGGTAAACCCATTTAAGTTGTAAGGAATAGTGTTGGGTGATGGAGCTAAATGTTAACTCAAAAAGATGGAAAAATATTTTGAGATTCAAAATTAATTTGAGGTAACCAATGGTGTTTTAAGAACTTATATACATGTTGGTGAAGTAGTAAATTAGTAGGATAAAAAATGTAGAAATAATTATTGGCTCCACCACCACATGGGAATAATTTTTAATCTTGTTCAGGGATTGGTGGCTATTATATATATACTTCAATAAAAAAATATTGATTTTAAAAATATGAATCAAGGACATTTTTTTGGTGGTTGGATACTAAGAACAATTTACCAAATCTTTGATTTTATCTATAGACATCAAAAATCTGCACATGATGGTTCTGAGTGTCAAAACACCACTGACCACCTCAGGACCCCCTTGGTCCCAACCTTGAACTTTTGAACAATAGCTAGACCTAACTCTAGTTAGCTTGACCTACTAGCTAAACCCACATTTTTAACCCAACTTTCCTTTGACCTCAACTACTGACAGTCACCCTAACTATAAATGGTCACCCTGATCACTGATGGTCAGGTTCCACCATCTAACCCACTAATTACCACATCACTCTGCCTTCACTTAATTATAATTAGCTCATCTAATTCATGTGTAAGCTAATGTATACATGAGCTAAATTTAGACAAGTTAGACCTTTTGTTAGCATATTATTACACCTCTTCTTCTTTCCTATAAAGAGAGAGGAGAGAGTGAAAAGTGGATCTAGAATCAATTAATCATCTAGAGCTAGAGATTTTTGCATCAAAATTTTATTTTATAGGTGTTTTTCTAGCAATCCAGCCATCATGACAAAGAGCTAAAGTGATACCATCCATCGGCCAATAACTTAGTACTATTACTCTTCCAAAATCACTCCAAACTCCATCAACACATTTTTCACCTCAACCATTCATCTAATCAACCATCAGCAAGCTAATTATCTATTTTTAGTTATTCAATCACTTTATTTGTACTTCATAATCAGCTTAGCCCAAACCAATCTCTTAGAATCTTATTCTAGAGCCTCATCAATTAGCATTTTATCATCCAAACCCAACCCTTAGTAACCACTGATGGTCATGTTATCCATCAATCATCTATCCTAACCATTGATGATTACCTCAACTACCAATGGTTACCCTAACCACTGATAATCACCTCAACCACCAATCATCACTATGTGATAAAATAACAACAATTTATTTTCACCCACCTACCCTCAACCAAATCTAGCTTTCTTTATCTTTGCCTATTCATAGATCCCTGCATTATTTATTGAAGTGTACTTAACCTATTTAACTTTATTATTGACCTAATTATTTTTGGAATTATTTAATTTCATCAATTTCTTTATCAAGCATTTCTTGTATTCAATTTTAGTATCTTCTATCATGTATGTAAGTACTTTACCTTTTGATTTATGAACTTAATTATTTAAAAAGGCATGGATTGAAATCCCCCAAGGAAGCTATTGATTTTGGGATCTAGCTAGCACTAGGTAATCCACCCAACTATCTAGCTAACCAACCATTTTCTTCAGTGATGTCTTATTTGTAGGTCATTCCTCCCAAGCCAAAGAGGAGTATATACATTCATCTAGATCAACATGCACATAACCAAATAGGTTTTTCAACCATACCCATACTCAGTTTATTTCTTCTTGCTTTATTGGAATATAATCTAAAATTATTTGAAATATTCTATCACACAGGGTGGGACCCCTGAGTCTTTACTTGGGTTTTTTTTGTTTGTATCTAGGTACTTTTCTCCCTATTTTATGCTTATAAATGAAATTAAAATTTATTTTGGGTTTAAAATCAACTACATTCATTGGTTGCTTGCAAGTTTATCTCACTTAGTTAAATTAAAGCAAAGTAATTCAATCATAGTATCACTTGTATCACACACACAAACCAAACCACCTACATCAATCAAACATCAAAACAACTTGATATAAGGCCCAACTAGGATTTCATCACCTAGAGGTCACCTTACCTTTCCAAGAAATCTTACTTGGAGGTTATTACCAAGGGGAGAACCAACTTAGCTCTTTGGTTGTGTATAAACTCTAGAAATTGCTATATATTAGCTAAGCACCTTCCACCCTTATCACTACAGTGTGTGAAGTGAGGGGGTAGGCCCCAATACCAAGCCACATATTGATTTCCAATACAGATCCTTTTGAGAGCCTTAAACACCCAAAACCAACCATAGATTTCTTATCTAGTATTTATTCTATAAGAGAATTTGAATCACATAATTTCTTAAAAGCTTAAGGCATAAGCTAAAATGGAGACTCAAAATAACTTTAGGATTTAACACACTTTTTAGTGTGTGTTTGATTTCCCTTTTCATTTCTTGTCTTCTCTTTGTTTGAGTTATGGGATTGTTTGTGTTTTACTTTCTCCCTTATTTTTCATGGTTCTAACTTGAAAATAATAAAAGAACCAGGCAAAATAGAATCCATCCCCAAACCATCTAACCTCTTATACCTCCTTATCCATGGAGTACATCTCAAATGCAAAAATTTCTTGTCATCCTTCGATAAGTCCTACTTTCCCTTAGGTATCTCCCCCAAGAGACATAGACTTTGTAACTTTAATCAAAAATAACCAAGTTTCCCTACAACATTATCTTAAAACCTCATCTTACCATCTCCCTATTTTGATTCCATCCATGGATCTTCCTTATGGAATGCCATCCCACCTTATGGGGGATGCTTCTATTTACATAGTCACCACCCAACCATTGACCACTCAAGCATATTAAACTACCAATAATCCCTTTGAGACCACTATGGAAAATCAACCCACTCAACCTACCAATAACCTTGCACCTTCTATTCCCACCAACAACTCCTCTACCCTAGGAGCAACCCAACTATTAACCACCTTTACTCCACTCACTATGGGAGTACCTACTACTAGTATTTCCAACCTTCCTTTGGCTATCCCCAATCCACTAATCACTACCCCACTTGAAAACCTTATGGTGTCTATAGCTTCTACCCTACCACCAATCAATACCAAGGTTACTACCTATCTTTTGACTATAAAACCAACCATATCTCCTACCCAACCCACCTTGATCCATTAATAGGTGCCCATTACACCAAACCTGAGCTACATCCTTAACCCACAAGGGCATGTACCTATACCTACTACCCAACTACTTGCATCTACCTACCCCTACATAGAATCTACCCAACCACTTATGTCCACATATTAATACATGGAATCTACCTAACCACTTGTGTCTAATTACTAATATGTGGTATTTTCTCAAACTCCCACCAACTATCAATATGTTACCCAACCACCACAATAGTATCCAACTCATAAATTTTTAGGCACACAACCCCAAATAGATTTGATGAAAATGCTCATGGATAAAATGACTAATTTAGAGTTGTCCATCTCTGGTGCTCACAACATTTTATCATATGAACAGATCTATAATGAAGCCATCCACCTATTTATGCCTATCATACCATATCCTCCTCAATGGGAGCTCTTGAAATTTACTAAGTTTTAGATCAAAGAGGACCCCCAACAACATCTTAGTGTATTTAGGCATTCATATTATTTGATTGATGATAATGATGCTCTCCTTCTTTATACCTTCCCTATGTCTTTATCAGGGCTAGCATTAGATTGGTATAGTGCCATAACCAAACATTATTTCTTCTCTTTCACCCAGTTAGCCCAAACTTTCTTAGATCACTTTTTAATAAACATCTCCATGAAAGTTTCCATCACTGACCTTTATTCTATGTGGCAATTTGATTATGAATTTATTTTTGATTTTGTAGCTCATTAGAGAAGCCTAATAAATCAAATTTCCTTCTCTTTACCCCAACCCAATGTAATATAACTTTTTACTCAGGCATATGCCAAGCACATTTCTTCTACATTACGTATTTAGATCTTCAAAACCTTTAACAAAGATTTTACCATGGCATGTAAGATAGAAAATAAAGCCATCGATGAAGGAAAGTTAAATATGAAAAAAAACTCTACCTTCAAATTAAATGAGGCCTCTTCCTCTAAATCAAGCAACCAAACTAACACCAATGCCAAGAGCAAGGGCACTATGAATGTAGTTTTCCTTAAGACCACTCCACCATCTGCCAATTAACAACACTCTTCTCACTCCTCAAATAAGAACATGAGGAACTAAAACTAAAATAATAAGAAGTAATTTACTCTACTTGGGGAATATTATTCTTAAATCCTAGAGAAGTTTTTGAAATCTAATATCATACAACTTCCTCCAATAAAACATGCTCAATAATTTGATTTTTCTCATCCTACACCTAACTAGTACAATGAGAACAACCTATCTACTTTCCATCGAGTAGTGGGGCATGATGTTAGTAGGTGTAATACCTTCAAAAATTTTGTCTAACCCCTTATTTACAAGGGGGAACTTGTGTTAGACAATCCCAATGCACCTCTAAACCAAGCACTTGACATTTTCAAACAACATTTTCCCAATCATGCACCTACCAAAAATGAGACCAATAAGTTGAGTCTTATCATGACACCCAAACTATCAATATGGTTCTTGACATGCTCATTATTGAATAACCTACCACCCAATTTACCTATTATTTTCCCTCTCCACTTATTGAGATGGTGGAATTACCTTCTCTTCTTTTGGAGACCAAAACCATGGAAGTAAATTTTTCACCTCCTTCACTTACTGAAGTAGTGGAGTCATAAACCCCTCCTTCAATTGACATACCATAGCAAGTAACCATCACCACTTTACCTCCTCCTTCAACTACCGAATAATTCATTTCCCCTTTAGAGATCATTCCTAAGGAATAAACCACCATATTTGCACCTCTCATAGAGGAACCACCCATCCAAACCTTGCATCATTTGATTGATAAAAAGGATGATGTCACCATTCCCATTTCTCAACCTATGGGTTTATCATTTAAGTCCAATGCCTAAGGAACAAAATCAATCTATAAACCATTCTTAGAGATTAGAATTTATATCCAAACTTGACTTAGATTGATCCCCCTTTTGGCAAAAATTGGGGTTCCCTTATATCACTAAATAGGAACCTCCAACCACATCTTTAATGGACTAACCCACCACTTCTATTATCCAACCCGTTATCATATCAACCAAACCAATAAAAACCTCTACCAACCCAACCATCTCTTAACCATCCAAAGTAACAAAATCCTAAATAACTAATCATCTTATATCACTTCAACCAAACCAACCAAAAATATTTCATCTTCCCCATGTAGATCCTTAATCGTCCATCCTTAAAACTATAGCTAACCTCCCCAGACCCACCAATCAAGTACCAAACTAAATCAACCAGGGAGGTAAAACCACCAAAAGACCAAAAGGCCAGAGTTTTGCCTCCCTTAACCTTACCCTCTATTTTGAGGCCTCATCCCTCTAATTTGATTAGGAATTCAACTATCTCAACCAAAACCCAACCACTAGTTTTGGTTACACCATCACTCTTATTTTTTGACATACCCATCTTCACCGAGCCATCAATAACCAATCTAGCTACCTTAAAATCTTCTACCTTTAACTTATCAGCTTCCTTACCTAAACCAAAATCATATATTAAGAACATTACCTTACCCAAGACCTCTACCACCAAGCCTATTTCTAAAATGACTTCTATCTCACCAACCAAGGCCAAAACCTCTAGACCCTCCCCACCTTTAGCTAAGTCTTACTCAACTATTTTCCAAAGGTTATTGTAAGCTTCTTGCTTGAACTTACCTCCTATCAGACCATTTGACCCTCTTAGTTCAAAATTAGTATGGTATAATAACCATCAAGTATGCTCCTATCATAGGACACCTGGGAATGATATGAAGAATTTCAAAGCTCTCCAAACCATAATTCATTGGCTCTATGATGAGGATGATCTATTATTATATGAACCTCCCATGAGCCTACTACTAATCTAGAAAATAACAACCAATACCCAATGCCTACCTACTTCCCCACTCTTACCTCAAAGTGATAGGGAACCAAACCAATATCCTACCCCAAATCTTCCTTCTATCTATACTATCCATGTGGTCATATGATCACATGCTCAATAAAAGGATAAGGTAAAGGCAAAAGTGTCCATCTTAGGGACATACCCATCTTCCACCTCACAACTAAGTCAAATTCAAGCATCTTCACCTTCAAAAAAATGCAAGGTATCTATCTTGGGTACCTCTCTATCTAAACCCCTTTAATAAATCAAAAGAGTGGTTCTCAAATAACATCACCAAACCTCAACAAATATGAGCGTATATGAATATATTTCTACCTCACCTCATCATTGTCAATAAATGATAAAGGCATTGCAATCAATAAAGGTCTAACCTAAAGATCATAAAACTCTAGTAGCCTTTGTTGACACTCTCCAAATTTCTAGCCTTGCTACCTTCAAGGATTCAAAAATACCTTCTATCCACCCTAATGACCCATATCCCTCTCTTTTCATCATTTCCTACATCAACCGAATCTACATCAAATAGCTTTTGATTGATGGGGCAGATAGTATTAATATCATCTCCTCCCATGCCTTGATCAACTTAAACTACCAAATAATGTCATGTCCAAAACCTTGACCATACTTTGATCCTTCAACAACACCATGACCACTACTCTGGGAACTATTGTCATTCATATTCGCTTAAGACATTACACTCTCCCATAGCTCTTTTATGTAGTAAAAGGTGAATTATAGTATAATATTTTTATGAGATAACCTTGGATCTACTCCATGGGTTGTATACCCCATACCCTTCATCATTATATCAAATTTGAGCATGAAGGTTAGGTTATAACTATACAAGTTGACCCAAGTCCCTTTCCATCATGAAACATGACTTATCAACCTAATGACATACTCTTACCTCCATCTAACACAACCTCTTTAGCCAAAGACAATCCCTCAACCACAAAAGATGAAGCCATATCCTCTTCTACCAATGATGCATCTACTAGCTCATCAATCCCCTTAGATCAAATACCCACCATAAAACACATGGAATCAACACTCCAACATATTTTAGCTGGGGAATATCAGCTCTTGACTCTTGACACCTTCCCTAATCCCCATGAGTGTAGGAAACTTAACAACCAACCCATTTATGACCTTAATATTAGAACCATTATCTCTTTTGGAACCTTCACTCATCAAACCAACTTCATCTATGGGGGACTTGATAAACCCTTTGGCACTTCTACCACTTATTTTTCACCTTGACCATTCACCTTGAGCTTTTCCTATCTAGACAAACTTGAATTTGCTAAGGCATACCTATATTGATGTACTTGGAAAGGATTTGGCCTAGGTTGGTATGAACATGGGCTACATAGTTTAATTCCAATAAAAACTCAAAAACCTCACAAGAAGCACAACCTCATTTTCACACCACCTAAACAACAATCTAACCCACCTCCTATTATCATCATTATCGAGGACATCCCATCCTTGCTATCTACTCCACCATCGATAGTTAAAGATTCTGATATCATCCCCCTAACTTTTTTTTACCATCAACATGATTAGCCTTGGACCCCTAACTTATCAAAAGGATATGGTGACTATAACCATCCCTACAACCCATCTTGACATGATAGGAGATGACTCTCTTACCATTAATACCATTTAGTGTTAGGATGATGATTCCATTTTCACCTACCTTGGTACACCAAATTCTTCCATCCACAAATCTCTTCCTCTTGAGACATCAACCATGTTGAATGAATCCACCATGGATATCAACTTGGGCACTCTGGAGAACCCCTACATTGTCAAAATTGGCCAATATCTAAATTTTTAGGAGCTTTGAGACTTCCCCTCTTTATTGTAAGACCACAACATAACATTTGCTTAGTCATATAGTGACATGCCAAGATTTGACCACTCTATCACTACCCATAACATAGTCACCAACTATGATGTTAATCCTATTAGATAGAAACTTTAGTAAATGTACCCTTGTATAGCCCTTCTGATCAAGGAAGAACTTCAACGTCTCTTATCTATCAATTTAATTCAAATCATTGACTATACCTAATGGGTCTCAAATATCATGCCTATTACCAAATCCATAGGGGGACTACATGTTTGTGTGGAATTTCATGACCTCAACCTTGCTTTCCCAAAAGACAACTTTCCTCTACCAATCATTGACTAACTAGTTAATCTTACAACTTACCAAGAGATGTTATCTCTCATGGATAGATTATTTAGTTATAATCAAATCCTAATTACCCCTAAAGATCAACACAAACCCACCTTTATCACCTCATGGGTACCTTATACTATAGGTTCATGCCTTTTAGACTAAAGAATACTAGTACAACCTACCAAGGTGATATGACCTACATCTTCCATGACCATACCCACAAGATAATCAAGGACTATGTGGATAACCTTGTTGGGAAATTTAAATATCATAAGGATCATTTGGCTATTCTCAAGAATATATTTAAGTGAATCATCCATTACCATGTTTTCCTTAACCCTAAGAAGTGCATTTTTGGGGTCTTGTCAGGAAAGCTCCTTGGCTTTATCATTTCCCTTCATGGAATTAAAGTTGATAAATCAAAAATCAAATTAATCCTTGACATGCTTCCTCCAATAAACCTTAAGTAACTCTATAGTTTTTAGGGGAAGCTCTAATCCATTTTTCATTTTATCTCTCAGCTCTGAGATTGATGCCAACCCTTTCATCACCTTCTAAATAAGGATGTGTCTTTTAAGTGGAATGATGACTATCAAAAGGCCTTTGATTCACTAAAAATGTACCTTTTATCTCCACTTGTCCTCACCCATCCCAAGGATGATCAACCTTTTTACCTTTACATCTCTATCACTAGCCACTCCCTAGGGGCAATGCTTTCTCATCGAGATGAATAACAGAAAGAGCAAGCCATCTACTACATTAGCTACATTCTTATAGAATATAAAAATTAGTACACTCATATCGAGAAACTTTTCCTAGATTTATTTTTCATGGGCACCAAAATTTACCACTACCTTCTCAACCATAATACCTATGTCATAACCAATACTGACCCACTCAAGTTTATGTACCCCAAGCCATACCAATATCAACATATGGTCAAGTGGCTCATGATTTTAGTTGGGTTTGACCTTGAGTTTCTTTAATAGAAGTCAATTAAAGGCCAAGTAATTATTGGCTAATTGGTTAAAGCACCATTATTAGACAACCAACCTCTTCCATTTGAGTTTCCAGATGAGTCCATCACAACACTCTCATAAACAAACTTCACCTATCAAGTAACCATTTTTTTTACGGATAAAAGTGTTAGCATGGTGGGGGAGCCAACATTATATTTATTCCCCTTTATGTTGAACCTCTTATTTTATCTTCCAAGATAGATTTCAAGTGTACTAATAATATGGCTAAGTACAAATCCCTAGTGATAGGTCTTCAAACTAAATTAGCCTTGGGAGTCAAAATGATCAACATCTTTGACAACTCTCAACTAGTGGTCAATCAAATCAATGGCTCTTACCATTGTAAGAATGATGTTTTGGAATAGTAAAAATAACTAGTTGATGATATATTAACATCATTTAAACATTACCATATCCAACCCACCCCATGATTTATGAATAAGTTTGCTAACACCATGGATTCCCTCACCTCTTAGATCCCATCTGTACCTGCTAACTCTAAGCTATCTATCATTATCCATAGGCTTACCTATCCCTCTTATGTCAAGCTAGATTATCCCACCATCTTTAATGTGGGAGACCCAACTTGACCTTTGGTATCACTAGACCTTTCACTCTCTTAACCTAACCATCATTCCTTCTGGTCTTTCTAGGAATGCTCAAAGATAATTTATCTAGAGTACCTCTTGTTATACCATTCCAGGGGGGATTTTTTTATAAACACTACTTTGATGATTTCCTCTTTCATTACCTACGTAGTCATGAGGCCTCTCATACTATCATAAAAATTCATGATGGGATTTATACGGGACACTTTAGTGGCCTATCTATTTTTAAATGCATCCTTTGCCTTGGATATTAAGCCAAGATTATTATGATTATGTGAAAAAGTGTGTTAAGTGTCAATAACACACTAATTTACATCACACACCTAGCTATAGTCTTCATGTATCCGTGGATTTTAGGCACTTCTCACAATGGGGTCTAGACTTTATTGGTGAAATTAACCCCCATTATTCATATTGACATCATTATATTAGCACTGTAACTGAGTAATTTACTAAATGGGTATAGTTTATTCCTCTAGTCTCAACCAAAGTTGAAAAGATTATCAACTTTATCAATCATCACATTATCTATCATTTTAGTGTTCCCCATAAAATTATCACTGACAATAGCAAATATTTTTAAAATAAACAAGTATAGGGTCTTTGTGATACATTCAATATCAAGATAAGTTTCTCCTCTCCTTATCACCCTCAAGAAAATGAACAGGTGGAAGCCTCCAAAAAACTCTTAACAACATGCTAACTAAAATGTTTAATGTATCTAGTTGGGATTAGCATTTGCACATCCCCTTCACCTTATAGTCATATCTTAATAGAATTTGAACCCCTATGGGTGATACCATATTTTATATTATGTTTGGATTAGAGGATGTCTTACCTCTCAAATCCCAAATTACTTTGCTTCACATATCCCTATAGGATATCATTTCTAGAGATGATTCTTGTCAACACTATTTAGCCCAGCTTGAGCTACTTGATGATCATCATTTAGCTACCCTCACCCATCTTCATGTCTATCAAGAATGAATAAAACATGTATATAAAAATACCTTAAAGTGTGATAATTTAATATCAGAGACTTCATCCTAAATAAAAATCAACATGTCACCAATATGGATAAAAACAAGCAAGGAAATTTTGCATTCAATTATTTTGGACCTTATATCATAATGCATAAGTATAGATCAAGAGTTTATTAGTTATCATATCTAGAGGGAAACCTAGATCCTAAGCCCCTCAATGCTTTACATTTATGTCCTTTATTTTATTGAAAAGTATAAAACTCACCTTTTTATATAACTTAAGTTCGTCCCCTAATTTCAAACCACATTCATCTCCCTATTTTATTGGAAATCAATTAAAATTGAATCATGTGATTATCCATCACAATCATAGTCTGATCTTGAACAATGGGTACCATAGCTCTACCTATGGCATGATTCTCATGATATTTTATACTCTTGTTATATGATAGATTCCCATGATCGTTATCACCTAAACCTCTTTCCACCTAGATAACCTTCTTGTGATTTTAGTTTTGCCTACATAAAGGCGAACCCTTTAAGACTATATAATCAAGTTTATGTCAAGAAAAATTTAAACAAGAGAAGTAAATTCATAACCAAAAATAACTATAGGTCATTCCTAGCATTCACAGACTACTCCCTTGAAGGATAGCTACCCAAAAACATATCAAAATTGCTTAAGATAAGGTAGACTACTCCCTTGAAGGATAACTATCAAAAGCATTAAACAAAGCACATATACTTAGACCACTCCCTTGAAGGATGGCTTAGCAAAGCATTTGTCAAAGATTATAAATATATTGGAAGCTTATTTCATCAATTAGCTTCCACAACCCTCTCAAGTAATAATAAAATAAGTAACAGACCCATTATCAAGCACCCAAAAAGAAAAATAAAATTTTAAGGCCACAATCGGCTATCAAAAGTAATAATTTTGAAATTTGTAATCAACTCTCATGAGTAGACTTATCGCATCGATCAATATACACCTTATATGACATAGACTTGTTTATAATAACTCTTTGGTAACCTCTAGAAGAGGTAGGTTAATCTCATAAAAGGGTTCCTTTTTTCATCTATCTCCCATTTATACACTATAAGCAAGGTATTTTGAGCTCACTTGAAATTATGTCATCAATAAACCTTTTAACCAACTAATGAATGATAATGTGAAGCATTCAAAGGGATTATGTTCCTTAATCCAATCTAAATTTGGTCTTATTTTAGTCCTTGTCAAAGAAGAAGCATCCTTCCCTCTTCTTATCCTCTCATAACTAGTTGATATATTCACTTAGACATTTGTTTCTTGGTTATCTTCTCTTTTTCACATCTAATAGTGTTATTCAGCTTAATTTATGTGTTTTACCTTAATAAAATGACCATAATCATTAGCATATAACATCATATCAACATATATCATGAACAAAAACAAACATCATTAACATAAACCATTTCCATAAACATAATCATAACCATCAAAACCATATTAACATCATAACATCCATGAAAAATAAAGCAATAAACCATTTTTACCACATGTCTAAATCTAAATAAGGAAGAATATAATCATTAAATTTTAGAATGAACAAACATCATCATAACCATAAATGTCATAAACATCATCATGACCATGAATAAAAAAGAAACATATAATCACATGCCTAACTAGATGAGTCCACATCCATAACCATAAGCAACATCACATCATAAAAATCATTCCCATGAACAATAAACAATATGCAAAGAACACTATCTATAAATCATGAGTCTATAACCATAATAAACATCATATATAAAAAAATAAACATATATCTCTCAAAATAAATATACATCTTGTTGCATCATATTGCAAGTCAGTATCGAAAATCACATATATAATAAGTGTACTATTATCTCATATCATAACTATATCCTTGGGGCACCAATACCTCTAGGTGTTTTCCCTCTCAAGATACCTACCTATCCTCCCATGGATGCAATCTACTGACTTGGTGTTTCCATGCTTGTACTACCTATCAAACTAGCTCTATACTTACCCCATCAAGGCTCATTGATATACCATCTCAATACTATGGCCTGATAATAATGAAGCTCCTCCACTATGGTTATATATCATGTCATGGGGATAGTACCCAATGGTCATATAGATGCTACTACTCCTCATTCAGCTTGCCTCAAGGAATCTCTCTCCTAGGTAACTAAGGCTAATGTATCTCTATCTTGGTCCTTTTCACCTATAACTATAGCCACCTAACCTTGTGCTACTTTTAACTGACGTTTTAGTTCTATCATAAGAGATTATGCCATAAATAATGTTTTTTGTGCTTAATATCTCTCTATAATTATTGTTTGTTCATTTAGGGCAACCCTTGTGCTGGCACCTATTGAGGTCCACCTCTACTAGCTAAATCAACATCCATCACCTACCACCCACCATCATCACCCCCAAAATTATTTACATCATATAGTGCCTAATACCATGTAGGGTACCTATCTACACAACCTACATCATCTATCTCAACCCTAGCTAGCAAATCCTCATGATCAATAAAAATCTAAATTGGCTATGGCTCATGAAGTAGAAGCTATACATCCTCATACTTGTACCTTAGGAATGAACCTAGGATATCCTATACTAGGCCAAACTATCACTGACCCTTATCAAAAAGAATGAGCTCTACCTCACACTCTCTCCTACCAAATTCCACTTATAGATCTATAGGGATAATGTATGCCTCCTGTAATGAGCCCACTTTGAATACTTAATGTATGGTCTCTAAATCACGTCACCAACAACCAAGGCATCTAGTGTACCTATGAAATAATCAATGTCATGAACCCCTCTACCTAGTCTTGAAAGGTCAAAATCATCTCTCCACTACTTGAATCTAACTATGAACTTCATTTGTGCATACCCCTCCCATAGTAACCCCATCAACCTTAGCACTTGGATGTGCTCATAAGCCCAATAATGTATAACAAATCCTATGCTAATACCAGACCTCCTATGAGCTCTAAATCCCCATAGCTCATTGTATATTCAGACCAATAACATAAGCACCTAACTAAAAACTATGTGGCCTAGTAGCATCTCAACCAATACCCCCAATAATAAATATGGGAACATCTCATTACTCAAATTTGGCACATCAAAACATGACAACACCATCATCATCATTATAAGTAGTTTCCTCTCACTTCTGGCCCTTTGATATAGTGGAGTGCAACTAACACCTTCGACATGCCACCTATAAAAATTATGGCCATTTCCATATAATATCTGCATGAAATTATCTTTGTCCTCCCTATCAATGTGATAAATTAGATCACCTCATATGGGTAGCTGATTAATCTTATAAAAATCCTCAGGTAAGATCATCATCTCACCTATCGATAAAACAAAGGTGTTCATGGTAGGATCCCATCTCTTGATGAACACCACAATCATCATCACATCCCATGACATGTGTTGGTAATTTAACATCACACTAAGCCCCACCTCTTCCATGTAAGCCTAGTTAACAACAATTACCCCTTGATGAATCTCTATAAAGATCTAAGGTACCCGATCACACATCTAGATCTATTCTCATGCCTACAAGGTTTGAATGTAAATAATCTTAGTTCTCTATACTATTTTTTTCCTATGAACTTAACCTCTTATACTACTCAAAATATTCAACTACTTTAACCTATACCTTTGGCTTACCTCCCAAGTGAAACCCTTGACCCAATCAGTCAAATCAACATTACCTACTAAGCATTGACCTCAACTATTTATACCTTCACCTTAACCTAAGACATGACCTTTAACCTTAACCTTTGATATTGACCTTTAACTATTACCTATTCAACTGACTAGCATCAATAGTTAACCATACCATTCAAAAAATTCAAAGTTAGTAACCCATTAAACTTAACCTTAACTTTTTTATTATTTAACCACATCCCTAATTGGCTCAACTACTGATGGTCATGGTGACCACTGATGGTGAAATAGCCAAATTATATTCATTATTTATCATTGATGATTGGTACTAACCATCGATGATTGAGTATGACCACTGATAGTCACTGTGTGTGATCGTCAGTAGAATACCTAAACCCTACCCACCCAAAAAATTACAAAAATACCAAAATAAAACTATAATTTTTTACCTAATCCTACCTCTACCCTCCCCTAACTAACCTACTCTGACTAATTTTGAACTTCACCCACAAATTTGACCAAAAACCAAAAACCCTATAAAATAGGTCAAACTAAATCTACCTTCCCAATC
This sequence comes from Torreya grandis, assembly GCA_037957365.1. Lineage (NCBI taxonomy): Eukaryota > Viridiplantae > Streptophyta > Pinopsida > Cupressales > Taxaceae > Torreya > Torreya grandis. The sequence goes on from JARHVA010002265.1 coordinate 90,241, forward strand.
AATAACCAAAACACCCAAATTCAACGTATAATGCAAAATCAAATCTAGACTACCAATTTAATATAACCCCTACCTCATTCTTATACTATCATCAAGGAGGAATATTTGGACCTGATAGCTAGCCACATCTTCATCTACCCTATATCCTAGCTTAGTCAACACTCCAACACTCTAGTCCACTCAGTTAGCTTGTTGCCAATCAACCTTACCCACTCCTCCACCATTAGTATTCTCTCATAAGATGCCAAAGAGTAAAATTACAAGTCTAAACTTCACAAATGAGTGAAAGTGACTCCCAACATCACTTTTGAGTTTGTTATTTTAAGTTTTTAACCTAATCATTGATGATTAGGGTGACCACTGATAGTCAAATTTGAGACCCCTGACCATCGAGGGTCAAGAGCTTAGAATTTTTACTTTTTCCTCAAGCAAACTCTTTTTTGGAATACCAAATCTAGTACCTAATTAGGAGATTACCTTCTCTACCAACCATACTATCAACCACATCACCTCACTACTAGCCATTTTGGCCCAAACTAGCACATGTTTTTTGATGACCTTACCTTGGCCTTTTTGACCATACTAACAATAATTACCATGTTTAACTTTTTTGAACTTATACTATCATGTGCATACCTAACCAACTTGTGTGTCTTCTTAGGAGCACTTCCTACCTCAGATACCCATGACTACACCAAACCAATTTGTGTTTTTCCTGATAACACTTCCTACTTTGGATACCAATGAAAACATAGACCTTGCTTATGAGACTTGTGTTTACTAGTGTTCCTAACCACCACACCTAAATGAGGTCATGTGAACCCATTTTCACTTGTATTTCTAGAAACTAACCTTAATTTTTACCAACTATGGTAACCTAGTCAATGCACAATCTTGGCTATCATAATTTTATCACACTTTGTGTGCATTTTTGCACTTTTGTGAAAAAACCTATCACCTAAATTTTATCATAAACCTTAACCACTCATCAAACCTACATATAATTATTTTTTACCTCATCACTTCCCAATTTGAAGGGGAACACATCCTTCCATGCTCAGGATGACTGAAACTTTGACTCATAATCCATTTTTATTTTGCAGCTTGTTGATATGAACTACATAAACAAAAAAAGGGAAAATATAAATACCATGAATCCATACATGATGGCTCTAAGTGTTAAAACACCCCTAAACCACCTCAAGACCCCATTAGGCCCAACCTTGACCTTTTAACTGATATCCAGACCTAACTCTAGTTAGCTTGACCTACTGGCTGAACCCACCTTTTTAACCCAACTTACGTTTAACCTTCAGCCACTAATGATCATGCTAATCACTGATAGTCACCCTAACCACTGATGGTTATGTTTCACCATTTTATTGACTAACTACTCCATCACTCTACCTTTTAGGAACCTGTGGAAGCACAATTTATTACCATATACAAGCAACTTAAGATGCAAAATTAACCAGAAGTAACAAGTAACTAGAAACCAGAAACAACATAGAATATGAGAGACAATACACAACTTGTATTAATACTCATCCAAAAAAGAATACAATAAATAAACCCCACACTCTTCCACCTTATAGAGGCTTCCCACACCTCAAGTGTACAGTACTTCTTTCCTTAAAGCTCTCTCTCTTATGGTCCCAACACACAACTCAAACACAGAGTTGGTGTTCACCTCCAACCAGTCAGTATCCACTACTGCCAGTACACCAGTGCTCCACGCATTCCACAAGTGCTCCACGCACTCCAAGTACACAATCATACTTCAAGTAGATCTCTCCTGACCCGCAATAACCTGCAACCCAATGATCTTACTTATGGAACGAACTACCTTGCCTTCCTCTCTTGCTCTAGACTGAGTACACACTATACTCCAAGTAGATCCCACCTGATCCTACTCCCTATTGTGTTGCTATCACCTTGATTCTGCTACCACCTACAGATCAACCTGGTTCTGCACACCTACAAACCTTAGACCTCGCACACACATACACCTGCAGATCAATGATCTTACTTACCATGTAGATCTCCAAACGTGGCCTTGCACACCTACTGACCAAGATCCTACATACATGAAGAACCCTTCTAATTCTCCAAAACTAGCACCCACACTTGGCACTGCTCTGGAACTAGGAGGAACACCCTTGCTCACTTCACACACAGAAGGAGCTAACTTTTCTCAAATCAAACTAGAACACTTTACAATATAGCCTATGAGTCTCTTAAATAGATCTCATGCAAACAATAATTAGACATCTAATTACAATAATTAGATCCACAGCTCAAGACTATAATTAGCCTCTCAACATGAAAACACCTAGTTCGCTAACTAACTATCTATGAATTGGTAGTTCTGAACCACATAGGCAATCGACGTTGATCCCTGTTAGGCTAGAGATGACCGACATCGGTCGATATCTGAACGATGTCAGTTGCCTTTCCCACTGCATATGACTGACGTCGATTGATCAGACTAACGTTGATTTCCCTACAACTTAGTAATCCTCTCAACAACCTCCTCCATGTCTAAAATAGTGAAGCTTTTAGCTCCACAACCTAACAATCTCCCACTTGGAGATAAATAGCTGCACTGTACCTATACTTGTACCCTATCTAATCTATTTTCTGGCGTGTATCCCTCTTCAAGATCAATCCTGAAGAACACCCACCACACAACCTGTGGTACACCTCCTGTCATCCAAGTAACATGTCACATCTACATCTACAAACACATGTAGAAAAGAACTTGACCCTGCATAGCATGTCAACCTACTGTTGGTCCCTCTCAAATACCTGAGAATCCACTGAACTGCCCTCCAGTGTTTTTTTCCCGAATTGGCTCCAAACTTTTTGATAGCACCCACTGCTTGGGCAAACTCAAGTCTATAATAGACCTCATGTGATTTTGGACACTGAACTATTCAGCCCTTAGTGTGCTCTGGTTCTGCATCCTGAACCTCACCAACACCTAATTCACATCAGCTCCAACTGGAGACAAAATCAACCTGTGATCTTCCATGTCTCTCATGCCAAAGAATTTTGTTGCTCCCAAATCCTTCATGGTAAACCACTAAACTAAGCTTACCCTTAGCTCATCAAAACCCTATATGTACAAACCTACTAGCAAACCATCCACATACAGTAACAGGATAATGTCATGACCATCATCCACCTGGTAAGACAAATACAATGGTTACAATGACACTGACTAAAGCCCTGCTTTTTCATCCACCTGTCAAAACTTGTACCACTGTCTTGTAGCTTCCTCAAGACCATATGACCTGGCCTTCCATCTCACATTTCCATTCTCTCTATTATTTAACCAAGGTATCCATTCATCTTAGTGCTTTCATACTGACTGGCAACCCTACCAAATCTCCCGTTTGGTCCTGTATCCTATTCATGCCATGCTCCCACTATTTCTCGGATCCTTCCTGCTCTGCAGTTAGCAACTAGTATAAAGAAGAGGAACAATGAATTTGAGGCTTACTTACCACTTTCATTCCTCCATATGGGCATTTAAGACTCCTTGACAGCTTTCTATCCACCCAAAATCCATTACAGTGACCAACCTCAGTCACCACACAGTCTGCATCCGATCGACGTTAGTTTCATGTGCCTGTCCTGACTACCAACCCCACTGACGTCAGTGTTTACCTTCTACCAACATTGGTTCTCCTAACCAACATCAGTCTTATTGTCATCGATGTCGGTCCTCCTAACTGACATCGGTCTTACCCTACCTAAAACCACCAGCTCTAGTCAACACATGACCGACATCGTCACTTTTCTATTCGACGCAGGTTCTTCCTGACCAACACCGGTAACTATGTTCGCCTGTGAGTGATGACTTTTTACTTGTGAGCTCCTTTGAATCAAAACCCATGTCCAAACTGCCCTACTCAGAAGTATCTAGCCTCATCCACCGGTCTTTGTCTGTCATCTCCTCCAAGAACACCAAGGCTTTTCAGTTCTTAAGTTTATCAAATACATTTGTCTTCTGCTTAAGAACATGCATCTCCTTCTTGCTCATGTGACCAAGCCTACAAAGCCACGTCCTGGAAACAAAATAAGAATCAGTAATATAATTAGATAGATAAAGGATACCTACTTTCTTACCACCCGCTAATTCAAGTGCATCCGTTGTGAGAGTTCTTGTGCATCTCTCATCACCCAACTCTCTTGAAGCAATTAGCCGCATCTTCAAGACTGGGACCTGCATGACCTTCTTCAACACCCATGTGTTGGCTACCTACAATTTCAACAACACTTCCCCTTTACCAAAAATTTGACAAGGCTCACCAACCCCTCTACTTGGGGCTGCATGGAAAGAGGAACAAAATCTATTAACCAAGATTCAACTTTATCCAGAGCATCCTGTGCAACAACACCTGCAACATCTACTTCTTCATGTTGATCTGCTACCAACCAAAAATATTTCTTTTCCTGCTCTTTCTTTCCATAACACCGTAAGTGACCATTCATGATATTCAATTTCTCCATTTGTAGCTTACTTTTTTCTACCATTGCTATACTTCCACTCAATCAGAAACCCCTGAGAGTGCCCTGTAACCAAACACAAACCTACTCCCTGCAACCTTAGCTCTGATACCAACTGTTAGTGGTATTAAGCTATGAGCCAACAACCTCACTCTGATACCAAATTTTAGGATCCTGTCGAAGCACAATTGATTACCATATACAAGCAACTTAAGATGCAGAATTAACCAGAAGTAACAAGTAACTAGAAACCAGAAACAACATAGAATATGAGAGATAATACACAACTTGTATTAATACTCATCCAAAAAAGAATACAATAAAGAGATGCCACACTCTTCCACCTTATAGAGGCTTCCCACACCTCAAGTGTACAGTACTTCTTTCCTCAAAGCTCTCTCTCTTACGGTCCTAACACACAACTCAAACATAGAGTTGGTGTTCACCTCCAACCAGTCAATATCCGCTACTACCAGTACATTATTGCTCCACGCACTCCATAAGTGCTCCACACACTCCAAGTACACAATTATACTTTAAATAGATCTCTCTTGAACTGCAACAACCTACAACCTAATGATCTTACTTATGGAAGGAACTACCTTGCCTTCCTCTCTTGCTCTAGACTAAGTACACACTACTCCAAGTAGATCCCACCTGATCTTGCTCCCTGTTGTGTTGTTGTCACTTTGATTCTACTGCCACCTACAGATCAACCTGGTTCTACACACCTGCAAACTTTAGACCTCACACACACATACACCTTCAGATCAATGATCTTACTTACCATGTAGATCTCCAAATGTGGCCTTGCACATCTGCTGACCAAGATCCTACATACATGAAGAACCCTTCTGATTCTCTAAAACTAGCACCCACACTTGGCACTGTTGTGGAACTAGGAGGAACACCCTTGCTCACTTCACACACAGAAGGAGCTAACTTTGCTCAACTCAAACTAGAACACTTTACAATACAGCCTATGAGTCTCTTAAATAAATCTCATGCAAACAATAATTAGACATCTAATTATAATAATTAGATCCATAGCTCAAGACTATAATTAGCCTCTCAACATGCAAACACCCAGTTCGTTAACTAACTATTTATGAACTGACAGTTTTGAACCGCATAGGTGACCAACGTCGGTCACTGTCAGACTAGAGATGACCGACGTCAGCCGATACTTGACCGATGTCAGTTGCCTTTCCCAATGTATATGACCGATGGTGGCTAATCAGACCGACGTCAATTTCCCTGTAACTTAGCAATCCTCTCAACAACCTCCTCCATGTCTGTAACAGTGAAGCTTTTAGCTCCATAACCTAACAATCTCCCACTTGGAGATAAAAAGCTACACTGTACCTATACCTGTACCCCATCTAATCTATTTCTTGGCTTGTATCCCTCTTCAAGATTAATCATGAAGACCACCCACCACACAACCTATGGTGCACCTCCTGTCATCCAAGTAACCTGTTGCATCCGCATCTACAAAAACATGTAGAAAAGAACTTGACCCTACATAGTATGTCGACTTGCTACTGGTCCCTCTTAAATACCTGAGAATCTACTAAACTGCCCTCCAATGCTTCTTTCCTGGATCGGCTCCAAACTTTCTGACAGCACCCACTGCTTGGGCAAACTCAGGTCTATACCAGACCTCATGTGATTTTAGACACTAAACTATCCATCCCTTAGTGTGCTTCGGTTCTGCATCCTGAACCTCACCAACACTTGATTCACATCAGCTCCAACTAGAGACAAAATCAACCTGTGATCTTCCATGTCTCTCATGCCAAAGAATTTTGTTGCTCCCAAATCCTTCATGGCAAACCACTGAACTAAGCTTACCCTTAGCTCATAAAAACCCTATATGTACAAACCTACTAGCAAACCATCCACATACAGTAATAGGATAATGTCATGACCATCATCCACCTGGTAAGACAAACACAATGGTTATAATGACACTGACTAAAGCCCTACTTTGTCATCCACCTGTCAAAACCTGTACCACTGTCCTATAGCTTCCTCAAGACCATATGACCTGGCCTTCCATCTCATGTTTCCATTCTCTCTATTCTTTAACCAAGGTATCCATTCATCTCAGTTCTTTCATACCGATTGGCAACCCTACCAAATCTTCCATTTGGTCTTACATCCTGTTCATGCCATGCTCCAACTGTTTCCTAGATCCTTCATGCTTTGTAATTAGCATCTAGTATAAAGAAGAGGAACAATGAATTTGAGGCTTACTTACCACTTTTATTCCTCTATATGGGCATTTGAGACTCCTTGACAGCTTATTGTCTACCCAAAATTTGTTACAGTGACCGACCTTGGTCACCACATAGTCTGCATCCGACCGATGTCAGTTTCATGCACCTGTCTTGACTACCGACCCCACCAACATCGGTGTCTACCTTCTGCCAATGTCAGTCCTCCTGACTGACATCAGTCTTACTATCACCAATGTCGATCCTCCTGACTGACGTCAGTCTTACCCTGCCTGAGACCACCAGCTCTGGTCTGCACATGACTGACATCGGCACCTATATGTTCGACGCCGGTTCTTCCTGACTGACATCAGTAACTATGTTTGCTTGTGAGTGATGACTTTTTACCTGTGAGCTCCTTTGAATCAAAACCCATGTCCAAACTACCCTGCTCAGAAGTATCTAGCCTCATCCACTAGTCTCTATCTGTCATCTCCTCCAAGAACACCAAGGCTTTCCAGTTCTTAAGTTTATCAAATACATCTGTCTTCTACTTAAGAACATGCATCTCCTTCTTGCTCATGTGACCAAGCCTACAAAGCCATGTCCTTGCAATAGAAAAAGAATTAGTAATATAAGTAGATAGATAAAGGATACCTACTTTCTTATCACCCGCTAATTCAAGTGCATCCGTTGTGAGATTTCTTATGCATCTCTCATCACCCAACTCTCCTAAAAAAATTAGCCACATCTTCAAGACTGGGACCTGCATGACCTTCTTCAACACCCATATGTTGGCTACTTGCAATTTTAGCAACACTTCCCCTTTGCCAACAATCTGACAAGGCTCACCAACCCCTCTACTTGGGGCTACATGGAAAGAGGCAACAAAATCTATTAACCAAGATTCAACTTTATCCAAAGCATCATGTGTAACAACACCTACAACATCTACTTCTTCATGCTAATCTGCTACCAACCAACAATCTTTCTTTTCCTGCTCTTTCTTTCCATAATACCGTAAGTGACCATTCATGCTATTTAGTTTCTCTATTCATAGCTTACTTTATTCTATCGTTGCTATACTCCCACTCAATCAGAAACCCCTGAGAGTGCTCTGTAACCAAACACAAATCTGCTCCCTACAACCTTAGCTCTGATACCAACTATTAGTGGTATCAAGCTATGAGCCAACAACCTCACTCTGATACCAACTTTTAGGAACCCTTGGAATCACAATTGATTACCATATACAAGCAACTTAAGATGCAGAATTAACCAGAAGTAACAAGTAACTAGAAACCAGAAACAACACAAAATATGAGAGACAATACACAACTTGTATTAATACTCATCCAAAAAAGAATATAATAAAGAGATGCCACACTCTTCCACCTTATAGAGGCTTCCCACACCTCAAGTGTATAGTACTTCTTTTCTCAAAGCTCTCTCTCTTATGGTCCCAACACACAACTCAAACATAGAGTTGGTGTTCACCTCCAACCAGTTAGTATCCACTACTGCCAGTACACCAGTGCTCCACGTACTCCAAGTACACAATCGTATTTTAAGTAGATCTCTCCTAAATTGCAACAACCTAAAACCCAATGATCTTACTTATGGAAGGAACTACCTTGCCTTCCTCTCTTGCTCTAGACTGAGTATAAACTGTACTCCAAGTAGATCCCACCTGATCTTGCTCCCTGTTGTGTTGCTGTCACCTTGATTCTACTGCCACCTACAAATCAACCTTGTTCTGCACACCTACAAACCTTAGACCTCACACACACATACACCTGTAGATCAATGATCTTACTTACCATGTAGATCTCCAAATGTGGCCTTGCACACCTGCTGACCAAGATCCTACATACATGAAGAACCCTTTTGATTCTCCAAAACTAACACCCACACTTGGCACTGCTATGGAACTAGGAGGAACACCCTTGCTCACTTCACACACAGAAGGAGCTAACTTCACTCAACTCAAACTAGAACACTTTACAATATAGCCTATGAGTCTCTTAAATAGATCTCATGCAAACAATAATTAGACATATAATCATAATAATTAGATATGCAGCTCAAGACTATAATTAGCCTCTCAAAATGTAAACACCCAGTTTGTTAACTATCTATGAACTGGTAGTTTTAAACCGCACAGGCGATCGACGTCAGTCCCTGTCAAGCTGGAGATGACCGATGTCAGCCGATACCTGATTGATGTCGATTGCCTTTCCCACTGTATGTGAATGACGTCGGCTGATCAGACTGATGTCAATTTCCTTGCAACTTAGCAATCCTCTCAACAACCTCCTCCATGTCTGCAATAGTGAAGCTTTTAGCTCCATAACCTAACAATCTCCCACTTGGAGATAAACAAATACATTATACCTATACCTGTACCCCATCTAATTTATTTCCTATCTCGTATCCCTCTTCAAGATCAATCTTGAAGACCACCCACCACACAACTTATGGTGCACCTCCTATCATCCAAGTAACCTACAGCATCCGCATCTACAAACACATGTAGAAAAGAACTTGACCCTGCATAGCATGTCAACCTACTGTTGGTCCCTCTTAAATACCTAAGAATCCACTGAACTACCCTCCAGTGTTTCTTTCTCATATCGGCTCCAATCTTTTTGGCAGCACCCACTACTTGGGCAAACTTAGGTCTATACCAGACCTCATGTGATTTTAGACACTGAACTGTCTAGCCCTTAGTGTGCTCCAGTTCTGCATCCTAAACATTGCCAACACTTGATTCACATCAGCTCTAATTGGGGACAAAATCAACCTGTGATCTTCCATGTCTCTCATGCCAAAGAATTTTGTTGCTCCCAAATCCTTCATGGCAAACCACTGAACTAAGCTTACCCTTAGCTCAGCAAAACCTTGTATGTAAAAAATTGCTAGCAAACCATCCACATACAGTAATAGGATAATGTCATGACCATCATCCACCTAGTAAGACAAACACAATAGTTATAATGACACTGACTAAAGCCCTGCTTTGTCATCCACCTGTCAAAACATGTACCATTGTCCTGCAGCTTCCTCAAGACCATATGACCTGGCCTTCCATCTCATGTGTCCATTCTCTCTATTCTTTAATCAAGGTATCCATTCATCTTAGTGCTTTCATATCGGCTGGCAACCCTACCAAATCTCCCATTTGGTCCTGCATCCTGTTCATGCCATGTTCCCACTGTTTCCTAGATCCTTCCTGATCTGCAGTCATCAACTAGTATAAAGAAGAAGAACAATGAATTTGAGGCTTACTTACCACTTTCAGTCCTTCATATGGGCATTTGAGACTCCTTGATAGCTTGTTATCTGCCCAAAATCTATTATAGTGATCGACCTCGGTCACCACACAATCTGCATCCGATCGACGTCGGTTCCATGCGCCTGTCCTGACTACCAACCCCATCAACGTTAGTGTCTACCTTCTACCGATGTTGGTCCTCTTGACCGACATCGGTCTTACTATCACTGACATCAGGCCTCTTGACTGATGTCAGTCTTACCCTACCTGACACCACTGGCTTTGGTCTACACATGACCGACATCAGCACCTGTCTATTCGATGTTGATTCCTCCTGATTGACGGTGGTAACTATGTTCACCTGTGAGTGATGAATTTTTACCCATGAGCTCCTTTGAATCAAAACCCATGTCTAAACTACCCTATTCAGAAGTATCTAGCCTCATCCACTGGTCTCTGTATGTCATCTCCTCCAAGAACACCAAGGCTTTCCAGTTCTTAAGTTTATCAAATACATCTGTCTTCCGCTTAAGAACATGCATCTCCTTCTTGCTCATGTGACCAAGCCTACAAAGCCACATCCTTGCAATAGAAGAAGAATCAGTAATATAAGTAGATAGATAAAAGATACCTACTTTCTTACCACCCGCTAATTCAATTGCATCCACTGTGAGAGTTCTTGTGCATCTCTCATCACCCAACTCTCCTGAAGCAATTAGCTGCATCTTCAAGACTGGGACCTGCATGAATTTCTTCAACACCCATGTGTTGGCCACTTGCAATTTCAGAAACACTTCCCCTTTGCCAACAATCTGACAAGGCTCACCAACCCCTCTACTTGGGGCTGCATGGAAAGAGGCAACAGAATCTCTTAACCAAGATTCAACTTTATCCAGAGCATCCTGTGCAACAACAACTGCAACATGTGCTTCTTCATGCTGATCTACTACCAACCAACAATCTTTTTTTTCTTGCTCTTTCTTTCCATAACACCGTAAGTGACCATTTGTGCTATTCAGTTTCTCCATTTGTAGCTTACTTTCTTCTACTGTTGCTATATTCCCACTCAATCAAAAACCCCTGAGAGTGCCCTATAACCAAACACAAACCTGCTCCCTGCAACCTTAGCTCTGATACCAACTATTAGTGGTATCAAGATATGATCCAACAACCTCGCTCTGATACCAACTTTTAAGAACCCGTGGAAGCACAATTGATTACCATATACAGGCAACTTAAGATGCGGAATTAACCAGAAGTAACAAGTAACTAGAAACTAGAAATAACACATAATATGAGAGACAATACACAACTTGTATTAATACTCATCCAAAAAAGAATACAATAAAGAGACGCCACACTCTTCCACCTTACAGAGGCTTCCCACACCTCAAGTGTATAGTACTTCTTTCCTCAAAGCTCTCTCTCTTACAGTCCCAACACACAACTCAAACACAGAGTTGGTGTTCACCTCCAACCAGTCAGTATCCACTACTACCAGTAGACCAGTGCTCCACACACTCCATATACATAATCGTACTTCAAGTAGATCTCTCCTAAACTACAACAACCTACAACCCAATGATCTTACTTATGGAAGGAACTACCTTGCCTTCCTCTCTTGCTCTAGACTGAGTACACATTGTACTCCAAGTAGATCCCACCTGATCCTACTCCCTGTTGTGTTGTTGTCACCTTGATTCTACTACCACATACAGATCAACTTGGTTCTACACACCTGTAAACCTTAGACCTCACACACACATACACCTGCAGATCAATGATCTTACTTACCATGTAGATCTCCAAATGTGGCCTTGCACACCTGTTGACCAAGATCCTACATACATGAAGAACCCTTTTAATTCTCCAAAACCAGCACCCACACTTGGCACTATTGTGGAACTAGGAGGAACACCCTTACTCACTTCACACACAAAAGGAGCTAACTTTGCTCAATTCAAACTAGAACACTTTACAATATAGCATATGAGTCTCTTAAATAGATCTCATGCAAACAATAATTAGACATCTAATTACAATAATTAGATCCACAGCTCAAGACTATAATTAGCCTCTCAACATGCAAACACCTGGTTTGTTAACTAACTATCCGTGAACTGGTAGTTCTAAACTGCATAGGTGACCGACATCGGTCCCTGTCAGGCTGGAGATGACCGATGTCAGCTGATACCTGACCAATGTTAGTTGCCTTTCCCACTGTATATGACCGATATCGTTTGATCAGACTGACGTTGGTTTCCTTGCAACTTAGCAATCCTCTTAACAACCTCCTCCATGTCTGCAACAATGAAGCTTTTAGCTCCACAACCTAACAATCTCCCACTTAGAGATAAATAGCTGCACTATACCTATACCTTTACCCTGTCTAATCTATTTCTTGGCTTGTATCCCTCTTCAAGATCAATCTTAAAGACCACCCACCACACAATCTGTGGTGCACCTCTTATCATCCAAGTAACCTGCCGCATCCACATCTACAAACACATGTAGAAAAGAACTTGACCCTACATAGCATGTCGACCTGCTGTTGGTCCCTCTTAAATACCTTAGAATCCACTGAATTTCCCTCTAGTACTTCTTTCATGAATCAGCTCTAAACTTTCTGATAGCACCCACTGCTTGGGCAAACTCAGGTCTATACCAGACCTCATGTGATTTTGGACACTAAACTGTTCAGCCCTTAGTGTGCTCCAATTCTGCATCCTGAACCTCACCAACACCTGATTCAAATCATCTCTAATTGGAGACAAAATCAACCTGTGATCTTCCATGTCTCTCATGCCAAATAATTTTGCTACTCCCAAATCCTTCATGGCAAACCACTGAACTAAGCTTACCCTTAGCTCAGTAAAACCCTGTATGTACAAACCTACTAGCAAACCATCCACATACAGTAATAGGATATTGTCATGACCATCATCCACCTGGTAAGAAAAAAACAATGGTTACAATGACACTGACTAAAGCACTGCTTTGTCATCCACCTATCAAAACCTGTACCACTGTCTTGCAGCTTCCTCAAGACCATATGACCTGGCCTTCCATCTCACATGTCCATTCTCTCTATTCTTTAACCAAGGTATCCATTCATCTCAATGCTTTCATATCGACTGGCAACCCTACCAAATCTCCCGTTTGGTCCTACATCTTGTTCATGCCATGCTCCCACTGTTTCCTAGATCCTTCCTACTCTACAGTCAGTAACTAGTATAAAGAAGAGAAATAATGAATTTGAGGCTTACTTACCACTTTCAATCCTCCATATGGGTGTTTGAGACTCCTTGATAGCTTGTTGTCCACCCAAAATCTGTTACAGTGATCGACCTCGGTCACCGCATAGTCTGCATCCGATCGATGTCAATTCCATGCACTTATCCTGACTACCAACCCCACTGACGTCAGTGTCTACCTTCTATCGATGTCGGTCCTCCTGACCGACATCAGTCTTACTATTGCCGATGTCGGTCCTCTTGACTGACATCAGTCTTACCCTGCCCGACACCACTGGCTCTAGTCTACACATGACTAACATTGGCACCTATTTGTTTGACGTCGATTCCTCTTGACTGACGTCAGTAATTGTGTTCGCCTGTGAATGATGACTTTTTACCTGCGAGCTCCTTTGAATCAAAACCCATGTCCAAATTTCCCTGCTCAAAAGTATCCAGCATCATCCATTGGTCTCTATCCGTCATCTCCTCCAAGAACACCAAGGCTTTCCAGTTCTTAATTTTATCAAATATATCTATCTTTCGCTTAAGAACATGCATCTCCTTCTTGCTCATGTGACCAAACCTACAAAGCCACGTCCTTACAATAGAAGAAGAATTAGTAATATAAGTAGATAGATAAAGGATACCTACATTCTTACCACCTGCTAATTCAAGTGCATCCGTTGTGAGAGTTCTTTTGCATCTCTCATCACCCAACTCTCCTGAAGAAATTAGCCGCATATTCAAGACTGGGACCTGCATGACCTTCTTCAACACCCATGTGTTGGCCACCTGCAATTTCCGCAACACTTCCTCTTTGCCAACAATCTGACAAGGCTCACCAACCCCTCTACTTGGGGCTACATGGAAAGAGGCAACAGAATCTATTAACCAAGATTTAACTTTATCCAGATCATCCTGTGCAACAACACCTGTAACATCTGCTTCTTCATGCTAATCTGCTACCAACCAACAATCTTTCTTTTCTTGCTCTTTCTTTCCATAACACTGTAAGTGACCATTCATGCTATTTAGTTTCTCCATTCGTAGCTTACTTTCTTCTACTGTTGCTATACTCCCACTCAATCAAAAACCCCTGAGAGTGCCATGTAACCAAACACAAACCTGCTCCCTGCAACCTTAGCTCTGATACCAACTGTTAGTGGTATCAAGCTATGAGCCAATAACCTCGCTCTGATACCAAATTTTAGGAAATCCTGGAAGCACAATTGATTACCATATACAAGCAACTTAAGATGCAAAATTAACCAGAAGTAACAAGTAACTAGAAACTAGAAACAACACAGAATATGAGAGACAATACACAACTTGTATTAATACTCATCTAGAAAAGAATACAATAAAGAGATGCCATACTCTTCCACCTTACAGAGGATTCCCACACCTCAAGTGTATAGTACTTCTTTCCTCAAAGCTCTCTCTCTTATGGTCCCAACACACAACTCAAACACAGAGTTGGTGTTCACCTCCAACCAGTCAGTATCCACTACTGCCAGTACACCAGTGTTCCACACACTCCACAAGTGCTCCACGTACTCCAATTACACAATCATACTTGAAGTAGATCTCTCCTAAACTGTAAAAACCTACAACCCAATGATCTTACTTATAGAAGGAACTACCTTGCCTTCCTCTCTTACTCTAGACCGAGTACACACTGTACTCCAAGTAGATCCCACCTGATCTTGCTCCTTGTTGTGTTGTTGTCACCTTGATTCTATTGCCACCTATAGATCAACCTGGTTCTGCACACCTACAAACCTTAGACCTCACACACACATATACCTACATATCAATGATCTTACTTACCACGTAGATCTCTAAATGTGGCCTTGCACACCTGCTAACCAAGATCCTACATACATGAAGAACCCTTCTGATTCTCCAAAACTAGCACCCACACTTAGCACTGTTGTGGAACTAGGAGGAACACCCTTGCTCACTTCACACACAGAAGGAGCTAACTTTGCTCAACTCAAACTAGAACACTTTACAATACAGCCTATGAGTCTCTTAAATAGATCTCATGCAAACAATAATTAGACATCTAATTACAATAATTAGATCTGTAGCTCAATACTATAATTAGCCTCTCAACATGCAAACACCCAATTTGTTAACTAACTATCTGTGAACTGGCAGTTCTAAACCGCACAAGCAACCAACATCGGTCCCTGTCAGGCTGGAGATGATCGACGTTGGCCGATACCTGACCGATGTTAGTTGCCTTTCCCACTATATATGACCGATGTCAGCTGATCAGACTGACGTCAGTTTCCCTGCAACTTAGCAATCCTCTCAATAACCTCCTCCATGTCTACAACAGTGAAGCTTTTAGCTCCACAACCTAACACTACCTTGATTTTTTAATAATTAGTTCATCTAATTTGTATGCAATCTAATGCATGTATGAGTTAAATTTAGATAACAAGTTAGACCGCTTTTTAATGTATTATTGCATCTCTCCTTCCTTATTATAAATATAGAAGAGGAGAGAGTGAAAAGAGGATCTATAATAAATTAATCATCTAAATCTAGAGTTTATTGCATCAATGTTTTCTTTTATAGGTGTTCTTCCAGCAATCCATCCATCATAATAGAAACCAAAATACTGTCATCCATCGACTAATAACCAACTACCATTACTCTACCAAAATCACTTCAAAATACACAAATAAGTTTTCTACCTCAACCACTCATTTGATCAACCATCGATAAGCTAATTATCTATTTTTTATTATTCAGTCACTTTCTTTGTACTTCAAAATCAACCCAACCCAAACCAATCTCCCAGAATCTTATTCTAAACCTCATCAATCAACCTTTTATTACCTAGACCCAACCCATAGTAACTATTGATGATCCCCATAATCACTAATGATCTATCCCAACTATCAATAGTTACCTCAACTACTGATGGTTACCCTAACCATTGATAGTCATCTTAACTACTGATGACCACTGTGTGACAAAATAACAAGCTATTTTCACCCACTTACCCTCAACTAAATCCAACTTTCTTTGTCATTGTCTATTCATAGAGCCCTGACCTATTTTTTGAAGCATACCCAACCTATTTAACATTAGTATTAACCTAATTATTTCTATAATTAGTCAATTTCATCAATTTCTTTATCAAGAATTTCTTGTATTCAATTTCAATATATTCTATCATTTATGCATGTACTTTACCTTTTGATTTTTGAACTTAATTTTTTTAAAATCCAAGGGTTGATAGCCCTCAAAGAATCTCTTGCTTTTAAGATCTAGCTAGCACTATGCAATCCACCCAACTATCTATCTAACCAACCATTTGATTCAGTGCTTTCTTATCTGTAGGTCATTCCTCCCAAGTCAAAGAGGAGTATCTACATTTGTATAGATCAATACACGTAGAACCAAACAAGTTTTTCAACCATACCTGTATCTAGTTTTTTTCTTCTTCCTTTCTTGGAATACAAGCTTAAATTCTATGAAAAATTATACAATAATATAAGGATGAGTGATATTAGATTATAAAATTCATCATGGGTATAAAGCCTTGGATTGGGCTTGAAGTGGATGTGTATAGATCAAATACCATAGACCAATTTTTTTAGAAACTCATTAAGTAGGATAAAAAGTTAAAATTTATTATAATATTTAGAGATAAGTATCAAAATATGATCGATGGATCAAAAATCTCTTTCAAAAATAAAAATTAGAAGTGTAATGGGAATTCCAAAAATAGATTTAATAATCAATAACCTAGGTTTGGCAACACTTAGAAATAATAAACCAAGTAATGGTTTTATAAATGTATTTAGAGTGTTAAATTAGGAGTTATTTATTTTTCCCCTATTTATTAATTATGGGCTTATTTCCTTCACTTGGATTTTTCTTACTTCACGGAGAAGATTGTTTAGGTGTGCAATTTAATTGGATGATTATGAAGTAACTCTCTTGATCAATTATTCTAGGTATGGGATTTACTCTTATATTTTGATGGTATTTGACCACTTTTTGTGGAGGAGATACTATTATATTTTGAGGGTCTTTGACCACATGTTTTGAAGGAGTTACTTATCACTCTCCTATAAGTACACCTCACATTTGTGAGCATTTTTAATGGAATATTAGAATTTTGTCTCCTATTTTGTTGTCTTGTAAAATATTATTACATATTTATTTCATTTGATTTTTGCTACATTGTGGTGTGTACCTACTTGGTTTTTATGATCACTCTACTAATTCATTTGACTTACTTGGACCTTGGAGTCAACCCTAATATGGTATCAAATCCACCTCACTAATCATGTGTCTAGTTTTTTATTACTATTAATCTATACTTCAAGTCTCAAGTTTTATTATATTAAGTTCTCAAAGTTCTATATGATCATTATATCTCTCATGTTTTTGAGATTTAGTGTGTTAATGTTTCAAAATTATGAGGACAATTAGATCTCTTATTTTTTAGGAAAGTTGTTTGGTCTCTAGTTTTGTAGGTAGGTATAGATCCATATCCATTATGGCATTTTGTAAGTTATTTTTATGAATATAGTTACTTTTGGAGATATTGAGTTGCACCTTCCTCCATTTTAGTGCCTCTCTATGTGGCGGTTCAAAGTGTAGACCTATGTGAAAAATGTTGTTTGATACTAAGGATATACTCATATCCATATCATGGCCTATTTATGTCTATATCTACATGTAACAATATATCTATTTTTTATCCATTACTATAATTAAATTATGTATTTTTAAAAAAAGATCATTAAAGACAAGGAAATGATATATTGTGTAACTTTTGATTGATAACTCAGAATTTAGTACCATTTTGTTTTAAAGTGCACATTTTTTCATGTCCCATCCATTTGTTTATTCTATTTTATAAAATTCACTAAAACTATAAAGTTCCAAAATTGGGGGGGTTTGAGAAAAATTAATTTTAGAGGGGGGTGTTGTGTTATGGTGCATCTTATTTTGCATTCTTGAAATTATTTTATTTCTACAACAAACAACAACTTTAACTACTACTAAAAAAAATTATTTCCACACAATGGATACAAGTTTAATTACTCATCTAACACCATTTAATTACTATGAATGGAAAACCAAAATGAAATTTTTATTAAGGATCATGTGTTTACATTATATTATAATAGGAAATGAGAATAAATGTAATACAAAAGTGAAAAAATTTAAGTGGTTCAATTGTTATGATGAAGCTTATGGGTTTATATGTTTTAAAATTTATCCTAATCTTCTCTTTCATGTAGAATCTACTAAAACTCCTAATGAAGTTTGGACCACCTTGAAAAAGTTCATTTGGAAGCTAGATATAATGAGGGAATTAATTAGAGAATGATTTCATTAGTTTGAGTCATATTAATTTTCACACCCTTCAATATTTCTTCACTAATTTTAAGTCCTTAATATTATAGTTAAAATAACATAGTATATATAAAAAAATATGACCAACTTATTCTTTTTGTACTCTCAAAACTAGGTCTAAATTAATCTATCTTTGTCTCTAACTTTTATTCAACTAAAATTTATCTAGGCACTACATGGAAGATGCCTTATTTATATGACTTTATTGCTGACTTGTCTCATGAGTAAGACAAGTTCATATAGATGGGCACTTAGAAGTCCTTAAAGCCTTGAGCCTTAATTGTTAGGAATGGAAAAAAATGGATTTAAATAAAGAGAAGAATAAAAATAACAAGGATCAAGATTAGAATAAATAATCAACATCTACCAAAATAACCACTAAAATATCATCTTTTAATGAAAAACCTAAGAAATAAAAGGTTAAATGTGCCTATTATAATAAAAATGGGTATGATGAACATAAGTGTGTGAAGAAAAAATTGATTACCTAACTTATCTTATAGAAAAGAAAAACATAGGTGTTTCTTGATTCTATCAAGCATAATTCATCAACTCAAGATTCTTATAAGGCAAAAGGTAAATGAGATGGAAAAAATTAACAAGGCTCTTATAGTAGTTTCAACTCTAACCTCTTCATGGGTTATTGACTTAGGTGATTCCCACCACATGGGTTCTTCACAAGTTGAGTTTTCTTCCTTAAAGCCTTATAGCATGTATTTTATCACTTTGGGTGATGGAACTTCATTGAAGGTTAAAGGGAGAATGTCAATTGAAATGGATGGAAGAACTTTTAAAAATAGTCAAAGAATTCCATCACTTTCATCTAATCTCCTATCAGTGTACCAAACCACTCACATCAGTAGGGGCATGATGTTATATTTTTCACTTAGTTCAGTCATAATCATAGAGTTTCATAATATTCTACATTGGTAGTGGGTAGGATGGATCACCAAGATAGGTTATATATATTTTCACATTTTTCACCTAATTTTTATCTAACTAAATTGATGACTCATTCATATGGAGTTAATAAATTATGAACTAAGTGGCTTGTCCACCTAACCTACCACTACCTAGAAAAACTACTCAACAAAAAACATGGTTAAAGGCTTACCTAGATTAAATTTATCTAAGGGTTTATGTGAGGGTTACACCCTTGAGAAGAATCTTGAAGAGAAATTTCACAAAGGAAAAGTTTTAAAGGATTCACAGGCATTGGAGTTAGTACACAATGATGTGTCTATCCCTTTTCCCAATCAATATTTAACAAGGAATACATATGTTCTCATGTTTATTAATTATTTATTGAGGTACACATGAGTCCACTTCTTTATATAAAAATCTAGAGCTTTTGACAAGTTTTGAGACTTCAAATTTCTTATAGAGAAATAATTTGAGAAATCCATCAAGGTTACTAGAATTGATAATGGGGTTGAGTATGTAAATAATATATTTGAGTAATTTTTCATAGTATATAAGATTAATTTACAACATATGGTTCCATAAATTCCTCAATAAAATGGAGTTACAAAACATAAGAATATGTCCTTGAAATAAATGGTAAATCATAAGATTCACTCTAAGTCATTGTCACCTTAGTATTGGGCTAAACCCATTAATTTTTCCTGCTACATTTAGAATAAGGCTCATCACAAATCTTTAAAAGGTATAACTCCTTTTTAATCTTGGCACAAGAAAACACCTACAAATGGTGCTTTAGGGTTTTTAGATCTCTAGCTATGACACACATACCAAAGAATAAATTCAAGGCTGTGGAACCTCAAAGTAAGCCTGGTATATTCATAAGTTATCCAAATAGTGTCAAAGGGTCCCACCTTATTTATCCTACTATAGAATTTTTAGGGTAAAAATTTCATGTAGTGGAACGGAACTTGGTGGGAAGAAGTAGTAAACTCAGCGTATGATTAAGGTAAGAAGTTCAAATTTTGGTGGCATTTTGGGGGATGAATTGAAACTAAAACAATTTTTATGGAATGGAGGTTCATAATGAAGAGTTGGGTGTTGATAAAAAATAAAATAAAGGGGACAAAAAGGAAACACACAACCTTGGATAAAATAAGGATAAGAGGGGCAAGGAAATATAAGAAAAAACTCGAGTAAAGAGAGATTTATACTAACCCTTATTGAAAATCCAAGTAAGTAAATTAGGAATTATTGTTTTAATTAAAATAATTATGTTTCTCTTGAATTTAGTTGGAATAACTAGTTTTAATCACATTAGATAAAATCCTAGTTGTTGGTTTTGAACTTGAAACATGGGAAAAACATTTAAATTTTAGTATTGTTATAATTTTTATGGGGTTTTTATTATAAAAATAAATAATAAGATTTTTTTTTAAAATTAAAATTTGAGGGGAGTTAAAATGATTCAAAACATGAAATTTTTTTAATTACATTTTCACTACATAATGGCAACCCATAGGGTGAGAAAAGCTTAGAAAATAAGTTTGTGTCTTTGCAAGGGTGTAGGTAATTTATAAATTATTTTATTGAAGTTTAATCTTGATGAAAATATTCTTGTATGTAGACTTGTAGGTGGTTGAATGACCACCTACATAGCTAAAATTTGTCATATTAATCCCATATTATGTAGTAGTGTAGCAACCTTTCTTTTATTGAAAGAAATGGAATTTTATATAGACCTAAAGATGGATAAATAACCATTTACATGCCTATATGTCGACTTGTTAAATCTAAAATATGTTGTGGTGTATGTAGATACTCTTATTTTTAAATAAATAGGTGTATAATTAGACCTATAAGTGGTTAAATAATGACCTATTGTCCTAATTATCAACATACTAAGTTAGAAATATGTCTTTTTAGAAATTTTGAAAAAGATAATTATTTCAAAGTATCTAAAACTAGTTGGAATATGTAAAGGAAATAACCACTATTGATGGGTTATGGTTTAAACCTAATTTAGATGTAGATCCTACTTGGGTAGATAAGGTTAATAATAAATAAATGATAGCACACAAGGGTGAATGTCAGACCCATAGTAGTCCAATTAATGTGCTAAAGTCAAATGTATCTTATGCTAAATTTATTAAATTGATAATAGGCTATTAATAGAAAGTATAACTATGTTATATATATAAATGACATAAAATAAGTTAATTATATGGTTATGATGTTAACACAATGTTAGATCTAGAATAAGAAAAAAGTAGGTGGGAAGATAGGTTTGGAATAGTTGTAAGATTTTGGATCTAGTGCCTCTAGCTCTTTAGATAGTTATGGATGCCTAGGATGGTTATGTTGATGCTACTATCTAGGTTTGACACTAGTGTCCTATAAAAAATATAAACTAAAATAGGATGAGACCACTTTGATTGTTTTGGGTTTGTCTTCACCTTCACTATGATGCATTCATATCTAGTTCTAGATTGTCACTCTTGGTGAAATGCAAAAACCCTAATTTTCCATCTTCAATATGACCTTGGGAAAAAATGGGTTAGTGGGCACACAATGTTGATATGACCCACAATGACCCCATTGTCAAATGGAATTTTTTATATAGACAATAATCTATAAAAGGGCCTCATACTCATGTAGTTCTCCCCTACATGTTGTCTTGTGTGTGAATCATGCAATGTGTAATGCAATTACAACAATGCCATACCTTTTTAATTGGAAAATATGACCTTATTATTACTCTTTTAATACTTTTGACCTGTATCTAGGTTGTTCTTATGACTTATATTATAATATAGTATAATAATAAATCTTTTGGTAACTTTAGTGCTTTTTGAATTCTCTTTTGGTTAGATTTTTAGGTATTCCCCAAGTGTATCTAGGTGAGGAATGAATGAGGCTTGATATCATATTACCAATCCTATTAGTAGATAACTCACATTAAAGCATTTAGGCCAACCATCATAATATGTTTCATTTTTAAATTGGATGAATTTAAGGTACTTAACACTTGCATTAGGTTAGAAAAATAATGTTGACAGTAGTGTTTGTCTCAGATGTTAGTCTCTATAGAGAAAGAGAGAAAGTATAGGCTTAGAAATTATAGAGTTGTATAATAAGTACATTTTAAGAATTTTGGAAAATATAGGATGTATGTGTCATCAATATAAGGCTAGTGAGACTAATAAATAGGCCAAGGGGCATAAGATACAATATGTAAAGATCACAAAAATAAGTCATGTGTAGAACTAATAAGAACAACTAGGTTCTTAGTTAGATAAGTGTATAATACTAAGGTTTTACACAATCACAAAATATCACTTGCATTCCCCCATTTAATATAATAATGAAATTAATATTTTAAATGAAAGTAATATGTACCTAGGTGTGCATACACACCTTGTCTTTTCTTTAGTTGAATTTGAGTCCTTTTCTAGAGTTGAATTGAGTGCTTTGTTGGTGATTGACCTAAAACCAAAAACATATTATAGTTTAAAATTAGTGCATATAATCTCAATTAAAATTAATTTAAAATAGATTGAAATTGAAAGATCAAGGTTTAAGAGTACACCTATATGTCAATGTAACCACCTTGCCTATTGGAAAATTATTTTTTAAAATATGTATCATTATATGGATCCAAAATTGATATTATGATAAGTATAGATAATTATTTAAAGTTCATATATCTAAGGAGATAGAGATATTGTAAGGCATATGCCTAAACTTTATTAAAAAAATGAGTTACCACCTAGAAGTTGAGATTAACTCAATTATACAACCCAATGATACTTATAACATGGTGAGGTTAGATGATTAAGCCTAACCTAAAAACTTATTAAGATTAAGTGATTTAATCACCTCAACCATAACAAAAGGTAAACCAACCATTGTAGTAGAGTGGATTGATAATGTCTATAAAATTTTATGAGGTGTCAATATGTGTAATAGTTTTACAATCTAAAATTGATTTGGATTTTATAATATTAGGCACATTTTACATATAATATGCACCTTATATATGTATCACGATAAAACTATGTATAACAATGATAATTTTGGACATTTTGGCCCACATACCAATATTTTCCTAAGTAAAATGTAGTGTCCTAAAGATCAAATAATGGAGCAAGCATTGAGAAAGTTCTAGATGAAATGAGTGGACCTAAGGGATCATGCAACTTGCAAAACTTTTGAAACACTTCAAGTTCAATTGAAGTGTAATTTGCCAATTGTTTAAGATAGGAATAGAGTTGAAAATACCCCATGGGGTGCCAAAAGTTCTTGGAATGAGTATATAAATTCATGGGATCTATTTGGTTATTAATTGTGTTCATTGAGACACTTGGGTCTAGTGGTAGAAATATTGAATAGGCACTTTACTAACATTGTCATTTCCATATGTGGATGAGTTAGGGAGAAATGATCATATGAGTTTGTCTAGTTTAGTCCCAAGAACATATGCACCAAGTTTTAGGTCATCCATTGAATTTCATTAAAAGATATGAAGACCAAAAGTTGACCTTTTAGCAAAAATCTACTAAGTTTCCATATTTAGCCATTTTTGAAGAAGCTCAAATGGATTTGAGTGAGAAGTTTGATGGTACTATATCTCACACATGATGGTTTCAAGAGAAAATGATCATATTAGTTTATCTAGTTTATTTCCATGAGTATATGCACCAAGTTTCAAGTCATCTTAGAAAGTGTGACAAAATTTATGCATGTTAAAAGTTGGCTTCCCAGATAAATTCACTAAGTTTCCATACTTAACCATTTTGGACCATGATAGACACATGGACATCATGAAAAATCATGTAGGTGATCTCACTTGAACATTATATAAGTATACTTAGGAAGGTATCAAGACTATAAAATCAAGTGGGTTCATCCCTTTTAGTATTAAGAACATCTCCTAAAAATTTGGTGCCTCAATGACAATGGTGCTTCAAGATCCAAGCCTTCAAAGTTGGTCAAATAATGTGATACATTAGTGTAGACATCAACTTTAACCCACTATAAAATCCATTATAGCTTAAGTTTTATGGTGTATAGGATGTCAAATACATCTATACATATGTCATATTATGGTCATATAGATACCAATTTTAGGACCTAATAAATAGACATTGATTTTCAAACAATGGGTCTCGGGTAGATCTAACAACATGCATTTGATTATACATTCAGATCTAATGGTAAGTGGAGGTCAAAGGTATCAAATAATCTCAAAAGTAAATGTGTGTTAACAAGTGTCAATAATTTATTTGAATGGCAAAGGATTAATGATCAGTATACATTCATACTGAATAGGATCAATGGTGTGATATTGATCAATGCGTCAATGAGCCCTGCCAACTTTTGATGGCTAATCAAGAAAAGGCAAGCCTAAGACTTTCAATTAAATTCAAATATGTAGGTTTTCAAATTGATCAAGTTAATACAAAAAGATGTCAATCTCAATGAGTATCTAGGAAGAATCAGAATGGACCTTGGAGGGTCAAGGGTCACCTTTAGGACTCCATGAAAGATTAAAAGGGGTCTTGTAGACCTATAAGGTAAAGGCTGACAAGTAGAAGTGTCAATATTATGGGAAAAACCAATATAGGTTGGTGTTTTCTATGATGGACCCAATTCTATATATTAAAACAAAGCCATGGAGGTAGATATGTCAAGGTTCATTGCCAAATCCAATGACATGATATGACCTTTTTTCCACTCTCTCATGCCATGATGAACTAGTAAAATACAATCAATACTAGAACAAGAGCATAATAGAATGATCCATCTATTGTAACCATATCGATGTTATCACTCAACTTAAAAATGACCTAATCCCACCATTGTAATTGAAAATAACATCAATGTAGAGAGAGGTGGGAGGATAAATGAGTGACTATTGCAATGGTTTGTCAAGGTAGCCATGACCAATTGAGCACTTTAAAAGAACCTAAATATAGGGTTGTAGTAACTACTATAAAGAGTGGAGTTGAGCTCAATAATGATCCCTTCAATTCCAAAAGTCTACTCTCTCCTAAATTCTATTCTCTATAAATATAGCCTTCAAACTATTGATTATCATTCCTCAGTCTGGTATTATTAAAATCTACCAAAATTATATTTCACACCTCTTGGTGAAATGAGAAAGACATTCTATGGTGTTTGTCAATCTATGCTTAATATGTTGTGTTTTCTTGATGTGTAAAGTGGTTTAACATTCCCTTTTTAGTTTTTAGCTTGACCTAAATACTAAAAATCTTCTTTGTAGGTCATATAGTATGTCATAACATTGATATCTCAAGAATAGGATGGAATGATATATATAAATGTCTTCAACTAGACCTTATCTTCATTATCCTCTAGTCTTAGCATATCAAATTTACCTCTATGTGAAATATTATATCTTAGAAATCATAAAAATCATTGTATTATTTTTATTCATGGTCCATTAGTGTGATAATGGTTCAAGCTTATGAGTATATGTGACAAATTCATGGTGCATCACCACATGTTAGAACAGGTCTTATTTTATGCAACTTATTTACTCTTTTCATCCCAAATTGATTATTTTTTTAGAAAGTGAGATTCAAATTATCCTAAGGAGATATCCTTGTTAAAAATCCTAGAGGTCTAACCCAAATATAGGTAACCCACAGCCTAGGGTCATTCCCATGTTGGACTAGGTTTGAAAGTAAGACTTGAACATTCTTCTTTTCATCTAGGGTACAACTTGAGTCTACAATAGTTATGGCATGCCTAGTGGGACCCTTTCTCTTTGGTATATCCAAAATCAAGAGCTGAGAAGAAGTATTTACACTAGATAAGGACACTCATCATCATTAGAGGATGAAGATTATCCAAGTTATAGATCTCATACCATCTTTTAGACAACACCTCTTATGCCAAAGGTCACTAGAAGGTCAGTTACTAAGGGAATTTACTTTGAATTTTTTAAGCTACCTTATTATTCATATAAAAGATAAAGATCTAATAGGACATGCTCTTATCCCCAAAAGTAGTATTCATTTCTTGGCCACCCTATTATTTTAACAAATATGATACCCACCATGAAAATGGCACAATCTAGATTGTAACCTTTTGTACCCTTCAATGGTGGTATCCCTCTTAACCTTTATCAATATGATGACATCCCTACTTCCTCCTTCAAGAGTATACCATACTTTATAGGACAAAACTCCACCACTCTTGTAGATCATATTGCTAACATTGCAATTCTTTGTTCAGTACACCATATTACATAAGAAAATGTAGCCATGAGGCTATTAGCCACATCTTTGAAATATAAAGCCCTGTATTGGTATAGAGGTCTTGCTCCTACCTCAATTAATAATTGGGATGAGTTTGATGAATTCCTATGTAAGCATTTTGAATATAGAAGTGACCATGTGTTACTTGTTGAGTAACTCACCTTAACCAAGAGGGAAACATAAGAATCCATGGTTGATTTCAATTATAGATTCCAAAAGGCTTGGGATAGGATCCCAATCATCATTAAGCCCATACCCAATTATGCCTTCTTTTATTATTTGAGAGGATTAAATTCAAACATTATAGTCATGATCTAATCTATGGGTAGGAAAACCCTGTTAGGAGCTTATGAGATATCTATAAGAACTAAAAACTATTTGATAGAAGTAAGAGAGCTTATGCCAAGACCTTTGATGCCACTTTTCCTTAATCTTCAGCCAAACCCACCTACTATTTCTCTATTTACCACCAAAAATAACCAATTTCAACCTAATAATGGTTAAGAGGACAAAATTTCAAGGATTGAAAGCTTATTGAAGGATCAAAACAACAAGCAAGTGTCATTGGAAAGATAATAGCAAACTTCATACAAGCCATACCAAGGTCCTTCCAAACCCAATATCCTAATCAATCCTACAATAGACTCCCTTATCCACCAAATCAACAATCCCAAGGCCAAATTACTCAAGGGAGATCTCATAATAACTACAAACCCATATATGCTAATAGCTCAAGAGCCTTAGTCCCCACATAAAATAATCTTTCATAAGAAGTTCAATGGAAGTTAATAGGATGTTCCAATGAGCTAGTAATGGCTACAAGTGGAGAAATGTATTAGGACCCTAGTTGGAAGCATGCTCCTTCATTCCAAGGATATGAAAAAATTCCTCCTCTACCCCAAGTCCCTCTAATTAATCAAGGTAATGTGCCTTCCATGACACCATCAGAAGATTAAATTCAATATAAAGGGAATAGGGGTAAGGTACTGGTTGATAATATGTTAATAAACTTTCAAGAAAGAAAGCATATGTTTGATCATATAGTAATAAACATGAGGCATACTAAACAAAGATCAGATGGACCAATTACATCTAATAAAAGGGCTAAGAGGAGGATGGTGGATGATACGGTGAAGCAACCCATGGCCTCTTTAGCATCTCCACAAGTTAGTCAAAAATCTAGCACTTCAAGTGTACCTATTAAAGCCCTTGCAACTCAATAAGTACCTCAACATCATGGGTAGAAGAAAAGGTCTCCTTTTGTTCCTCATGTCTCATAAGTTCCAAGTGATGCTCCTTCTAGTATGTAGCCCAAAGTTACTAATATTCCTTTCAATATTATAGATCATATGAAGAAGGGTAATGTTAATATGTATATGTATGATTCCCTATCTTTTATAGGATAGAAAGAGATTCTCCAAGAGATATCCAAGCCTTCCCATATGAATGAGACAAATAATAAGGTTAGCACTACTTTTATAAATATTAATTAACTTAATCCTAGTCAGGTTTATAACCAAGTGCCTAATTAAGGTCAATTTCCTAATGTTGTTCATTCCCCAAAAATTTCCAAGCCCCCTCCATTCTATTTATTAGCCATCATAGGAGATTACTTGGTGCATAATTATATGATATATTTATGATCTTAAACCTTAGTTATGACCCAGACCATAGTAGATAAGCTAGATCTTAAGTATGTTCCCAATGAAAAAGAAGTTTTTCAATTGGATGGTTCCCCCACTAAAACATTGGTAAAGTGAAGGACCTTAATATCACATTGGCAGCTTGCCCAAATTATGTCGTCACTTAGGATGTAATGGTTGTAAACCTACCTCTATATTTTTCCCTATGATTGTTTAGGGACTTTAATTCTAATATTGGGGGATATGTGTCATCTTATTGGTCATACATGGTTTTAAGAACAAGATATGGAACCAAAGTCACTATAATATTTAGGCTTATCTCCAAGTTCTACCTAAAATTCTATATGCCTAATCTTGCAAATACCAATTATGCCATATTTGAATAGGTTGAAGAGGTTAATGAGAAAAAAACCTATGATAATTTTAAAGGTATCTCAAATCTATACTTAGATGAATGGGAAACTAACAATCATATATTTGATCCCTATATCAACATTGATGAAGCCTTCTTGGTGGCCAAAGGATTTCTCTGAATATAGCATAGATAAACAACCTTTGGAGACAACAACAGATTCTGAGTCCGAGAATGAGGAAAGGTTGCAATCCGATTCGGAAGATGAAGAGGAATCTCTAGAGAAACATTCTAATGTAGCCTCTGAGGAGGCTGAAGTTAAAGATACAGCTGAGCCTGAGGAGGAGGTGGTGATCTCTTCCCTTGTTTTGGAGGATCTTTCTAAGTGCCAGTCTGTGTTAGACTGTCACAAGGAGTTCATGCCTTCTAGTGTCCACAGATCAATGTCTTCTGAGGCATGGGTTGTTAAGGAAGCTAAGGTAGAGGAAGGTTGGATAGCAGTCAGAAGAAAGAAGGCTAAGCCTTTGGTCCATCCTCTTGAAATGAATCTTCGGTCATGCAAAAAGAAAAATCTGAATTTAAAAGATTCATCCAAAGTTCCTTTCTGCTGATAGGTTTTTTGGGGGCAGCAAACCGGTCTTTTTTCCTTGGTTTGCTGGTTACGGATCTGGAAGTTTGCTAATCCTTTTGGTTTTCTTTCAGTTCTGCATTTTGACAGCTGTTTTTTCATGTTCCTATCTGTCGGTAACAGGTCCATGTAAAACCTGGCCTTGGTTCTTTTTTGTAATCAGGTTCATGTGTTAACCTGGCTGTGCTTAAATGTATATCTTTCTTCTTGTTCAGGGTTTTGGGGTCCCTTCAAAACCTATTTTTACCTTAATCTAAAACATTGATGAAGCAGGCTTAAGGGTGTACTAATGCATGAGGAGGGTGTTGTTATACCTTGATTAACTAACACCACTCAAGAGGAAGATGGTATACAGAATTTGTTCTTTGATGGATCAAGGTCAAAGAATGGAAGTGGAGTGGGATCCATGTTTATTGCACCCTTAGGTCAAAATCACCATTCTACTACAAGACTCCAATTCAGTTGCACTTTAAACACAACTGAATATGAAGCTCTTTTACACGGTTTGTAAGAGGCAAGAAGAAGAGGTGTAAAGCTTCTCCAATTCAAAGGGGATAGTGATCTTGTAGTGAAATAAGTTAGAGTCCTAAGTGAAATTGAGAATCACCATTTTAAATCCCATAAACACTAGGTATGGGACCTCAGATTATTTCTTGGCATTTATTATCTAGTCCATACCAAGAGAAGCAAACCAGCATGTAGATAGGCTTGCAGCCATTAGTTCCCAACATGAGATAGCATGATTTAAAGGTAACCATAGTCAAAGTAAGATCAAGGTTATATGTAGGATAGTGGTACCTAAAAATTAGGTAAGTTGGCAAGTGTTTGATAATGATGATTAAATTATATGTTTTCTAATGCAAGAGGTAGAATTCTACCATAAAAATCAAGGCAAGTTCCAAAATTAATATGATGATCAAATACTAAAATTGAGGTCTAAAAAGCTACCCAAAGGGCTTGTGGAATCAAAAATCATCTTCAATGAAGATGACCAAGTAAGAAAATGGAAAGCATACATATCAACTAAGGAAGAACACTATGAAAAGATAGGTATCTTTAAGGACAAATTGCTAAAGCTAGGGAAGGTCAATACAATAGAGGAAAGAGCTACATTTTTTATTTTGTGTCAAGAATTTTTTGATATATTTTATTGAGAATACTAAGACTTGAAATTATTTTACCCCAATATTTCACAACACACCATTTAATTATAAGCAATGACAAACAAGTTAGGTAGAAAGAAAGTCTTATCAATCTAAGAGTGGAGGACCTCATGAGAAGAGAAATCTATAAATTGATTGAATAAAATAAAAAATTTATAATTAAGAATTCGTCATTGGTGGAAAACCTTGTTCTAGTGAGGAAAAAGAATGGAAATATTCATTCATGTGTTGACTTTAGGTACCTCAATAAGGTGT
Source organism: Torreya grandis (assembly GCA_037957365.1). Classification (NCBI taxonomy): domain Eukaryota; kingdom Viridiplantae; phylum Streptophyta; class Pinopsida; order Cupressales; family Taxaceae; genus Torreya; species Torreya grandis. Next base: position 121,127 of record JARHVA010002265.1, read on the forward strand.
CCCTAAAGAACCATTACCCACTACCCTCCATAGATCAAACCCTGCAAAAGATGGTAGGTTCTCAAAGGTTATCACTTCTTGATGGCTATTCTATCTATAATTAGATTATGGTAAAAGAATAATATAGACATAATACTTCCTTCACCACAAAGTGGAGCACTTATTCATACATGAAGATTCCCTTTAGACTATCCAATGTTGGGGTAACTTTCCAAAGGGCAATAGATATTGACTTTAAAAGTTTGATAAATGACATGGTTCTCATCTACCTATATGATGTCATTATTTAGTCAAAAGTCCCAACTAATCACATTGTTTACCTGAGGTTAGTCTTTGAAAGATGTATAAATTTTGGTGTGTGTTTAAATATTAAAAAATGCATATTTGGTGTTCATGAAAGTAGGTTATTAGGTCATGTAGTGTCTAAATATGGTCTTTCCATAGACCCTAAAATATTTGAGTCCATCTTGTCCTTACCCTTTCCCAAGCATAAGAAATGTCTAAAAATTTTCTTAGGGAAGATCAATTTCATAAGGAGGTTCATTCTAGGGTTTGTAGATATGGTCAAACCTCTTACTCATATGTTGAGGAAGTGCAAAGAGTTTATATGGACCAGATAAGGTAAGAGAAGTTTTGAAGTCATCAAAGAGGCTATTTCTCATGCCCCCACATAGCTTAATACTGATTTTAATAAAGAATTTTATTTGTATGCCTTCTCTACATTGGATGCAATCTCTAACATGTTGATTCAATAGAATAACCAAGGTATATAACAACCTATTGCTTTATTTAGTCAGACCTTAGAGGGATATGAAGAAAGATTTAAATTTATTTAGAAGTATGTTCTTGTAGTAGTAAGAGGTTTGAATACATTTAGGCACATGGACTCCAATAGAAAGATCATACTCGTGGTAGTACACCCAAGTGTTATAGAGTTCATATTCAGTAGGGACCTCAATGAGAAAAGATTTGGATGGGTGACAAAGTGCATGGAGTATGACATTGAATTTATAGTTACAAATATTGTAAAATGTAGAGGGTTATATGAAAACCTTGTAGTATAGGTAAATCATAATAAAGATTAAGTGTTGGTAGTCCATGACCACCAATAAGCAACTATAGAAAACATAGCTTTCAGTTGGATGCATGAAATAATTAGGTTTATTAAGTCAATCCAATGTCTTATGGGGATAGATAGAGCTAAGAAAATATATTTTCAGTTGCAAATTATACCTCATGTACTCATAGATGGAGTAATTTTTAAGATTGACATTGGAGGCATGTTTTTGAGGTATGTGGAATCAAGTCAGATAGACAAATTGATTAAGCAATTTCATGATGGCCCAATTGATGGGCACTTTGATGGTAAGACCATAGTGTCCAAGATCATTATATTTGGGTACTTTTTGTTCACTATATTTAGAGATGCATACTTTTGGGTAAGGAAATGTAAAAAATGTGCAATGTTTATTGGGAAATGGAGATTATCTACCCTCCCCTTCCAGCCAATATAAGTAGAGTAACCTTTCATGCAATGGGGCTTGGATTTAATAGGGATGATACACCCAATTTCAAGAAAAGGGAACAAGTGGATCATTATATCTATATACTAATTTACAATATGGGTTGAAACAACTACCCTCAAAGAAGCTAATGAAGTTTTTGTTTTGGATTTTTATGATAGTCTTGTAACTAGATTTGGTGTGCCTTCTATAATCATTTTTGGTAATGCATTAGCTTTTAGTAGAAACAAGGTATGTGAGTGGGCCATTTCACATGGGATTTGTCTCAAATAATCCTCCAATTCTTACCCATAGGGAAATGGACTAGCAAAGTCCAAAAATAAGAACTTGTTGAAGATTATCAAGAGGGCTATGGAGGATAGCCATAGGGAGTGACACACCAAATTGAGGACTACCTATGGTCATATAGAGTTAAAACAAATAAATATACTAGACACTCCCCATATCTTCTTTTCTATGGGTAAGAATCCAACCTCCTTATATCTCTTGAACTTTCTGCATTAGAGCTTGCACATCAGCTTGAGCTATTTAAAGATGATACTATGTAAGTGAGCTTGAATTAACTGAGACAACTAGAATAAATAAGAGGAAATAATATTCACACCATGTAGTCCAATAAATACTAAGTGAATAATTCATTTGACAAGATAGCTTCCTCAAGGAATTTATAACAAGGTGATATAGTCCTCAAATGGGATGAGGACAATGCAAAACTAGGAAAACACTCTAGGTTTGATAGTATTTAGAGTGGACCTTATGTCATCACAAATTGAAAGGAGAGTAATTAATTTTACCTTTCCATATTTAATGGAAATATCCTTCCCATCCCTATCAATGGCAGGTATCTCAGGTTTTGTTACTAGTTATAACTCTTGATCTTTGTACATAGTTCTATCTTTCCTCCAAGTGCTTTTGCACATGAATTTGTTGTTTAGTTGGTTTTTTGGTATTTTTCATTTATTTTTTTATTTATTTGGTGTCCCATTATTCTAAGTGTTTTTAAGGAATAAATCAGAGTCCTTTCACAATCATACTTTATTTATTCAGTCATCATAAGCAAGTTGGATCAATGCCTGGGTTCTATGACTAGCAGGTTGGTCAAGCCAGCCATTTTGGCCCACATACCAGGATTTTTATTGGGTGTAGTGTAGTGTCCTAAATATAAAATAATGGGGTAAGAGATGAGAAACTTTTAGATGGAATGAGTGGACCTAAGGGATCATGTAACTTACAAATTTTTTTGAAATATTTCAAATTCACTTGAGGTGTAATTTATCAATTTATGAAGATAGGAATAGAGTTGTAGAGATCCCATTAGGTGAGAAAATTTATTGTAATGAGTATGAAAATACATGGTATCCATTTGGTTCTTCATTATGTTCATTGAGACACTTGGGTCTAGTGGTAAAAAATTAAGTAGGCACTTTGGTTATGTTGTCATTACTACATGTGGATGAGTTCGGGAGAAATGATCATATGGGTTTGTCTTATTTAATCCCAAGAACATATTTTAAAAGTTTAAATTAATCCACTAAAGTACATAAAAATATATTAAGACCCAAATTTGGCCTCTCAACTAAAATCTACTAAGTTTCCATACTTAGCCATTTTTGAAGAAGCTCAAATGGAATCGAGTGAGATGTTTGATGGTGTTATATCTCACATGTGTGGAAGTTACAGGATAAAATGATCATATGGGTTTTTATAATTTAGTTTCAAGAGTATATGTGTCATGTTTTAGGTTATCCACCAAATTTTGACAAAAGTTATACATGTTCAAAGTTGGCTCCCTAAATAAAATTTGCTAAGTTTCCATACTTAGCCATTTTTTACCATGATAGGCACATGTACATCATGTAGAATAATATAGGTGAGCTCACTTGAACATAATATAAGTAAAATTAAGAATATTTTGGGACCAATGGATCAATTGGGTTCATCCCTTTTAGTATTAAGAATAACTCCTCTAAATTTGGGGCCTCCATGACATTTACACTTCAAAATCCAAAACTTCAAACTTAGTCAAATAATGTGACACATTCACATAAACATCAAACTTGAGCCACTTAAAAATCCATTAGATCTTATGTTTGATGGTTTTTAGGATGTAAAATACCTCTGTATAGATGTCAAATTATGGTCATGTAGACATCAATTTTAGGACCCCATAAATATCAGTTGGTTTTCAAGTAATAGGTCCTAAGCAGATCTAATGGCATTTGTTCAGTCATACATTTAGATATGATGGTGAGAGAAGGTCAAATGGGTTAGTGAATCTCAAAATTAAACATGTGCATGACAAATTTCAATAGTGCATTCTATTGGTAGAGTATCAATGATCAATAGGCATTTATATCGCGTAAGATCAACGGTATGAGATTGATCAATGGGCTAATGCGCTGAGTTAGCTTTTGATGGCCAATCAAGCAAAGGCAAGCCTAGGACTTTTCATGAAAGTCAAGGATGTAGGTTTTTAACTAAATCAAGTTAATACAAAAAAAATTGAGCTTAATGAGGATCCAAGAAGAAATAGAATAGACTTTGCAAGGTCAAAGGTCACCTTTAAGACTCCATGAAATATTACAAGGGGTCTTATAGACCTAATATAAGGTAAAGGTTGACAAGAAAAAGTTTCAAGATTATGGCCAAAACCAATATAAGTTAGTTTATTCTATGGTAGAACTAGTTCCAAATTTCAAAACAAATCCATGGTGATAAACATGTCAAGGTTCATTGTCAAAGCCAATGATGTGATTATGATCCTTTTTCCACTCTCTCACACCATTATGAACTAGTAAAACCAAATAAATTCTAGAACAAGAACATAATAAAATGATCATACTATTATAACTACATCAATGCTATCACTTAACTTGAAAATGACCTTATCCCATCATTGTAACTAAAAAGAGCATCAATACAGAGAGAGGTGGGAGGAGAAAGGAGTGATTGTTGCAATGGTTTATCAAGGTGGCCATGATCAATTAAGCATTTTCAAAGAACCTAAATATAGGGAAGTTGTAACTACTATGAAGAGTTGAGTTAAGCTCAATAATGATCCCTTCAGTGCTAAAAATCTACTCTCTCCTACCTTCCATTATCTATAAATATAGCCTTCAAGCTATTGATTATCATCCCTCAAGCTGGTATTACTATATTCTACCAAAATTATATTTTGCACCTCTTAGAGTAATGAGAAAGACATTATACAATGTTTGTTAATATATTCTTAGTATCTTGTGTTTTATTGATGTGTAAATTTGTCTAATCTTCCCTTTGTAGGTCTAATCTCAACCTAAATGCTAACAATTTTCTTTATAGGTCATATAATGTGGCATAGCATTGATATCTCAAGAATAATATGGAATGGTATCTATAAGTGTCTTCAACCAGACCTTATCTTCATTCTCCTCTTATCTTTGTACATCAAACTAACCTCTATGTGAAATATTATTTCTTAGAAATCACAACAAGCATTGTATTAGTTCTATTCATGGTCCATTAGTATGACAAGGGTTTAAGCTTATAAGTGGATGTGACAAATTCATGGTTCATCACCACATGTTATAATAGGTCTAATTTTATACAACTTATTTACTATTTTCATCCCAACTTGCTTAGATAATTTTATCTAAATTATCCTATTTGGGGAGGTAATCCTATTAAAAATCCTATAGGTCTAACCCAAATATAGGTAACCCATAGCCTAGGGTCATTCCAATGTTGGACCAAGTTTGAAAGTAGGTATTGAACATTCTTCCTTTCATCTAGGATGCAACTTGAGTCTACAATAGGTACCATGTATAGAATTATACCACAAATATGAATTTGAATCATATAAATGTGTGATTTGGCTAATTCAGATAACTATGTAAGTGTGGAGTACATACTTCCAAAGCATACCCCTTTTATATATGGAGAAATCAAAAACTTATATAAGTACTAATGTGGAGGAAATGTTTCCAAAACATGCCCCACTATAAATTAGAGATGTTGAATGATGAATAAGTGTAGATAATATGCTTCCAAAGGATGCCCCCATTGAATCTATGAATTAATATAAATACCATATTGAATGAATGTGGAGAACATGATTCCAAATCATGCCCCCACTAAATCTAAAAACTATGAATGTGTGGTATCCATGTCTATATGACATGACTCCATTAAATCTATAAACTAGTATAAATATTGAATACTGAATAAATGTGGAATAAATGATTTGAAATCATACCCCCAATATAATATGGAAACTATGAATGTGTGGAATCCACATCCATATGACATGGCCCACTAATTTTTAGAACTATGTAAAGTGTAGAGAATATGCTTCCCAAACATGCCCCCATTAATATGACCCATTTTAGGTGAGTTAAAAATATTACCTAGAAGTTAATGTTGCAAGCACATGATTGAAGGGGGCCTACATTAGTCTTCAAAACATTCATTCAATTCCATTTAACCTTCATGATCTATTCATACAAACATATAGATTAGTCAAGCATAAACAACTATCCACATAAACATGAAACATTAGAACACATCACATATGTGGGAAAACCTCAAGGGGAATAAAAACCACTAATATAGTACTATAAGACAAAAATCAAATTTAGTGAATCACCAACTCCACATGGAGCACCAACCCCAACTATCTAAGCACCCACTTACAAGGAGGTACCAACCCCTTAGATGACTCATCACTAACTCAACCACTTGATGGATTTGATCACCTTTAGAATGCTATTTTTCTCACACAATAGATAATGATCACCTTCATTATCTCTTCACATTTTTATCCATCTCAAACTTCCTTTTAGGCATCTTCATTTAATTAGATCTCTTCAAGACTAATTAGGTCATATGACCTTGATATTCATATAAAGAAATCTTGTTAGATATTAATTAATTTACCTCTATTCCATTTTGATGGTCTATAATACCTACTTCAACTCAAGTATATTCTATCTCATTCACTCCCTAATCCAATCCACTAACTACTAATCAGGCCTAAAAATCCTTATTTTGATACAAGCCTCTTGTTCATACACATCTTGGTCATCTACACACACTTTACCACTTATATTTTACACAAAAAAAGCCTTAATATATGGAACAAGTAATAATAAATCATTACATTAGGTCATCCATAACTCAAATAGACCAAATACTTCTTTAGGTTTGAAAGAGACCTAATTTTATTAAGCCTACTTTAGGAAACATTACCTTGTGACCCATTAGAACACTTTACACCTATATAAACCTCACAAAATCTTCATAAAAAATTCACATAGGCCTTTTAAAACATCCTCTGATCACCATGACACCTTTTGGGTCTAACCACCATTTGAAACACTCCATTAGCACTATTCACATTAGGCCTTTGAACACACAAAAAAGTTTGTCTTGAACAACCTAAGATAATACATAATTTAACCACAAAAACATGATAAAAAATAACTTATATATAACCTACATGACTTAAAAAATGTCACCAATGTATTATACACTTCCACTCAAGAGATAAGGGCTCAAGAACATCTCTACAACTCACTTACTCAAAACTACTAGTTTATCTTAAAGATTAGTCATAGTGACTCAAACCTAAAACACTTGTATAGACACTTTCCATGATTTTTTATGAATTTAGATGGTCCTATCAGTTCTCTAGACCATCCTAAAATAGAAATATCATATGGTATAATGACAAATATATTTCTTTTAGACCAATTTCATGACTTTATATCTCACTATCTTATCTAAACCAGATAGGTCAACTTGTGAGAAATGTTTTCACCATATTCACTAACCTCAAAAACTTCTAACAAACATGAAAATATATTACAAGTCCTAAAAATATCTATGCACTTGGTTTTATCATTCTATCATAAAAATAGATTTTAATTCATCTTCTCACTATTGCCTAGGTTTTTCATTTTTTACACCATTAGGCCTATTAGTGACTGGATAACTTAGATGACTAGTTTAGAACACTTTAATGGTGAAACATATATATAAAAATTAATTGACATATATTATTAGTCTATACTTTATTCCTCCATCCATTTGCTTACAATGTCCAATGCAACTTTTGACTTCTACAACTTCTTCATAAACAAGCCTGTAACTCAACATTTTCCCTTTCCTCTCGCTATCCAATACCACCTAGAGGTACCTAGGATTTTCCACTATAATATAAAATATATTACCTAATAAATTAAATCCATACTAATAAATTCTGAGCAATATATTCAACATAGGGTCTTGATTAGGGTTCTAAGAGGGTTTAAACCATTTTTTATTATTGATGATCATTCATAAAGGATAACCCCTCAATCCAAAAAATAATTCTTGGAATTTTTAGATATGACCCTTGATAATCTACCATGAACTAATTAGGATCCCATTCAAAGTTTTGAAAAGATGATGAGCACAAAAAAATCCTTTTTGGGTTGAGAACCCTTCATTATGTAAACTTGAGAGACCTCCAAACAAATTTTCATGCCTTGTACTTAAAAATAAAACCTCAAAATTTATGCACATGACTAAAAAAAAATGAATCACATTTTTAAATTCTTATCCTACTCACACTTTCCTTAGAAACCGATCCTAATACCCCATTAGGCTACACTCTATCTCTACACTATAGTCTTTATACCTTACAAGCCCTTAAACTAACCTTCATGCCTCTTTCCATGATCTCAACACCTCACTAGCATGCTCAAAATCTCACTCTCATTCCATAAAACATATATCACTCTTAAACACTACCATACATCCTTCACATGCCTTGACAATAGATCATAATACCTCATTAGGCCAAGCAGGGTTTAAGGGATGTCTAGATATAGATCTAGATTAAAGGTATTACCCCTATAGGTTCACCTTTAAACTATCATGACTATTATAATGCCTCAAATACATGATAAAATATCCTTAAAAACCTTTCACATTCTTGATATCACTCACCTCATCATGCCACTAGCTCATACCTCTACCATGTCATGACTAGACTAAAGCCTCCAATGCACTTGATGCCTTGACCTATTCATGTTGACTATTTTGACCACAAGTCAAAATATGTCAATAATATATAGTAAAAATATTGATATATTAGTAAATTATAATGTTATAGGGTGTGTCATCATCCAATAAATGTCATTTAATGTGTTATTAACCTTGGTCATAGTCAACTTTTAGTCCTTGTACCATTTTATGTCACAAAAGGTCATATTTTAGCCATTAATGAAGGTTGTATGGTTTTAATAAGTATAAAAGTGTTAAAAATTGTTCATAAACATAATCATGTAATATTATTATTATTCATGTTAGTCTTAACTAATAAATTATAGGTATTAAGTCAAATCAAGAAAATAGTTGAAAAAGGGAGGATTTAGGTAGTTGTATGGCCTATGCATGTTTTTTGGAACATGTGGAAGGTTTTTAAATGAATATTTATATTCCTTACATTAATTTATACATTTTTAATGATTTTTAAGTCTTGAAAATGGATTAAAATTATTTCACTCCTTCATCGCTCTTCTTGGCATACAAAACTGGTCAATAGGTTTTCTCATGGTATGACTAGTAGGAGAGGAATTGGGTTGAATGCCTCTAAGGGTTGTCATAAAAATTATTATAGTTTATATTAATTTTATTATTTTAAATATTGGTTTCTAATGCTTTATGAAACAATTCTAAGAAGTTGACTACTCCATTATGCATATTAATCCTCATACCCTACATGTTTTCTCCTTATCTGAGCTGGTCTATACAAACCAATGGGTGAAAGTGCTTCTATAAGGCATGGAAATATTTATCTCATGTTTTAAATATTTTATTTCATGTTTTGAGGTGATTTGATGAGAAAAACATCTCAAATTTCAAGTTGAAATCACTAATGGAGTTTCAGGAAAGTTTATCAACTGTAAAAGTTTTGTTTCCCCATAGACGTTTCAAGTGAAAGTATGTTGATTTTTAATGATTATAAAATTTAATATAAATAACCCTCTTATTATAAGTTAAATCTCAAAATCTAACATCAATGAAGTTACAGTCAAGAAATTCCAACACAGTCATCTCTCTACATATATTCACCCACAGTTAGGTGAATTAAGTGTATGAAGGTTTTGAGAGCATTCATGGAGAGGTAATGAGGAGTATCAAGAGCTTTAACACACTATTTTAACATTATTAACTAGGATAATCTATTAAAATTATATATGATTTACTATGATAAATAGTTCTCCTATATACATAATCATATGGCGTAATGTGCACCTACACGTGCCCTACAAGATACTAGTCATGTTGAAATGAGGATAATGTAACTTGTTTTAAGTAATTAAATGTTTAAAGTATTTATTTTAAGAATTTATGTAGGCTTAATAATAAATATATTACCATCTATTATGGAAACTAATATCTCACCTTCATTGTGCTATGTTTTACATATGCATCTACAAGTGTCCCATACAGAGTACTGAATAAGTAGAATGTAGAGGTTGAAACCTATTTGAACCTTAATAAGGTATTGAAGTGTTTAGGATTCCAAATAAATCAATAGTTAATCCATTTATTATAAATCAAACTTAAATCATATCCATAATTATAAAAAGAGAGTTTGGGGAATTGTTACCTCAAACCCTTCGAATCAAGAAGCATACTTTGTTTTGGATCCTTTTATGGTGAAATGCAATGAGATATACACATTTATAAGTGTTTAATAATTAAGATAAAACATAGGAGTGATTAATTAACCAAATAAATTGATTTTTTGGTTCTAATAATTTATGTAAAGGAGGCCTCTATTCTAGATATTCTTTCACAATAGATGGTCATTATTGTTTATAGTATTTTGAACTTTCAATGAACTCAAATTCCAATAGTGATATGGTGGAGGTATAATTGGTAAATTAAATGATCACACTTTAATAAAGAGAATAAATAGTATCCATAGTAACAAATGAGGTAAAAATACTAGTTTTTTATGTGTGAATCATCTACAGGTATCCTTTTGACCCTTAGAATGATCACTTATAATCAACTGATAATGCACTAGAACATGGTGGTTTAGATGTTGGCATAACATGGGTATGAATTAAACAAGTATAAATTGATTTAAAGTGGTATTTAATAGTTCAATAATATATTTTAGTGTGAGATAAATGTTTTAATAGATAGGATACCTATAGGAGAGCTCCAAGACATGCATTTACAGTCAACACACAATACACTATCTACAGATTAGGCCTAAGTTTGGAGACATGTGAGGAGTTATAAAATAAGGTTCGGTGTTATAAATGATTAAAATAAATTTAAAATTATAATTACCATGTCACATCATGCACATCACAAGGAAGTAGTGTAAGAGCCATCTTCAAGGTACACCTATAGTCAATATACAAAAATCTTACACAATCATCATTTCTAGAAGTTTGCCTTGGGTTTTGTGATTTTTAGAGGTGATAAGAGTATGATTAAAACCTGAGGTTTTTTTAATATCATCCCCATATATTACCAAATATTATCATAACCTAAAAATGACTAGTGCAATAGGGGAAGTGCCCTTTATTCTATCTTAGATAGAAGGCACTTCTAGAGAGCCAAACCTTATAGGTTTGTCATAAGGTAACAAGGTGAAATGGTAGGTATTAAATAATTTAAATGAGATTAAAGGAGTTGTATTAAACATGGATAAACATTAATGAGGCCTCAAAAGTTTTGGAAACTATACAAATTTCCCCTAAGCAATGAAACACTCATCAGGTCTATTAGGCCTAGACTAGGCCTAAAGACCTAAAGGGAGTCTAATATCACTTATAACACTAGAGGAACCTTAAAATTAATTTTAAAATATTAATGTGGAGATATTAAGTGTTTTATATCCATTAAGTTTCAAATATTAATCACAATTTGGCCAAACATGACCTTTTTCACCTTAAGCCTACACAGAATGTACGGAGGAGCTTAAGAAGGCATACTTAGAATATTTTATATATATGATTATCATGGGAGATTTATGAGTTAGGATATGTTTGATATGGTCCTAAACAAGTTTTTAGTGTAATTTATCTAAGGATTGAATGTCAAACTTTTATGAACAATCCTTAAAGGTCAAAACCACTCAAAACCCTACAAAACCCTTACTAATGACCTGAAGGAAAAAATGTGAAATTAAATACATCAAATAGGGATATTTTTGGTATTAAAATTATTTTATATTGTAGATTACTCCCCCATCCTCCTTCCCATCAAGTTGGTTTGTACCTTGTTTATACGAATAGGGTACAAAATTGATTTTCTTGATAGAATTTGATGTTTTGAAGGTATAGAAGAGTCTTAAATGATGAGGATCACTTTGGGAGGTAAATTTTAACTTAATATAATCCCTAATGTTAATTTATTTATTTATAAATCACATAAGTACCTATGAAATCACCTTTACTTTGGGTAGTCCAAAATGACATAAGAGTGATTTCCAAGTGAGAAGGTGATGAATCTAATTAGGAGGCCTTTTAAGGTTTTTTTAATTAATTTATGTAAATTAAGGATCTTTATAGGTTTAATATCACAAAATTTATGGATTATATTGAAAAATTGATGAGCATATTGGTAACAAGTGTGAGGAATGAGTGAAAGAAGGATGATGGTGACTGCAAGTAATGAGAACACTTGCTCAGAGGAATGTTAGTGATTAGGGACACATCCAATGAATGTTTTAACTTTTTATTAAAAACCTAATCATAATTAAAATGTGTAAATTTTTCCTAGTCTACTTTTGATTTCTCAAGAGAAGCCAATGTTGAAGAAAATTTTGAATAAGCTAGCTGAGAGATCTCTATGCCAAGTTTGGGGTGTTTGATGCTTATGAGGGAAATTTATACAAATAGACATTTCATGGTATATTTCACAATACATTTTATCAAAAACATAAATCTCTCTCTCTTAGGTTGACACCTATCCTTTTGACTCTTGTTCTCCACTCTTCTCTCACATTCTATAAGTACTAGTTATTTTGGCTCTTGTTTCATAATTCCACACCATGTATGGTGAAGCCCTACTAGTTTGATGTTGTAATTTACCTTTGAATAATAAAATAAATTTAGTTTTTATTTCAAAAACATCTTGTCTAAGTGTGCAAAGTGATGTATGGTGAGGTCTAGTGATAAACAAATATCCTTCTCTTCTCTTTTTCCTTTTCATGTTTGGTGAAAAAGTTCTCATTCTAACATGTCACATGGAGTATAGCTAGTGTGTTTATATCCTTTCAAGTGTGAAAGTGTCCTTATATTTTTCAATATAACTTTTGGTCTACTTACCTTGTGTTGTCCCATGCATATTTCCTTCATATTAAAATACTAATGTTAGAACATCTTAGGACTTTGAAGCTAGAGTTGTAGGTCTTATTTATTAGTGCAAGAGTATGATTATATTGTGGATATAATAATTATGTATCACCCCATTATAATAGTTTAATTTCATCCATACTTAATCTAATTTTCTCACAAGCAATCACTTAATATAGGTGATAATCACTTAAAGGTCAATCTAGGGAGATAACCCTTAAAGCTAGAGGTCTACCTCTAATATAGGCAACCCATAGGCATAGAGGTATTCCAATGCTTCCAAAATATTAGTGTAGGATTTATAAAACTCCTATAGGGTGAAATATTTGGTGACAATATTTTTGACATGTTTGGTGGACCCATTTTCCTAAATACAATTTATCAAGTTAATATTGGTCTTGACAACATCAGCTACATATGGTGTGTTACTCATCATTTGTTTAATCCATTCAAGGTAAAATATAGCTATAGACCATTTTTTTGTCATATATTTGTGCTCATACTTCATGGTCCTTACTAGGTCATCTTCTAGTAGGTTTTTCAATCCGATAAATCCACCTCTTCAACCTAAAATTCCTCTTAAAATTCAATACCTTCATCTTATTCTTCCCTTTGAATAGAAAGAGGACTTTAATAGATAAGAAAAGAAAGAGAAAGAGTAATAATTTAAAGAAAACATGGCAAGGAAACATGCCTTCCCATCCTTTAACACTGAAAATATAATTCATCTTGATGCCTATGATGGCATTCCCCATAATGTTATAAAGAGTGTTCCTACATTCAATGGTGAAGGCCATATCAATCCTAGTGAGAACATTAGGGATATATAAAACTTATATAGTTTCCATAATGTTACTAAAGTCAATATTACTATTACACTCATTTCCATGTCCCTTAGAGGTAAATAACTTAATCAGTATAGGACTTTACTAGTGGTTTTATCACAATATGGGATGATTTTAGAGTGTTGCTAACATAAATATTTGAGGATAATAATGACCACACTTCACTCATACACAAACTCAATGTGATCCAAATATCCCCAAAGGAAATAATTCATGACTTCAATGAGAGGTTTTAAAAGATTTGGTATAGGTTGCCTCACATAAGACCACCTACTAACTTTGTATTTATTACATAATTGAGGTCCATTGGTACTAATATTAACATCATGATACAATCCATGGGTGGTTTTTTTATACACATAATATTTTCAACTTTTATCAAATACTGATGCTTTACATCTTGAAATAACCCATCAAGACTCAATCTATCTGAGTGCATGCCTTAAGGGGTACATCAAGAAAGATGGGGGTAGACCATTGGTGATTAATATGATTGTTTTCCCTTAATAACACACTATTATAAATATAATAAACTTATAAAACCATTCCCTAAGCTATTAATCCTCTAGTCTTTTTACTCTTTCCATTCCTCTTTTCTTCACCTTAATTACATTTTGTCAATTAGTTGTATTAGGTCAGTTGGGTCGACCCTATACAATTTTAGGATATTTTCACTTAGGAATTAGGTTAGCCTTTGGTCGTCCTAACTCATGATCCAGTGAATAATTGTCTAAAATTGTACTAGGTCAACCCTATTGGTTGAGATTTTTAGAAGAGCTTAGGGTCAAATCTACCTATAAATACAATATTATTTCATCATTATTTCAATATGTAATCTAGAGTTATATTCACTAGTGCTTCTTTACAATCTACTCTTCTACCATTACACTTGAGGAGTATTAGCTTAGGGTTTCTACTTAGATAATATAGCCTTTTGGATAAGTCTTAGATGCTTTGGCCTTTCTTAGTGATCCCTACAAACAACAATAACCTTTTTCAAATCCAATTTGGCTAAGGGAGAGATTGAGTCTCGATGGGTTGACATTTAGGTAAGTATTCTCTAACTTTTCTCCTCTCTTTAATAGATAAAAGTAGCATAAGTATTAGATTCTAATAATATTACTCTTTATATTCCATATATTAGGGTCTTACTCATATTTATCTTAATTGAGATTCTCCTATACATTTTTTACTTGTTTACTAACCCCTCATATTTTGACATAAGCTTTATTGATCACTGGATTGGATTTATTTTACTTGTTATTAGTATAGGTGAAATATCAAAACTCAAAACCCCCTTAGGGTTATTGCATGATTGTGTTAGACTAGAGGATTTATAACCCTCATTAGCATGGTTTATTGTTTAATATATCCCCATATTATTCATGTTACTACTTAACAAATGTGTCCAAATTGGAAGTGTAGGTATGATTTATCTTATCTAAGTTAGGATTGATTTATAAGCATGATGCATTTTTGATTACATACATTCTAGGGAACCCAAGTGAATCTAACCCTTGTAGGATTTGCTTCACTTATTTAATTATTTTATAATTTTTATTATCATATATTTATAATATTAGGTTGAATATACCAACATAGTTCTAACTTTTATATATAGGTTTAACACATAGTTGCATCCATATGAATTTGTTTTGTCTGAGTAGGTTTTTCTCCAGGTTTAGGTTACTAGGTCGACCAGTCAAATCTATACATTTATAGACACCTAGTTCAAAATAATAGGTCAACCTAGTTGACCCCATATATTTTAGGCACTCAGTAATAGGTCTCTACAAATCCAAGTCAACCCAGTCAACACAATTAATAATATTTGTAAGCATTTTTCTAGGTTCTTTAATAACAATCTTACTTATTTGCATCTTCCAACCCACCAAGGTTTCTTTCTATCATACTTAAAATCTTATTGTTCATAGTTTTTAGTATTTAAAACTAACTTTATATAGTCAACTAGGTTGACCTTATCGATGTAGTTCTATATTATGTGTGCTATTTGCATAACTAGGCTAACTCTATCAACATAGTTCATTTTCAGACCTTTTAATTTTAAAGTACAAAGGTGACACTGCCAACCCTATTCTATATTCTCTACATACATTACTGATTACATAGACACTATCTATGTTTTAAAGTTATAATTAACCCTTATATGCTAGTAATTAGCTCACACTTTAATTTATTATTACTTGCATGCTTAGAATAGATCACATAGTCTAATTAGGTGGTTTTCAATATATCATTTAGTTTCACTATTTTATATTTTATGCACATACTACCAAGTCAAAAAATCTTAACAAGCATTTTAATAATTGTCTACCTAAGGCCAACCTACTTGGATTTCATCACCAAGGTAAAAGCCAACTTGGGTTTTTAGCTAAGTATAAACATGTGGTCAATGGTATATTTTGGCTAAGCACTCGATACCCTTATCAATATGATGTGTGATGTGAGGGGGTACAGCCCACTACCAAGCTTGTACCATTGCTAATATAGATCCCTTTCAACCCAAATGTCTTGAAACCATCCTTAAATTGCTTTTTCATTATTTGATTACAACTAACTCCCCATCACATCAAAAATTATACTCTAATAATCCAATAACATTTAGGTTGACCAATTAGTTAGATTTTAATTTTCAAGTTGATTATTTGCTCTTTTTTCAATTGTATGGTGTATTGTAAAAACTTGATTTTGCCAACATTGGTGCAAGGTTTTGTGATATGTGCCTAAATTGGACCAACCTTATTGATCCAATTGATTATGTGTTTCATTTCACTTCTTGCTTTCCTAAGTACTTTAAAAATTATTCTTGTTTCAGTACACAATCATTTCCATCGACATAGTCTCTTATAAGATATTTAATTTTCCTTGTATATTATGCTAGGTCAACCTAGTCGACCCTGTACACCTTTTCAAGCCCTTTTTTTGTGCTAGGTTGACCCAGTCAACTATATGTGGTTTTTAGACCATGTTCTCTACACTAGGTTGACCTAGTTGACTCTATGTAGTTTTTTACCTTCATTATTTCTCCTTATTAGCATTTTGTTCATTTTTTATCAAATCATAATGAAGTCTCCTATCATAATCTTCTTGGATAGCTTGAATCCATTCATATACTATATGATCTATTCATTTCACCCTCTCTTTTCTTCTTAAGATCACCATCACTCTTGGGTCACCTTTTCCCCTCCTTCATCCATGAATTGTAACATGATGAAAATCATACCTCAAGATGAATTTGATGGGTTTAATAATTTTCATACCTACCAAGATACTTCTGATCTTCAAAATATTCAAACTAATGTGGGAGAAATTAACACAAATTTAATCAATAATCCATCTTCTAATTACCCTCTCCCTAATACCAATTGAGGGAGTGCTCCTACCAACACTTGTTTTTATTAATTTCCACTCATTTCTTAATTTAGAAGCAAGTAAGAAACTAGTAAAAGGGATGCGTAAAGGAATACCTAATAAAGGTGCATGTGTGATCTAGATGATGATGGGAACTAATATTTAGCTTGGAAGTAATACCCTGTAAATAAGAAAAAAACTAGAAAAGGGGTTGTTATAAAAATAGTTTAGTGGACTTCCTTGCATGAGCTAGATCTAAGAAGTATATGCTTGCTAGGAGGCTATCAATCCACTGTTGATAACAGTTAAGTTGATGTAGATGAAAACAAAGAATACTTACACTTAATAAAATGAAATTAAATACATACAAGAAGAAGAAAGTAAATTTCTTGTTTAAAGAAAATAAATAAATTTAGTAAAAGTGGGTCAATACTCATGCTAAGATAGTTGGGGTCAGGTTCAAAAAATCAAGGCTCTAAGAACAAGAAGAAACATATAAAATAGGGTTTGGTTAGGGTTAAGGAGATGAAAATAACTTTGTATTATTTTATACCATACTAATTATAGATGGTTTGGCTGACCATCATTGGCTGGGTAACCATCAATGGTTCAGGGGACCATCGATAGTTGGGCTAACTATTAGTGGTTGCTTGTTTTTTATAGAAATGATTAGAAAAAAGAATTATAGATTGGATAAATTATCAAGTAGGGATTTGAATATGGGTCTAATCAGAGATGGGAAACTAGGAGATAGGTCTAATTAGGTCAGGAGGGTTAGAAATGAAATCAAAATAAAGAAATAAGTACAAAGTTATTTATAACTTGCTAGATTGCTGATGGTGGAAAGCTAAAGAAATTTTGCTAGATTGATAATACTTTAACTTCAAGAGCAACTCAAATAGAGGTTTAAGTATCTATTGTTATTTTTTGATTACTCAAGGAAGGCTAGATACCTATGTGAAAAAATATTTGATAGCTTAGACATGGATCCTTTTCACCTCCTACTCTTCTCCTTTTATAGGATGAAGTTGTTAATTAGGACGGAAGAAGTTGATATTTAGTTAAGAGGAAGTTGATAATTAGATAGGAGGATAAAAAATTTATTTATGATGCTTTGTAGTTGGTTGGAATCACATAAAGTGGACATACTAAATTATGCCATGCCTATCTCACATAAAATAGGTAATTCTTTTAAATTAGGTTGAAGACCTGACAGAGGATAGTCAGGGTAACCATCGATTATTAGGATGACCATCGATGGTTAAGTATCTAGATGAAAATGGGTGAAAATAGGTTTAAAAAAGGGTTTGATTAAAGGGGTGTTTAAAGAATTAAGTTAGTAAATGAGATTAGTTAACTAGGTGGTTAACTAGCTTTAGGGAATGTAGTGGTCCAAGTATTTTGATATTTAAGACTGTCATGTGCATTTTTTAAGTGTCTACATTTTGCCCCTTTTTGTTATGTAGATTTTTAACAAGTTGTAGAATAAAAATAAATTATTTTTCTAGGTCTAATTGCCCCAAATAAGTATGGGAAGCGGTGTTTCCCCTCATACTAGGATTTGATGAAGTGAAACCAAAATTGGGTCACAGTTTGATAAGTGGTAGACGGTGAGTCACAAGGTGGGTGGCAAAAAGTTTTGGGAATTTGAAACACAAACACGCACACAAAATACAACCAAGTGTGATAGTTAATATCATTCAAAGACTAAAGTTTATAATTATAGTAAAAATAAGGTGAGTTCTAAAGAGACATATGATAGGGGTAATCAGTCTACAACATTGGTTATAGCTAATCAAGTCATTCTTATCAAGTCATCTAGATAGGGTCAGTTTTTTTGTAGGTATCCATGGTAGGAAGTACTCCCTTGAAAAACAAAAATGGTTAGTTTGTGCATGAGGTGGTGAAATTTTCAAAATTTCAACATGGCAAGGTTGGTAAATGTGTTTAAAATGGCCAAATAAAGTCATCATAAATCATCTAAATAGATCAGATAAAAAATGGCCAACATCAAGGTAGATGTGGTCAAATGGTTATTTAGAGAAGGGTAATATCTAAAATTTCATGTGGTTGGTTGGGTAAGATGAGTTAATCTCCAAAAAATAGCACCTAGGTGGGATGCTAAAAGGTGAAAAGTTTGGTGATCCTGACTATCAATGGTCATGGGTCCCTAGGGTCAACCGTTGATGGCCACCTTGACCATTGATGGTTACGCAAGAACCCTAAAAAAACATAAAAAATGAAAAGCAAAAGTCATTTTCACTTTTGAATTTAATAAATTATAATATGGTGTTATTGTGTGTTTTGACATGTTGCATTAAAGTTTGCTAAGGTGGAGTGTTGTGAGTGGTGGAGCATGTTTATTGAGCTGATTAAGGGTTGACTAAATGGAGGGTCGATGATGGTATGATTGAGTAGCTAGATGATGGCTCTGATCATGTTAGTGATTGTGAAATAAGGTATGGGTAGTTTTGAATTGGATAGGTAGTTGAATTGATTTGTGTTGAAGTGGGATTGATTAAGTTTGAGTGAGATGTGGTTTTGTGAATGTTCATGATGCCCTAGTTTTAGGGTTTTATTGAAACTAGGAAAGGTTAGGGGTGAAATTTTGATTGGAAGGGTGTTTTTTATTTGTAATGGGATGTAAGAGGGTGTTAGGTAGTTTAAATTTGGGAGTGAGGTGTTTTTTTGAGGATTTTGGTATGAAATAGTGGGAGGTTTCACCGCTAGTGGTCACATACAGTGACCATTGATGGTTTGACCCAACCACCAGTGGTCAAAGACTAGGGTAATAAGACATCAGAGGTCCATTGATAGTTTAATGAACCATCAGTGGTTGAATAGTTGGGGGGAGGTTAGATAAAAAGTGGTAGTCAAATATTCTATTTGGGTGAATGTTTTGATGTTTTGGAAAGTTTTTAAAGTATTTTGTAAGTGTTGAAAGGTTGTAAATTGTGAAATGTTAAATTTTTGAAGTTGGTTAAATGGTTTATGAATTTTTTTTAAATTTTAAAAGTTGGAAAGTTGTTTAAAGGTTTTAAGGTTTTGTAAAGTGTTTAGGTTATTTAAAGTGTTATAGAGTGGTGGTAAGTTAGTTAAGAGGTTTTAAAGTTGTGTGTTTATTTAGAGTGTTTTGAAAGGTTCAAGTGTGTAAGGTTGGTAAATTAGGATGAAGGTTTCAATAATTTAAATGTTGGTAAAGGTTTTGTAAGATGTGTAAATGTGTTAAGAGGTCTATCAAGTGGGTTTTAAAGGTTGAATGTAGGTAATATAGGATGAAGGGTCAGTGGGTAGAGTTTAGCTAATAGAAGTATTTAGGTGTTTAAAATGACATGTTGAGGGTCGATATTTGATAGAGGTATAGGTTTATTTTATTTCCACAGGTGATAGGTTAGATGCAATAGGTTTGGGTGGAATAGGTTGAAAAAAATTAGGTGTAGGTTGGTAGTGAGCTCAATTGTTAAAAACTAAGTGTGCATGCTAATGTGATTATTTTGTAGGCACATGACCAAATTTAAATGAGGGACTGAGTCCCTAAGATATTTATATAAGTCTATGATGGTATGACCAATGATGAGTGCATACACATGGAGGAGGTTGGCCTAGGGGCCATGAGACACTATATATTACTAGGGGTGCTAGTGGAGATACCTTTGGGGAGGACTATGTTCAAGTGGGCCTGAGTGTTATTGGTTTAGATCTATAAGGAGCTTTGGGCATTCAAAGCATATAGGTGATATGGGATTAGTGTGGGATTTATTCTCCATTAGTGGGCATACAAGCATATTTAGGTGGTGAGATCTTTGGGGTTACCATGGGATGGCTATGCACCAATAGAATATAGAGTGGGTTTCTTGTGATGGTGAGGAGATTATGCATTGATAGGGGTAGGTGGTAGTGTAAAGGACATTAACTAGTTTAGGGATGCTTTGGAGGGATTAATGGTGGGTGATGTAGTGTGGAGGCTATATCTGGTTTGGCCTAGCTGGGCTTACTACAATTATCACACTTTGTCACTTTAGAGCTAGAGATGGATATATGAGAGGCAGGATGGAGAGAATGAGTTGATCCCATTTGACTAAGTTTAGAGGTAGGTTAGCCTCATGTAGGGGATTCCACCATATGATTTGAGATATAAGAAGGAGGGCATAGAGTTCTTACTCCCAAAGCCATAGCCATAAGATGTTGTTTTAGATCATCAGGAGTTACTAGTGAGAGCTACCATAGATGATGCTAATGTTGTAGATGGTTATGTGGTGTGGTAACAAGCTTGATATATAGTGGTTGATTTTGGATGGGTTGATGGGGGTTAGTAGCTCATGGATGTGCATCCCATGGGGGTACTAGTATAGGGTGGTGGCTAGGATATATAGGCATAGGTAGTACTTATAGTGTCATAGGCCTAGATTATAGGGTTATATGGACATGTGGCTACTTTATAGGGTTAAATTGTCACCTTATAGGGTCAAGTGGCCACCTTGATAGGAGAGCAAGACCAAGTGAAGATCTCTCTTAGTTTAGTGACCTAAGAGAGAGATAGCTTGAGATAGAGGGAAAGAACATTGGAAACACCAATAGGGGTACCTACATGAGGATTGGATATGATTACTATGACATGGTACATAGACACCATTGAGAATTTGAGATATTATGAGGTGATAGTAAAGGAATAATTTCCATTGGAGATTTGATATGGAGAGTACAGGGATAGCTTGGTAGGTGGTCCATTTATAACTACTCTAGGTCTATGGGCTTTGATAGTGGGTTAGGCAAGGAGATCAAAGGGACCACCACCAAATGGTAGTGCAGGTGCAAGTGCAGGTGGGGTCAATGGGAGTGGTTCCTAGGGACTTGAGATATGAGATCATATGATGTATATTTTTTTAATTTTGATACCAACTTGTGTGTCAATGACATGAGATGTATATATGAGAGAAAGAGATTTATACATTGTGACATGTATTTCTTATGGAGGATTGTATACTCATTGGCATGTGTTACTTATATTATGATGTATATGATGATGAGGTTTTATGATGATTATGGATGTTTATGGATGTTGATGGTTTTTATGGTTGTTATATTTAATTGATATTTTGAGATAGTTATGGATGATGCTTATGAAATTTATGGTGTCATTAGTTTAGGTATCTGGTAATTTTATGGATGTTAGTGATTTTTTTTATGTTGAAATGATAGATTGCATATGCCCTATGCTCTATGAGATGATATGTGGATTCATAGTTTTAGGCATGTGATGATGTTTATGGATGATATGTGTTGGTCATTGATGGATGTGATGATGATGATAATGGATGATTGTATTATGTTATATGATGATGTGATGAAGGAATTGAAAAATTATTGTAATGAGATGTTTGATATTATGATTAATATGTGTGTATGTATATATATATATATATAAGGTGATGTTTGGGTCTATACATAGTGGATGATGTGTTTATTCATAGGTATGACCATGGACATGTGATTGATGTTTTTTATTATGGTTTATGTGATGATGTTTGTTTATATGATGATGGGGTTCATAGAGAGGATTATTATATGATGATGTGGTTCATAGATAGGAGAATGGATATGTGATAAATGATTTAGTCATGGTTGTTTAAGATGTGATGCGTTGATGTTTTGTATCATTGTTATGTTTATGAGAAGCAATGATATGACATGGTTGATGATGTCAATTGATATGATGTGGTGTATATTATTTAATTTATAATAAATGATTATTGCTCTAATGATAATGAAGTGGTGATGTGATTGTTTATGTTTTGTGCTTTTGATGATTTGTTCATGGATAGGATATGGTTTATAGACATAGTTTATAATGTGATGATGTATATGGATGAGAATTATTTGCAGAATGTTTTGATATGATATGTGATATGGGGATATAATGAAAGCACATAAAGTAGGTTTAGGTAACACACTAAATGTGGAAAAGAGAGAAGAATCATGAGACAAATGTATAAATGAACTAATGAATAGAGGGTAAGAAAAAGGCATAATGTGTTCATTGGTAAGGGCCAAAAAAAACTAAAGTTGGATGGACTTAATAAAAATAATCCTTTTGAATACATTGCATGAGCATGCTTCGGATTTGAAAAGAAGGTATCTTGATCACTTTGTGTCAAGTAAGCTCATAGTCCCTTGATTTTAGAGAGGGTATGAAGGGAAGGTTGGTGATAGCTAGATGGGTGAATGGGAAATGGGTGATATGGTAACCTAATATGGATTTGATTTCCCTTGCTATAGGTGACTAAATAATTATAATAGATAAGTCCATGTCTTATAATGTGTAGACTGATTGATGTGGGAAGTCTACTAATGCCATATATAAAAGTTGATTGCATCTTACTCACTTTGATTTGGACATAGGGTTGTTTGTTGATTTTGTTACTTTGATAGGTTGGTGAAGTTGATTGATGCAATAAGCTTAAATTTATTGTTTTGAAAAACTTAACTTATCCATCCTTCAAGGGAGTGGTCTAAAGTTGGATTTTTATAACTATCTTTAAAAGGAGTAGTCTATCTTTAAGAAATTTAGTTGTTGGGCAACTTTCCTTCAATGAAGCAGTCTATAATTCTAGAGATATGGACCCAAGTGATATTTTGGTATGCTAATTTGATTTTGAATGATAGGTTTAGACATGGACAAGTCTATTTAGGCTTAAAGGCCTATCTTTATGGAGGCAAGACTTTTAGCACAAAAAGGCTAATGATAGATGAAGGAAAGTGGTTTGAGAGATAACTGATCATGGGATTCCATCTGATTAGTGATGAAAAGTATCCATGAGAACCATGCCATAGGTAGAGCCATGGTATCCATGTTTAGGATTATATTATACTATGATGGATAATCACATGGTCTTATGCTATAATCAAGTTTCCTAAGAGGAAATAGGGTGAATGGTGTAAGGAAAGTGAAAATATCATAAATCAAGGGATGAGCTTAAATAAGATAGTAAGGTGAGTTTGATCCTTATGTTAACAATAGAATGGATGCATATGTGAAGTATTGAGAGGCTCAAGTTCTATTTTACCTTCAAGAGAGGATAAATGATAAGCTCCTGATCCATAATTATGGGTTATAATGTAGGGTCCAATCTAATTGAAGGCAAATGTACCTCTTTTTCTTTTTTCCATATTAGTTACATGTTTTTATTTTAAGGATGAGGTCCCTAATATTGAATTCTCTCTCTTTTAAGGGTTTTTTATAAGCGTGCTTGATTATTTCTTGATAGACATGAAGATGATTAAGTGTTGTGAGGCAATGTTCATCAAGTAGTTCAAGCTGTGAAAGACATTCTTGATGATAATCACTCTCAAAAAGGATCTCATGCAAAGATATGTAAAGAGAGGGAATCTAGAATTCAAGAAGCAAGAGTGCCTCTACTCTATAGATAAAAGAGAAAGGGGCAGTACTCATAGTGGTTTGAATGATAGTTCAATAGGCCCATAAAGTGAAAGGGAGGTGCAAGTGCCAATCCTAACCTGAAGCACTTACTAATTTGGTTAGTATTTTATTGAGGGTTTTGTTAGAGGCTTCTTCTTATCCATTTTCTTATGGATGATAGGGTGAGGAAAATATCAAATTAATACCAAAAGTGTCACAAAGACCTTGGAATTTTTTATTTTTTAAAGATTGTTCATTATCAGTGATGATCTTATGGGGAACACCAAATGGTAGATGATGTGATGATTGATGAAATTGGTAATCTTTTTGGCTTTGGTTGAGATAAGAGGAATAACTTCCACCAATTTGGTGAAATATTTAATGGTGGTAATGATGGATTAGTGTCATTGTGAAGAATGAGGATTGATTTCCCCAATAAGATTGGGACCCTATTATGAGAAGGATAAATAGTCTTTGGATACTCGAAGGCCATGGGTAGGTGTGTGATGTAAATTAGCATGATATCAACATTTTACAAAAATATTTACATAGTCACAATAATCCTAATTAAGGGTGGGCCAATAGTATCCTAGGTGAAGGATATGTTTAATGATAGATAAACCACTAAAATGTCCCCCATAGATTATGTCATGTGTTTCCTTGATAGCGTGGGAAGATTCATGACTGTGTAGACAATAGAGAAAGAGGTCATTAAAACCTTGTTTGTAAAGGATTTCCCCTAGTATGGTGTAATGAGAGGTACTATGAACAAAGTATCTTCAGGCCTTCCTTAAAAGGTTGGGAGGAATAATGTTGAGGTTAAGGTAGTTAAAATTTTGGTTGTACCAAATGTCAAAAGGAGATGCTTCCACACTACAAATGGTGGGAAGGTTAGAAATTATATATGAGGGGGTGATAAAATTATGGATGGTGACAATTAGTTTAGATTTAATAGGTTGAGATGGAATTTGGGAAGTGAGGAAAGCCATCATATCCACAAATTTATTGGTAGATCAAGGAACTAACTAGATAAGGTAATGTTGGAAAGACACTAAGAGCATGTCAATGAGTTGCTTGTACTTTAGTAAGACATAATTATTACATTGGTAAGATCCATTGACATTATTGACCATAAATAGGGAGTTTCCAAAGACACTGATGGTCTTAACTCCCAAGGCTAGAGTGTTTTGGAGACCTATGACCAAGGCTTCGTACTCAACCACATTGTTGGTGCATTTGAATTCAAGATTAAAGGAAAGGGGAAAGGTTCACCATTAAGGGGGATGAGAATAACTCTATCACCCCCACCATGTTAGTATTTAGATCCATAAAAAAACATGGTCATTGAATATGTGGGTTCCTCCAGAGAAAGAGTTCTGATGGACTTATCTGGAAAGGCAAAAGGAAGCAGTTGATTGTCTGGTAGAGGAGCTTTATTAAATTGATCGATGATGACCCACCCTTTAATAGAATTTTTTTGAAGGAACTCAAGATCAAACTTAGATAAGAGTATGAGCCACTTAACCATACATTGGTTTTGGTATGGTTTAGAGTGCATGCATTTGAGTGGGTCAATGTTAGTGATGACATAGTTTTTGTGATTAAGGAGGTAATGATGGATTTTGGAGGCCACAAAGATGAGTGAAAGATAAATTTTATTAAGATGTGTATATCAAGTCTCATTTTATATAATTATGTAGCTAATGTAGTAGATGGATTATTCTTTATTTTGTTCATCATGATGAGCAATTATTGCCCCTATGGAATGGTCAATGGTAGATATGTAAATGTAGAAAGGTTGATCTTCCATAGGAGGGATGAGGATAGGTGGAGAGAGAAGGTACTCTTTGATTGAATCAAATTCTTATTTATAGTCCTTGGTCCATTTAAAATAGGTGTCTTTCTTTATGATATAGTGAAATGGTTGATATTTTGGTGATGTGGGTTCTTCTAATGGTCCAAACACAAGGATAAATAAATCATGAGGTTTTTGAATTTTGATTATGGGTAACTCATGAGGTCCCTATTCATAAAGGACAAGATCATACCCCTTTTAAATGAACTTATAAAGGTAAACTTTGGCAAAGTCTAGTTTGTCTAGGTAGGAAAAATTGATGGTGAATGGTTAGATGGATGAAGTGGTAGTAAGAGTGAGCACTAGCTAATCAAGTCCCTTATCAATGGAATTTGTTTGATGGTTAGGGAGCTAAAAAGGGATGATTTTTATAATTTTAGGATCATAGGAAAGGTCATGTTTGAGGTTCCCATAATCTTATAGAGTAGGGAAAGAATTTAAGGATAAAATATGATACTCCCAAAGGGAGAGACATTGGAACATGGGTTTAAAGGGGTCCTCTATGGGAATCTGGGATAGATGAGCTAGTTGAAGCTTCATCACTGTTGTGGGTGGAAGTGCTATTGGTGTTAGCTAGTGGTGAGGGTGTGTTGTTAATAATTGATGGTAAGGTGGATGAGGGAGGAATGAAAACATAGTTAGGCCAATATGTCATATTATAAGAGTCAAAAGGACCAGGGTCATCTTTGATGGTAACAACTTGACCTTCATGCTTAAATTTGACACATCGATGTAAGGTAGAAGGGACATAACTCATGGCATGGATCCAAAGGAATATAAGTAACACATTGTATTATAACTCACCCTCTATAATATAAGATAGTTTGGGAATGGTATGAGGTCCTAAGAAGATATAGAGGACAACTATCCCCAAGGCAATGGCCATGGTATCATTGAAGAGTGAAAGACCACTACACTATCTAACATGATGTTCTTGGATAGATAAAGTTGGTTATAAGCATTGGAAGAGATAATGTTGATGTTATCTCCTCCATTAATTATTACCCTTTTAATGTAGATTTTATTGATAAACATAGTGATAAAGAGGGTAGGATTGAGATCCTCAGTATGAATAAGAGGTATTTTAAAATCTTGAAAGGTGATGAAGGTAGAAAGTTGGAGGGTTCCAATAAATGGTGTAAGAGGTTGAGGGTTATTTGGTTGAACCTATATAGATTATAGAGCCTCTATCAACACTTGATAATTTTAAAGTGAGATGTTAATCAGTTCATAAAGGCTCATCTTCACCGATGTCAAGTGAAGTTATTTCAACATGAGACACTAGATGGATTTAGAAGGGTTAGAGGGAGAGGGTCCCAAAATGGACACTTTGGGTTTTGGTGATTATGAAGGTGAGGGTAAAGATGTTTGGGTTTGGTTGGTGGGATGAGGGGTTGAAGGGTGTTTCCATGGAATGGACACTTTGACTTTTCCCATATCCTTTTATTGGGATCAATATCGGGTAACCATATGAATAGTGTGGATGAGGGGGTTTTTTAGGTTTGATGCTTTCTTCAGTTCTTCCTCCTTACTCTTGGATGAGAGTAGGGGTGTAGGTAAATGTTGGATAGGTTGGTTGGGTAGTTGGGTTGGTAATGGAGGTAAAAGAGGTTCATCTAATAATTGATCATCCTCATCATATAGACTATGAATAATTTCTTGGAGAGCTTTGTAGTTCTTTGTGTCATGTCTATGTGCCTTATGGCATGCACAAATAAAGTTATCATTGAACCAAGAGGGTTTGGTATTGGAAGGGTATAATGGTTTGATAGGTGGTAAACTAAAGGAAGAAGTTTGAAATAATATTTCTAGGATGTTTGAATAAGATTCAATAAAAGGTGTTGGAGGTGATGGGTTTAGAGTTTTATGGATGGGAGCCTTCTTAGTGGAATTTTTCACCCTAGAAGTTGTAGGTGGTGGAATGGTTTTAGTTGGTGTTTGGGATTGTAGTGGGAAAGTAAAAGTGGATAGGTTAATTAAAAGTGATGGAGAACTAGATGGTTTGATGGATGTATGCATAGGTAGAGAAAAGGGGGATGATTTTTAAAGGAATATTAGGTAGTTGGGATGGTAGAGGGATGGGGTCCTAAGATAGAAGGTAAGTGGGAAGGAGGTGGTATAGGTCTAGTTCAAGGTAGAGGTTTGGATAACTCTACCTTCTTGATTGGTTTAGTTAGGGTTTTATCTTGTGGACTAGATGGGGTTAAATCCAACTTCAAAGAGGAGTGAGTATGGATAGGTGCGGGAAGAATTCCTAGATTGTTGACCGGTTTTATAAAAGAAGCATAGGGTGATTTGGCAATGTTAAAGTGAGGTTGTTGGAATGGTTCACTTATGGTTTTGGAAGAAGTGTTTGATGAATAGGTAATAATGGGTTTAAGGGTGGATGTAAGGGATGTTGATGACGTAGATTTATTTTGGTAAGGGAGCCCAAGATAATCCCAAAAGGTGGCTATATCAAAGTTGGGTTGAGAAGTGAACTCTAGACTTTAGATTAGTATAGAAAAGGACTTGTAGATGGGTTTGATTCCTTGGTCATTGGTTTCAAAATTAATCCCCTAGGTGGAGGAGGGGGAATGGATCCTTCATCTTTGTGTTTGATGGAAGGTTCTAAAATTTGTGGTTGGGTAGATGAGGCAATATCTTCATTTGAAATGGTTTCCAAGTGGAGAATGGATGGTTCTATGATGGGGGAGGTAGGTGTGGGGTCCTTTAGTGAAGGTATGGACATGGTTTCTTACTTTTTTTGTGTGTCCAAAGGAATGGTGGGCAATTCTACCACTTTAAAGGGTGGATTTGAAGAATAAGAAATGGTTAAAGAAAAAGTTTCATCCTATGGTGTTTCCACTAAAGGAGAGGTAGATAAAGGTAAGGTCTCATTAGGTGAATTGAGAGGGGCGGTTAATTCCTCTATTTAGGTATCCAAAAGAATAGGAGGTGAGTTCATCACTTCCATAAGTGAAAGGGAAGAATAGGTGGTTGAGGTAATGGTCTCCTCAACAATGGGCTTACTAGTAATAATTTTGATTGTATGTGCCTCATGAGAGTGAGATGATTCTAGTTTATTGTCATGGTGATGGGTAGAAGGAGAATGATTAGGAAAAGTTTTGAAAAATATGTCAAAGGACTGATTAGGATGTGCATTGGGATTATCAAATGCAAGTTCTCCATTGTCAATTGAGCTTTAGACAATAATTTTTAAGGTATTTCAATTACTAATATCATGTCCAATAACCCGGTGAAAGGCACAATGGTATTCTCATTATACTAACCAAGAATGGGGCATGAAGCATCAAATTATTGGGGTGGTTTGATAGGTGGAAGATGGATGATGTTAGTTTTGATATTTTTTCCAAAACTAAATCATAAGACTCTCTTATGGGAGTATATTTTTTTGAAGGAGCTAGGTTTTGGTTCTGGTTTTGTTGTTAGGAAGGGTTGGAAGAATTAGTTTGATGAGGTTGGTTGACAATTGGAGGTAGAGTAGTTTTTAAGACAACTAAGTTTATAGATGTTTTTGTTTTGGTATTAGGATGGCTTGGTTGGCTATTGGTTTTGGTGGAGGAAAGAGCACTGGATTTAAATCTAGAATGCTTGTTATGTAGTTTCAATTTCCCTTCATCAATTTCTCAATTTTCAAGTTTACGTGCCATGGTGAATGCCTCATCAAAAGTTCTAAAAGTTTGAACTTGAATAGTGGGGGTAATATTTTTGGCACAACCCCAAGAGAAGAGTTCAATTAGCTCAAGGTGGGGTAAGGAGAAATAAATTTGGTTGATGAGACCTTTCCATTTAGCTACAAAATAAACAATTGATTCATCATTAAATTGTCTCACAGAATAGAGATCGATCATAGAAACCTTTTTAGATATATTTACTTATAAATTCTCTAAAACTATTTAGGCTATTTGGGAAAAGGAAAAGATTGAGTGCTTGGTGAGAAAATTATACCAATCAAGTGTTGGTCCAGATAAAGACATTGGAAATGTATGAAGGAGAAGAGAATCATCTTACACAATCAAATAACAAGAATGACAAAATGCTCACAAATGTTGTTGGGGTTCCTCCTTGCCTTAGAACTTGGAAAACTTGGGTAATTTTCATTGAGGATAAAAATGGATAGGAAAGGATGGATGGATGGGTTCATTACATATTTTATCATAGGATAAAGGTTATGAGACCCAGAGATAGATGAATCTAGGTTGGTCATTTTGGTCATTGACATCTTGACCAAATATGTTTGAGGTTGGGAAGCTACATTATTAGATGGTAAGTTTTGTTGAGTTTAGGTGAAAGTAATGTATGGATAAGTTTTTAAATGTGTTGAAGAAGCCACATATTGGTATGTGGTCATAAGAGGTTGGGATAGTGCCCCATAAGGATTTATATACACAAAGGGTTAGGTGGAAGGTGTTATGTATCCTTATAGGTTAGAAACATATTGGTATGATGTCATGGGTAATTGTTGGGGGGCTGATATGGGTTTGTTCAGAGGTATGTTTAGGTTGGTGGATGTTGCTATGGATATAGTTTGGGTTAGAGGTATGAAAATGCTAGCTGGTTGTTGATGGGTGGTAACCCTAGTGCTAATAGGTGGAAGTGTTTGAGGTATGCAAAGTACCAAACTTGAAGTGTAGTAGAAATTGGTGGGTTGGTTAAACTAAAGGGAATGGTGGAAATAGGGGTATAACATACCCTCATAGTAAGAGTATATGTGACAAAAGGTAAATTTGATGCAATTTTGGAGGTATTGGTTGGGGTAGTAGGTGTTTGGTTATGGGTTGGGATATTGGATGGATTTTAGGGAGTGATAGTAGATAGGATATTGGATGAAGAATAAGTTTGGGTGACAATGGGTTGGGATGAGGTGGCACACAATAATATGTGGGGAGGCATACCATAAGGTGGATCAATAGAAGGAACCAAAGCAAGAGAGGTATTGTTAGATAAGGTGTTAAGGTAATGCTAAAGAGCTATGGGGTTGTTATCAAGGAAGGTAGTAAAATCTGGATCACCCTCAAAAATAATTGAAGGTCTAGTAGGAGGGGGAGAAAAATGAGGGGAACACTCAACATCAAAATTATACTCCATGGAAGAAGAATAAGAAGAAGAAGAAAGTGGTTGTTGGTTGGTTTGATTCCTTATCTATTGTCTACTAAAGGTCTTGAGACGAATATAAAATAAATAAATAAACTCACAACTCAAACACAAAGCAAGAAAAAGGAAAAGATCTCAAGGAAATCAAACACACACTAGAGTGCATTTAACAACTTAGGATTCTTTTTAAATTACTTTTGGTTTATGCTTTATAAAGTGTGAAGAATAAATTTGGTTTGTAGATCAGGTACTAAAGAGGAGATCTAAGTTTGGTTTCAAGTTATGTTTAGGTTCTCAAGAGAGAAATATATATTGATCTTCAGTATGTGGCTTGATATCGGGGCCTATCCCCTTAGTTCACACACCATAGTGATAAGGGTGTTGGGTGCTTAGTAAAAATATACTAAATTTTAGATTTTATACTCAACTAGTGAGATGAGTTGGTTCTCCCTTTGGTAGTGACCTCCAAGTAGGATTTCCAGGAAAGGGTAAGGTTTACCACTAGGTGATGAAATCCTAGTTGGGTCTTGTCTCAATTTTGTTTTGATGTGTTGATTGTTTATGTGGTTTGGAAAAGTGTTTGATAACAAGAGTGAAAGCTATGATTAATTACTTTTAATTTAAGTTACTATATGAAGTAAAATAATCAAGCAATAAATGTATGTAAAAGGTTTATTTTAAGCCTAAAATAAATTCATATTTCATTGGATGAACATAGAATAAAAGCAAAAAAGGGATGATATGTCCCATTGGGCATGCCAAAATATTTCTCTTAATTTTTGCTCATTTATTAATTAGGAATAAATTAATAAACTAGTAAAAGGGGTGTGTAAAGGAATACTTGATAAAAGTGCACATGTGATCCAAATGATGATGGGATATTCTCTTTGGCTTGGAAGGAATAACCTCTAGATAACAAAGAAACTAGAAAAGGGATTGTTAGTAAAATAGTTGAGTGTATTGCCTAGTGTGAGATATATATAAGAAGAGTATGCTTTCTATGAGGCTATTAATCCACTATTGATAACAATTAAGTTGATGTAGATGAAAAGAAAGAATACTTGCACTCAATAACATGAAAGTAAATACATGCAATAAAAAGAAAGTAAAGTGATTGTTCAAATAAAATGACTAAATGTTGTAAAATTAGGTCAATAATCATGCTAAGATAGTTGGGGTTAGGTTTATAAAATCAAGGAATGTTCTCTAAATAGGAAACAACATAAAAATAGGGTTTGGTTGGGGTTAAGGGGCTGAAAATAAATTATTGTTATTTTCTACCATAGTGACCATCGACGGTTGGGTAAATTTTCAATGGTTGGGCTGATCATCAGTAGTTGGGTAACTATTGATGGTTAAGGTAACCACTAGTGGTCGAGATAACCATTGGTGATTACTTGTATATTTATATAAATGATCAAAAAAAGAATTACAAATTGGATAAATATTTAAGTACATATTTTAATATGGGTTTGATTAGAGATGGGAAGCTGGGAGATAAGTCTGATTAGGTTAGGAGGGTTATAAATGAAATGAAAATAAAGAAACAAGTAAAATTTTATCTATAACTTGCTAGATTGTTGATGGTGGATGGATAGATAAATTTATCCAAAGTGATAGTACTTTAGCTTCAAGAGGAACACAAATAGAGGTTTGGGTCTCTATTTTTGTTTCTTGATTATTGAAGGAAGGCTAGATACCTATGTGTAAGAAGATTTAATTATCTTGGACAAGGATATTTTTCACCTCTTACTCTTCTCCTTTTATAGGATGAAGTTTCTAATTAGGATGAAATAAGTTGCTAATTAACTAGGAGGAGGTTGCTAATTAGATAGGAGGATAAAGTAATTATTTATGATACTTTTTAGTTGGTTGGAATCACATAAGGTGGACATACTAAATTATGTCACACTTATCTCACACAGGGTTGGCAATGCTTTTAATGTAGGTTGAAGACATGACTGTCGATGATCAAGCTAACCATCAATGATTAGGTTGATCATCGATGGTTGAGTGTCTAGAGATAAAATGGGTGAAAATAGGTTTAAAAAGGGTTTGATTAAATGGGTGTTCAAAGGGTTAATTTATTAAGTGAGCTTGTTAACTATGTGGTCAACTAGCTTTAGGGTCAGAAAGTGGTCTAGGGATTTCAACATCTAAGACTGTCATGTGCAATTTTCAAGTGTCTACAACACCAACCCACCTCATGATACAACTCAACATCTTTCCCTAGTTATCCAACAAATTAACTTAATGTAAAAATTTAACACCAATAAAATGATGCAACTTAAACAATATTTGATTAATATGGCTAATCAACCTCCAACTATCCATCCTCAAGTTAATCCTAATTACATTCTTCCACCTCTTAGGCATACCTTAGGAAATGTCATTATTTAACCCATATAAATAAAAGGAAGCTTCAAACTATTGAAAATTAGCCTTTACCTCCCTTAATTGTGTCTATTGATATTGGTAACATATATCTAACAATCAAGTATGATGGGGTTAGATAACCTACCTCATTTATTAAAGCCTTTGGGAACCTTTACAAAGAGTGGATCCAAATTAATACCTTTGCCACACCTAAAATATTATTTTAAACCTTCACTAGAAATGTATTAGAATGGTATAACTAATTACCCCAACATTCCATTTGGCAACTTGAAGATTTGGTTCATCCCTTAGTTAAATATTTTCAACACAAAGATCTTCTCAAAAATTATCTTAGCCACTTTATTAATGTTAAGCAATCTCCTACTGAATTAGCTCATGACTTGATCAACATATGGAAATAATTGGCCCATAAATCCAAGCATAACATGGATAATGATAACTTATTCTAACTCTTTATCACTACTTTTAATCATTTGCTCCCCAAACACTTAATAAAGCTCTTGATCAAGTTAAACATCAAGACTTTCTCATGAAGCAATTCAAACCTATTCCTAAAATTTTAAAAGGATATTTTCAAAAATATACCAATGTTATCACTAGAAACTCTCCACAAACTAAGCTAGGAATTTCCAAATATGATATTCCTTTACCTTCTCACACACCTCTCTCAGTGCAACAAATGAAACAATTCTTACCACCCTCTATACCTTTCACCTATCCTAAAAATCCTCCTAAATGGTATGACTCTAATCTATTTTGTTGGTTCCATGTCAACATTGGTCACTTTCATGGATCTTATAGAGGGATCACTAAAAAAAAATTCTCCTCTATGCTTGGTGATTCATTTAATCATGAAACCATGATCAACATTCATCATCAAGAGTACACTGCTACTTCTAAAAAATGGTATGCTTCTAAATCTTATACCTCAAATAACCAAAAATATTTTTCAAATAATCAACCAAATACCAAGGATGTTTATGTTATTAATGTTGATTATGACCAATATTATAATAATCCTAATATGATAACACTACCAATGTCAATTATCATCATAAGCTATCTCACAAAGATCCTATTACCAAACCTAATAAGTCATCTTTAGAAGAACAACTTATTAAAGATACTATAAATACTAATCTTGGTTTAGAAGCCCATGAGGAACCACTTCTTCATTCTAAACATCCAACCACATCTATTCCTTCAAAATCTACTTTACCCTCTAAACCTCATGTTGGTTATTCTTCTAAATCTCATTAAAACTTTCTTGAAGAAATTAAATCTATGCCTTGTAAGATTATACTTATGGAGTTAGTTCATACCTCACCCTATCATTGTAAGTTCCTTATGTAATAACTCCAAGAAATTGAAGATCCATCTTCTATAGATGAATAACCACCTTATATATAATCTCAACCTACTAACATCAATATTATTGAAACCATGTGTCATTATTCCAAGCCTTCTATTGAATTTATTTAAGAGGACATGATTAATGATGAAATACTTTTTCATGTTGATGATCCACAACTTTTCATTAAAATAGCCGTTAATATTACCATTATTCATAAAGTTCTAGTTGATGAAGGCTCTGGTATTAAAGTGACATATTTGTGGCTTATCAACAACTTGGTTATAAAAAATATCATCTAAAACAAACCCATCTTATTTGTCATGGTTTTATCAAGACTAATCAAAATCCACTTGGGTGTATTTGGATTCCATTAACCATTGGACATAAAATTAATCAAAACAATATTTTTTTCCTTGATTTACCCTTATATTATAACATACTCTTTATTCACCCATGGACTCATTGAATGAGGGCCATTTCTTATTTCGGTAGCCAATGCATTAAATTCTTACATAATGGAAAATGGTATAACCATGAAGCTGATCTCAACACATGGAGTATTCAATTTCCTAATCCCAATTCTCAGTATCATATTCTTTCAATTCCCAAGATCAATAGTGCTCCTTTACCCAAGTTCATCAACATCAATCCTAATTTACAAGTTAATCTTGTAGATTTTGATGATGATCAACCTAATGACGTATAACACACTTATAATACTACCAAGCTACCTCCATATATTACATAGTGGAT
Organism: Torreya grandis; assembly: GCA_037957365.1. Lineage (NCBI taxonomy): Eukaryota > Viridiplantae > Streptophyta > Pinopsida > Cupressales > Taxaceae > Torreya > Torreya grandis. The sequence goes on from JARHVA010002265.1 coordinate 157,088, forward strand.
TCCTCCTTCTTTATTACCTAGGGACAATATTTTTCCTCTTATTGATGATATTACTAATTCCCCCCCACCCCCCATATAATGACCAAGAGCCTTCTTTACCTGAAGATACCTTCACTTAAAATGATTTTAGAGTGGACAAATTATTTCAATATCCTCTCACCATGTCTCCCTATACATTTAGTAACATTGGGATTTCACCTTTTGAAACTCCCCCTAACTCTCAATCATGTAAAATTTCTCTAACATATGATGATAATTACATAAAGGCCCATGCTAAATCTCAAGACTTGGATGTTTATCATTATTAGAAAACCTTAGATCAAATTCATGCTTTTAACCAAGATGTCCATACAATTTTTATAGATCATGACTTATATCCTGAAGGTTATGTTTTTCCTACCAATTCTCCACTTTTTGGTACTCCTTGGGTGGTAGAGTAAATTATACCTTCTGAATCTCTAAAAATTCATGCATCTCCTTTATCACCTATAGATCCAATCATTACCTTGGATCCTTCCCCCATCACAAAAACCAATGATACTCTAATCCCTTCTAATCCATCTAGCTCTCATAATCCTATGATTACACTAGATTCCAAGGCCACTAATGTTCATCATATAAATTGTGAGTATGATCTCAATGGTAATCAAATGTTAGATCTCAAAATATATGTTGATTATTATGGTCCTCTACCCACCTTGCCTAGTGATGAAGGTATTCTTAAAATACTTTATTCCCAAAAACCTTAACTTCCTTGACAACACCATAAACTTGGAAATTTTAAAACTAAAACTCCTTATTTTAACAACTCCATTACTATCATTGATCCCAAAACTAATCCTATTTATTCCTTACCTAATGCACCATATCACCTTCAAGATGGTAATTCCATTCTTATTGAAGAAACCACTCACATTGAATATGGTACTCCATCTTTTCTTCAACCAATTAAAGTATCTCATAAACTCTCACCTATTGGAAATATGATTATCATTGATGTTAAAAGATAAATTTAGAGCATGTCATTGATGTCAAAAGGGATATCATTACCATTATAGATGTCATTAATATTTAGGGTTGAGTACAATGATTTTAGGATGTGCAAGGAATGTAATTAGAGGTCAAAGATGATTGGAGTGCTTATGTTCATTAGTGGAATTCATCCAATTCTTCATATTGATCATCTAGATATTTTGGGTCTATGACAAGAAAATCTAATAAGACAATTTGTTGACATCATAATTACCATGTGTGGATGACTCTAAGGGAACTAGTCATATGGTTGTGATCACATTAGTCCCTAGTTATTATGCACCATATTTGAATTCATGCATTGAATCATAGTTTTAGATTAGAGGTAAAAGCAGGTTTTGAAGGGGCCCCGAAACCCTTTTATAGAGAACAAAAAAAGAACAACAAAGCCCACAGGCAACACCTAAAAAACACTACAGAGAAGTAGAAAAAACATGTTTAGAATGGTCCTGAAACCATAAGAGATACATCCGGTCAAAACCCAGAAACAGAAGTCTGGAGGTACAACAAACAAAAGCTAACAAAAGAAGAACAAAGATCTATACCAGTTTCTTTACCAACAAGAAGGACCAGATTATTCATCCAGTTCCAATATCAAGTTCATGGCTTCTTTTTCTTTCAAAGCAGTTTCCTGGGTGGTAACCTCCGGCAAAGCTCCTTTTTGTGTATCTTTCTTTCTGGAACTTTGCCTTGTCCTTTTGCTGGGACCCTCTAGTGCTTTGGTCTCCTCATTGGCTCGTTTACCTATATTGATAGCAGCTGCACAAAAGTTGGACGTTACTTCCTCCATTTTCTTTCTGTTATCCTTTATTAACTCCCAGAGATTGTTTTCATAAGCTTTGAGCTTCACAGGGATCTCACTTAACTGATTTTCCATGTTTTTTACTTTGTTCCAAGCAGCTTTCATAGAATCTTCCAAAGTTTCCACTTTTTTCTTGAGATCAATGATCTCCCTACACAACCAGGAATCTAATTGGGAAGAAGACTCAGCTTTACTGTTAACCCAAGTCATAGGAGTGTGTATTTCATCTTTTTGATTCTTCCCTCTCCAATCCTCAGACTTTTTATTTGGGCTATTCCTAGCTTCTTCAAAGAAGTCATCTTTGCTCTTTTGTTCCTGCTCATTGATTCCATCTTCAATTTCCATCTCCATGTTTTGAATATCTTCCTAGACAGATATTTCCTTTTCTTCCTTAGAAGTTGGGTCCTCACCAGGATCTTCCTGGACAGTGTCTTCCTCCACCACTTTCTGGTTTTCCTCCATCTCTTCTGTTATGGTAACAGAATCCTCCTCAGTATTGACTTTATCCTTTTCAATTTCCTCCGATCCTTCTTCATCATTACTAGAGTTGGTATCCCAGCTCTCTGTTCCATCTTCTTCCTCTGATTTTTCCTTCTCGGGTTCTTATGCATTGAATCATAGTTGAATATATGGGGATTCAAAGTTAGCTACTCATAAAAAATCACTAAGTTTCTACAATTAGCCAAATTTGCAAAAGGGTTAAAGAGAGCCAAGTAAGAATATTGAAGAGGTCAACATTTGCACAAATGGAGGTGTTAGGAAAAAATGATCAAATAGGTTTGTTAAATTTTCTCCCTAGTTATTATGTACTAAATCTCAAGTCACGTAATGTAATACAATAAAATATATGCATGAGCAAAAGTGGGGTTCCCAGGTATTTTGATAGTGTTTTCCCATAGTCAAATTTACAAATAGCAAGAAAAATCTAAGTAGGCATTTTTATGATGTCATATGTTAAACTTATGAAGTTTTTTGGAGAAAATGAATATTTGGATAGAATCCCATATATGATAGGATCTTATGAGCTAAATTATAGGTTATGAAACTATGCACAATAAGAGTTATGCAGGTGCAAATTTAGCCTTCCAAGCATAGTGAAATGGTCCCCATAGTTAAATCTAGACAAGGCCTTGCAAAGTTTTCATGATTTTATAAATATAATTTATGGAAATTTTCAAAATAAATAGATATAATATCTACTATGGTTTTTCATGAGCATCTTAGATAAATGGTTTATAGGTTCAGATGAAGAGTGATGAGCCAAAAATTGAATTATCTTTGCTCTCAAACATTATAAGGTTTCTCAGTTAAATCCTAAGGGTTTAAGTCATGGTGTCAATAGGCATGTTTTATTTTGATGTTGACTATATATTCTTAAGACCTAGTAGTTTAAGTTATATCTTAATCCCTTATCATCATTGTAGAATTGGCCCCTTCAACCTAGTAATTACCAGATCATAGTAGTGATCAAGACTTTAATTTCCTAAGTATTAGACTTAATATTTATCCTATCTTGATCAAAGGTTAGTTCTTAATCTTATGTTGAAGATCCAATTATGCACAATAGAGTCAACATGTCAAAGGCTCCTCTGATTAAATGCACTTGTGACAAGTGTCATAATCATGAAGCATTGAATAGTAAATCTATAGTGCAGTTTAAAGTCAATGATTAATGCTAGGATGCCAAGTGTCTCAATAGTAGGAATTGATAGTAATGTGTAGAAGGCATGTACTAATTCCAAGTGTCCCATTCATAAGAACTAAAAAGAGATAAAGATTGAGCTTGTTATAAGATTTTATGTTGAGTGAATGATCATACAAAGGAGATCTAATGGACCACATGGACTCAATGGGATAAAGTGATCAAGGTTTATAGACATAGTGGCAAGTCAAATACCAAGCAAGTTTGATAAGATAGATGGAGCATAATCATTCCAAAGACTCAAAAAGTAGTGAGATGGGATAAATATATTTATGTTTAACCATATATAGAGATAATGTTCATGAAAATATGAATATATAATGATACATGGGAGCTTAGATTAGGAAAATCAATGCATGTGTTTTAAATCTGAATAGTTAAAGTTCATAAGCATACAAGGATCGAATGAATCATGTAAGCCTATTAGATATTGATCAAATAAACATGATTTAAATATGAGAAAATTGAATATGGATAATCAAATCATGGTTATAAAATTAAGATCAATGGTTATTATTTAAATATATGATCATGCTAATGATAAAGCATTGGAACATGTAAGAATATGCAAGTAAGCCATAAATTATGATATAGACAATAAGATTAATTGTTGTAATCAATCAAATTTAAAAATATGTATGAGCACAAAAAATAGATCTTAGTATATGCTATATATAGTAAAAGACTAAGAATCATGATGGTGGAGCATGATTTTAAGATGTAAGAAACTTACAGTTTAAGAGATAATGAACTGAGTCTAGAATAAAGAGTGATGTGTTAGAAAACTAGTGTGAACACATAGAAGATATAGAACCCTAGATCAAAATATTATATATATGACATCTAGGATACTATCAGAGGTTGTTGTTTCCAAAGTAGTTATTGGTATAGTTGGATTGTGTCAAATAGAAAATATAGAGACACAAAACTAGAGAGGTAGAGAGGAGAAGAAGAGCCTACAGAGAGAGATGAAATATGTCAAATAGATACATATATAGACATAGAGAGAGGGGAAAAGAAGAAGAAAGGCACATAGAGATAATGTGAAGAGAATGAGTAGTTATAGATTAGACTTTTAATAAAGAGTTAGAGATGGATTCATGTATCAATCTATTTTGTAAATTAGATTTGTAACTCCATAGAGATCTGATTGGTTGGTTCCATCAAACAAGATAAGTTGGTGCTCAATTAGGGTATTGGTATCTCCTTAGGGTTGGTACCCTTAAACATTTTAACCAATGAGGTTGAGATAATTTGGTGATCAATTATGGAGTGAGTGCTTCCTTAGAGTTGGTGGTCTCGAACTAGGGGATTAGTGTCTCCTTAGTGTCGATGCCCTTAAATGTGTAACCAGTGAGCTTTTGACTTTGAGGCTAGTTTATAATAGTATATTCTAGTAGATATTCTCATTATGGCTTTATTTAATGGGTTTTCCACATATACATCTGGTGTCATGTGTATTTATGTGTGTTATCTCTACATATTTGATTTAATATGCATGTCTTTTAATTTTAATTAAAATTAGTTAAAGGACTAGTTATAGTTGATCTACTGATTCACCCCCTACTCTCAATATATATTTTTGTTCCAATAATTAGTACCATATATTTGGTTATTTATAATAATCTTAATCAAATCAGGTAGATCTTATAACTTTAAACAAAAATGGCTAGTTAAGAAGGATCTTCATCAAATAAAGCACCTCTCTTTGATGGATCAAACTATGCATTTTATAGCATAAGAATGGAAGCATATTTATCTTCATTAGGGTTTGATGTATGGATGAGTATTGTAAATAGATATATAGCTCCTACTACAACTCCCAATGATCAAGAATTAAATATTGCATATAAGAGCAATGTCAAGGCAAAGAATTTTATTCTTTATGGATTGTCAAAATTAGAGTTTGTCAAATTGATGCATTATTAGAATGCACAAGACATATGGAAAAAATTTAAGAGCATATATGAAGTTTATTAATGTGTAAATTAGGCCAAGATAAAAACTTATAGAGGTAAGTTTCAAAGTCTTTAAGTAAATGAAGAAGAGAAATTGTAGACTATCTCCTTAGGGTAGATGAAATAGTCAATGAAATTAGAGGCCTTAGAGAAGAGATGAAAGAATCAATCATTATAAAAAAGGTCCTATATATTTTCCATCCAGACATGAATCTAAAATCTCTATAATAGAAGAAGCAAGAGATCTAGATAATCTCATTATAGATGAGTTGCATGGAATATTCACTGCTTATGAGATGAGAATGGGAGAAGTAGATACTTCTAAGAGAGAAGTTGCATTCAAAGCATCCATGAAATAAATAGTGGAAACATATATATCTGGATCTAAAGACACTGATGAAGAAGAATCCAACTTTTTTAGAAGACTGAAAATAGGATCTAAAAAGTATAAAGGTAAGTTACCCTTTAAATTCTTTAACTATGGTAAGCTAGGATATTTTGTTGCTAACTTCCCTTATGAGAAAAAGGATAACTATGATCAAGAAGAGGATGGTAAAATGATGAAACCCCACTATTCCAAAAAGAGGAACTTATTTATTAATAATAAAATATTGTATATAAGATAAGACAGTGACTCATTGGATGATAATGATAGCTCAGATGATGACCATGACTCTGACTTTATGGTTGAATGAAATGAATCCTTATTCATGGCATTAGGATCAACTTATCTATATCTGGATAAGGAAAAAGTTTAAGACTATAATTAATAAGAGGAAGGATAAGTGGACCTAGAGTGTGAACTCATATGTGCTCTAGATGAGATTGAAAAGTTGAGAAAAGAAAACTCAAGTCAGAAGAAGTTGCCATAAAAGTAAATTGAAAAACTATCCAAAATTATTGAGAAATCTAATCAAATGGTGATTAGCCTTAAGATATAAGTTAAAGATGCTAAAATAATAGAAGATGTAGTTAAAATTAAACTACAATTTAAATCTGATGAGTTTATGAGGCTAGAAGCAATGATAGTGGCTTTGAGAAAAGAGCTTGAAAAGTCTAAAGAATAAATAGACAAAGGTCTGAAGCTAAAAGGAGGATCAAACATTCTTGATGAATTGATTAGCTCTCAAAATCAATCAAAAGGTAAATTTTGTCTTAGTTATGAAAAGGAATGTCTCTAGAGATAGAAAGATAAACAATAGTGATTTTGATGAGAAGAAGGTTAAAGGAGAAAAGAAGATTGAGTAAAGGAAAAATAATAATGAGTCCATATCTACAAACTCAAGGAATATGTATAAGAAAATGGTAGTTGATGTTGATCATTAAATAAAGGTAAAAAACTTGAAGAAGTAAGAGTTGAGAAGAAAACCCTATCCTATGTAAAGAAAATCTATGATCAGGTATTCCTCATCTTTCTATGGTTATCTTTATAGTTTTAATAATTTTGGACATAAGGCTAGTAATTTTAGAGTTGTTCCTATAAGGAGAACCAGTTTTGCAAGCAAAAATTCATTTTCACCCCTTTTAGATATAAATGTAATGTGCTACAATTAAAATAATTTTGGTAACATAGCTAAACATTGTAGAAATAGTTTTGTAAGATAAAAAGTGAAAAGTAATAAGAAAGGCATGCCTCCTAATGTGAACAAAGGTTCAAAAGTCTCTAAAAGGGATAAAAATAAGAGATTTAAGAAACCTAAACATGTATGAAAAGTGAAGGATCAAGCCATGATGGAAAATGATATAAAGGTTGGATAATGTCATGAGATCTCAATGTCTTTCCATGTATTCTTAATCCAAAGGAGAATATCATAGTGGATGAACATGTTACTTCTTTTAAGTCTAAGAAGAAGAAGAAGAATCAAAAGAACAATATGACCAAGGAGGAGAAGGAATATGATGATTTATGAGCAACTCTTGGTTTCATATTGTTCTAGGACATTGTGAAATAAGGTGTCTTTATATATACTTCTTAAGAGACCCCTTTCAGTGGATAAATAAGTGATGTCTACTAAAAATGATAACTCAAGTAGGTTGTGATGATGACTTGATCAAACCAAGTCAAGTGTTGTGTATGTAGTGTTTGCAGTGATAGAATGAGTGTTTCAATATGAAATAATGAGATTGTTGGAGTAAATATCATAAATATGGCCTACAGATTCATTTGGCATAAGGTTTATAATGAAATAAACCCTTGACATTATGTATCTTAGGTTTTGCAATGAGTTGGGTCACTAAACTCAAAGAACATGTGTATAATGATGATATACATGTGTTAAATGAAGTTATGGTGTGTTATAGGTAGTTCCTTGATGTAAAGATGGAGCATGGAGTTAAGGGAAGCTAACTCAGATAGAATAAATGGATTTAGAAGCTATGTATAGTGTAAGGGGAGCTAGATTATTTAGTTTGTCAGGATCAAGAAGGCTCATAGTAGCGGATCTGTGTAATTAGATAAGTCTTAGGAACATAAGACTATATAGTTGAGACTAAGAAATAAGGATGGTAATCCTAAATGGTAGCTCCTACATCACATCACTAGATTATATTAATATGGAATGAATCCAAAGGGACAATCACAAAATATTTATTAATATTTAGAAGAAGAGAAAAGGCAACTTAGGTATATATGTTGTGCAAATTTATAATGAGTTGATGGTTTCAAATACTTGGACAAACTCCTTTATATGATAAAGGAAGAGAAAAATTGGAAAAATAGTGAGAAATATTCCCTTTACCATTGATGTCAAAGGGGGAGAAGAATATCAAATGCTCTTTGTAAAAGGTTGGATAAATAGTGCAAATGATAAATAAGATTAGAGCATGTGTCTAAGTTTGAGCTTAGGAAAATGTGTCATTGCCTAAGGGGGAGCAAGTGTGGTATGCACAACTCTAGTTCATACTCATCAGAAGCCAATGTAAGCAATTCTAGAGAAGGATAAAAATATTAGAAGATTAGAGAATTTAGTTTGCCATCAATGATAGAGGGGGAAACTATTGGCAATATGATTATCATTGATGTCAAAAGGGACATTATGAGAATGTCCTTGATGTCAAAAAGAATATAATTGGCTTTATTAATGTCATTAATGTTTAGGGATAATTATGGTGATTTCAATATTTGTAATGAATCCTTTCAGAGATCAAGAATGATTAGAGTTCTTATGTGCATGAGTGGAATTCATTCAGTTCTTCATATTGATAATCTATACATTTTAAGTCTATGACAAGAAAATATAAGAAGGCAATTTATTAACATCATCATTACCACATATGGATGAGTCTAGGGAAGCTATTCATATGGTTGTGATCACATTAGTCCCTAGTTGTTATGTGCTTGATTTAAAGTCATGCACTGAAGCATGGTTGAAGATATGGGGATACAAAGTTGGCTACTTATACAAAATCACTAAGTATATACACTTATCCAATTTTTAAAAAGGGTTCAATAGAACCAAGTAAGAATATTAATGAGGTCAACATTTTCACACATTAAAGTGTTAGGACAAAATGATCAAATGGGTTTTTTTTGTTCTTAGTTTATATGCACAAATCGTAGGTCACGTGATGTAACACAAAAAAATATATGCATTAGAAAAATTTGGGATCTCAGGGTTTTTTACAGTGTTTTCTCACACAATACAATTTATCAATATCAAAAAAAATCTTAGGAATTTTTATGATGTCATATATTGCACATATGAAGGTTTTTAGAATAGATGAATATTTGGATGGAATCCCCTATGTGAGAATATATTATGTGCTAAATTATAGGTTATGCAACTAATCCAACTAGATTTATGTAGGTACAAAGTTAGCCTTACAGGCATATTAAAATGGTCCCCATACTTAGTCAAATCTACACAAGGTTTTGCAAATTTGTCATGTTTTTACAAAGACCATTTATGGACATTTTCAAAGGAAATAGATAGAATATCTATTATGGGTTTTTCATGACCATATTAGATATATGGTCTACAAGTTCAGATGAAGAGTAATGAGCCAAAAATTGAATTATTTTTGCTCTAGGACATTATAAGTTTTCTCAATTAAACCCTAAGGGTTTAAGTCAATGTGTTAATAGGCATGTTCTATTTTGATGTTGACTGGATATAGCCAAGACCCATTAGCTTAATTTATATCTTAAGCCCTTGTCATCATTATAGAACTAGCCCTTTCAACTTAGCAATTACTAGATCAAATTAGTGATCAAGACTTTATATTTCCTAAGTCTTAGACTTAATATTTATCCCATCTTGATCAAAGGTTAGTGCTTAATCATAAGTTGAAGATCTAATGCTCAACAATGAAGTCAACATGTCAAAGGCTCCTTTGAGTAAATGTTACAGTGACAAGTGTCATAATCATAGAGCATTGAATAGTAAATTTATGGTGTGGTTCAAAGTCAATTAGTCAATGATCAATGCAAGGATGCCAAGTGTCTCAATAGTGGGAACTAACAACAATGTGCAAAAGTCACATGCTAATGCCAAGTGTCCTACTCATAAGAGCTAAGAAGAGATAAAAATTAAGCTTGTCAAAATATCTAATGGTGAGAAAATGATCATGCAAATAAGATCTAATGGAGTGAGTGAACTCAATGGGATAAAGTAATTGAGGTTTATCGACATAATGGTGAGTTAAAGATCAAGAAATTTTGAGAATATTGGTAAAGCATAAGCATTTAAAAGAATCAAGAAGTAGAGATATGGGATAAAGAGCTTCATGTTTAACCATAGATAGAGATAATGTTCATGTAACTATGAATATCTAATGGCATGTGGGAGCTTGGATTAGGAAGATCAATGAATGAATTTTAAATTTGAATAATTAAATTCCAAAAGAGTACAAGGATTGAATGGAGTGTGTAATCCTATCTTATATTGATTAAATGGACATGATTTAAAGATGAGATAATTTAATATGGATCATCAAATCATGGTGCCAAACTTAAGATCAATGGTTGATATTTAAAAATATGATCATGTTAATGGTCAAGCATTGGAACATGTAGGTAAGCCAAAAATTATGATATAGACAATGAGATTTATTATTATAATTGATCAAATTTGTAAACATGCATGTGCATCAAAATTAGATCCCATTATATGCTATAAATAGTAAATTAATAGGAATCATGGTGGTGGAGCATGAGTTCAGGATGCAGGAAACTTACAGTTTAAGATATAATGAACTGAGTCTAGAACAAAGCATAATGTGTTAGAAAACTAGTGTGAACATAGAGAAGATATAAAACCCTAAATCAAAATATTATATATATGACATTTAGGATACGGTTAGAGGTTGTTGTTACTGAAGTAGCTGATGGTATGGTTGGATTGTGTCAAATAGAAAATATAGAGACACAAAATTAGAGAACCAAAGAGGAAAATAATAGGTTGTAGATAGAGAGAGAGAGAGAGAGAGAGAGAGATGAAATGTGTCAAATATATACATATATAGACATATAAAGAGAGGGGTAGAGAGGAATAAAGTCACACAAAGATAATGTGTAAAGAATGAGTAGTTACAAATTAGACTTGTAAAAGAGAGTTAGAGATGGATTCATTTATGAATCTATTTTATAAATTGGAGTTGTAACTCCATAGAGATTTGATTAGTTGGTTCCATAAAATAATCTAAGTTGGTGCTTAGTTAGGGAGTGGGTGCTTCTTTAGATTTGGTGCTCTTAAACTAGGGGATTGGTGTCTCCTTAGGGTCAGTGACCTTAAATGTGTAACCAGTGAGGTTTTGATTGTGAGGTTGTATTAGAATAGTAGATTCTAGAAAATATTCTCATCATGGTTTTTTTCAATGGGTTTTCCATGTATACATCTAGTTTCATGTGTATTTATGTGTGTGTGTGATCTCTACATATTTTATTTAATCTACATATATATTTTAATCTAAATAAAAAGTATTTAAGGGACTAGTTTTAGTTGATTTATTGATTCACCCCCTAATCAGTAGATAGCTATGTTCTAATAATACTAAGCATGATAATTTAAGATTATTATTTTAAAATTATAATGAGGTTTTACCTAGTCCTAAGAGGACATGCCTGGTATTGACCCTAGCATTATGGTGTATAACATTATTACTTATACTGATGCCAAACTTGTGTGTCAAAATCAAAGGAAATTTCCACCCAAGGTTTCCACCCTATGACACAAGGATATCATAAAATTATTTTATTCTAAATTTATTAAACCAATGGACTATTCCCAATGGGTCTCTAACATTGTTCCCATTTGGAAAAAGATCACTATGGTCATTCACGTTTGTATTGATTTCCATAATCTTAACCACACTTGTACTAAAGACAATTTTCCTTTACATTAATCTATGTGAATGATGTCATTTCTAAATATAAAATTCATAAGAGTCATCTATCTGATCTTGCAATCATTTTTGACTACCTTCTTAAATATCAGGTTAGACTCAATCCTTACAAACGTGTCTTTGATGTCACATTTAGAACATTGTTATGATTCCTAGTCTCTCTCCATTGTATCAATGTTGACCTTGATAATATTATTTATATCATCAAAATGCCCATTCCTCATTAAATTCTTGGCATTTATAATTACTTAAGAAAACTTGGGGCAATTAGATGATTTATACCCAAAATGGCTTATCACATCCACTCTATCAATTCTCTTCTCAAGAAAGGCACTGCTCTCAAATGGATGAACCATTGTTAAAAATCCTTTGATAACACAAAAGAGTCATTAATTCACCCACCTATACTTCATCCTCCTTCTAATGATCGACCCTTAATCCTATATACTTATTCCACACCTATATCAGTTGTGGCAATGCTTGTCCAAAACAACAATACTAGTAGAGAGTATGCTATCTATTACATTAGTCAAAGTCTCATTTATTATGAAACATGTTATACAAAAATTGAACATTATTGCCACACTATTTATTTTGAAGCTAAAAATATTCACAATTACATGCTTTAATAGACTACTTATGTCATCATTAATTTTGACCCCCTTCATCATTTCTTCTCCAAAGCCTTTCTTTCTGGAGATAGAATTGGAAAATGGATGGTCCTCCTTATGGAATTTGATCTCCACATTATGACTAAAAAAGTATTTAAAGGGAATTTTATAGCTGATCAACTTGCCTTAGCTCCCATTCCATCTACTTCTCCCCATAAAGATAGTCTTATCGATGATAATATCCTCTATATTGATTATATTCATAACTTTACCTCTGATCTTGAAGAAAATAATCTTTATGGATCCACTATTCCATCCAATACTACTAAATTTAAAGTAGTTATCGAATATCTTCTTAAATTTAATGTCTACTTGCATGAGGATACTTGAACCCTTCACTTTTATGGAGCTAAATGACTTCAAGGATCTGGGGTAGGTTCTATTCTCACAAATCTTCTTGGCAAGATCATTCCTTTATATTTTCACTTCACCTTTGATGTCACTAATAATATGGTTGAGTATAAATCTCTAATCTAAGGCATGAGAGCTGATTTTGATTTAGATATTCAATACATACATGTTTTAGGTGTTTCTCAGCTTCTTTACCACCAAATTAATGGTGATTATCAATGCAAAAGTGAAACCTCATTAATTATGATCAAATTTCAACTAATCTCATTAAGGATTTCATCTCTTTTACTATTTAAATTATCTCTCAAGATACAAATTTCATTATTGATTCCCTCGCTTCTTCATCTTATCTATTTCATCCACACTAAGTTCTTTAATCCTATATTTCTTCTACAAACAAGAAAATCTTTATCTTCTACTCAACCACCAAAATCACTTATCTACCATATTAAGGCTATCACCATTTGACAAAGCCCATGTTTTAAATACATCATTCAATTCTTGTAAAACCAAACTTATCCTCATAACTTAGATTCTCATGAAAATACATGTATTCTTAAATAAGCTTTTAAGTATGTATTTCAATAAAACATCCTTTATTATCTCAATGTTGAAGGTACCTTGCTCTATTGTGTTATTCAAGATGAGTTCCTTCCCCTTATTAAACAAGTGCATAGGGAAATTTATATTGACCACTATAGGAAACATGCTATAGCCCATAAATGCCTACGTATGGGTTAATTTTGGCCTATTCTTGAAAAGGATGCAATCAAATTTGCTAAAAAGTGTACTCATTGCCAACTTCATGATGATATAATTCATTCACCTCTAGTCAAGCTTCAAATTGTTGAATCTCTTTCTCCATTCTCCACATGGATATTTGATCTCATTATAAAATTACCTCTCTCTGATGATGGGCATGTTTTTATCATCACCACTACCAAATATTTTACAAAATAGGTTGAAGTCATTCCCCTTGGTAATGTCACTAGTTCTACCATTTATACATTTATTCTTAATAAAAGCATTTGTCTCTTTGACATTCTCCATACCATCATTTTAGATAATGGTGTTAATTTCAAAAATAAGGATGTTAAACAACTTTGTACTAAATTCAATATCAATCACAAATTTTCTATTCCTTATAATCCACAATGCAATGCCTAAGCTAAGGCCACTAATAAAATTGTTAATATAATTATACAAAAGACAATTCATGAAACCCACATGGATTTTCAACTTTATCTTTACCCTACTCTTTGGGCCTATTAGACTAGCATACATACTACCACTAGGGCAACCCCATTTTGTCTATTCTATGTTTTTGATTCAATTATTCCATTAGAAGTTAAGCTTCCCTCTCTTCATATATATCTTCATGGTATCATTCCAGATGAAGAATTATGTGAATCTCACCTTCATTCCCTTGACCTCCTTGATGAGAATCATCTTTATGCTTTACAACATAACCATTAATACAAGATTTGTATTTCCAAACAACATAATAAATGTGTTAAATTTTTCACATTTAATATTGGTGATCTTTTCCTTAACCTATTTTACACTCATGATAAAGAAGGTAAAGATGTGAAAATTTTATAAGGCCCTTATTTAGTCAAACATATTATTGGTCCAAGCACCTATCACCTTCAAACCAATGAAGGCCATATTTTTAAAGAGCCCACCAATGCACAATTCCCTAAGAAGTACTTTGCCTAAACATTTCCTTCTTTTCATCATTTCTATCTACATCTACCTAACACTTTTTTTAGGTTACTTACATGGGTCTCTCCATCTGCAGTAGTTCTCTCTTTTTATAAACCTTTAGTCATTTTTATTTGGTCTTTTGGTTTCCCCTTTTTCTCTCATGAGTTGTATTCTAAAAATATGGATAAGACCCAATCTTCCTCATGATGTATCATAGTCTTATTTATTTTCATATTCTTTTTACACCACTTGGGTTTTTCTTTTATGAGTTGTAGTGTAATACCATGGATAGGACCCAAACCTCCTCATAAAATTACCATTTTAATATTCATTTTCTAGAATCAATGGTTACAAGTTTTTGATCTTTGTTCTTAACTTTAGCTTTTACTTCTTTTAATGGATGGAATTTTCACAAAAATCTATGTTAGCATGTTTCCCTCCATTTCCCTCATTCTTATGAAAAGGAATCACACTTTTTTCATTGTATCCCTTTTTTCTCTTTATCACATTTTATTAATTTGAAGTAATTCAAATTGCTCCATGTGTCACTCCTCTTTATTTCTCCTTCATTTCACTCCACATTGGATAAAACAAGGTTGAAGTCAAGATAAGACTTCTATTTCACCTAGATTTATGAGACTCTTAGACCCCATGCTCTCTAAATTTCTCTCTCTTATCAACCAGGTCATAAGTATTCAAATGAAATTCATGTTTAGCACCCATGTTTGGTTTTCCAAATCCATATAGAGGAGGAGTAGAAAATTCCATCAAGAAAGTTAAAATCCAAATCATTTAAAAAAAATGCAATGATATACAAAAGGCAACATACAAATCTCAAAATTCAAAATCACACCAAAAGACATGATTACAAACACATCTCATATCTCCAATCAAAGCTCAAACTCCATAGTTGGACTCACATAGAATCGAGGTCCATTAGGGTGTGGTAGGTAAGTAGATTGGAAGAGTAAAATTAAAAAAACTTTATGGTGATACCTACTTTCTCATGCAAGTACACAATCTTCATAGTACACTGATGACTCTGTAAGGGGTCTTGAGGAATGGAAAACACATTGTAGGAAGGTAGGCACATTTTATTGTTCATGAATATAGAATTCATGGGATGATATATATACTACATTTGATGACCTAAGACTTTTGTGGCCAAGATTATTTCTTTAGAGTCCTTATGGTTGAAATTCCTCTTGTTTTGACAAACCTGATTTGAGTGTGTTAGCTTCGATAAAGAGTTCTTTTACCTTGGTTTTTCCTTCATTCTCCCCTCCACTGATTTCATTCCCCACTTGATAGGCAAATTGTGATTCCAAATATATTTTCCCTCTTATATTATTCCCTTCTTATTCATCTCTTAAAAACATGCTAACACTACTTTTTTTAGTTTTATCTATCCTTAGAGAAAAAAACATGTTTGAGAAACTATGGATTACTTTCTTTACACCATAAAATTTTCTTTCTAGACAAAATTTTCTTTACTTCTACCATTTTTCATTTTTATACTATTATATTATTACAAACACCTGAGTTTGTACCTTTTTCCATTTTTTTGTGAGGTTGGATTGTTACTTATCACTTGGTAATGTTGTTTTCCCTTTTTATGCATCTTTTTCCATTGTTGAGTGTGATAAGGATTGTTACTGCTCACTCATCAAATTTGGTTTACCATTTTGTTACTGATTTTACATCGCCATTTTATTACCTTCCTTTTTTACATGTATCCTTGGTTTGACTTGGTGAGTTTACCTTTCTTACTTAAGGTTTACTTATTTGAGATTTTTTGGTCTTTAGTAGCCTTGGATTTTTGGTTACCTAATTTACTCTTGTTTTTGACTTGGTCATTTGTTCTAACATAACACTTATCACCCTAACTTGCCAAAGTCCCAATTATGTCCCATCCTCATAGCACCAATTATCTTGGATTTCCTACATTTATTTGTTTTTTATCTTTAGTTTTGTATTTGTGGGTTTGTCGAAAGCAATCTCTACACCCTATAAAATCAAAACCAATAATAAAATAGACAACCATTTAGTGATAAATGTAAGCAAAGGTATGAATCATATTTACTTTTTAGGCATTTAATTTTAGTTAATTTTGCTTTAAAATACTACAAATTGTTTTTAGCATCAACATTATGTGTCCTTATGTTCTTTCTCAAAGCATCATCCCCTATTACACCTTAGTGACCCGTGATGAGGTTTGAGTGGGGCATATCTATACACATGATATTTTCAACTTTTATCAAATATTGATGATTTACATCTTGCAAGGACCTATCAAGACTCAATATATCTAAGTGCACATCTTCAGGGGTGCATCAAGAAAGGGGTGAGTATACTATTGGTGCTTCATAGCATTATTGTCCCTTATTGCCACAGTATTATCAATCTAACGAGCTCTTAAAACCATTCCCTAATATATTTCTCTTTTGTTACACACTCCTCTAGTCTTTTTCCTCTTTCCATCCCTAATTTCCTCACCTTAATTCCCTTTTCTTAGTCAGATGTACTAGGTCGATAGGGCCTACCTTGTAAAATTTTAGGATATTTTCACTTAGGAATTAGGTTAGACTTTGGCTGACCTAGCTCGTGACCTAGTTAATAATTATTCAAAACTGTACTAGGTCAACTAGATCAACCATTTCAGCCAAGATTTTTGGAAGGGATGAGGGTCAAATCTACCTATAAATAAAAGATAATTTGGTCATTATTTCAATATGCAATCAATACATATATTTTCTAGTGCTTATTTACAATTTTCTAGTGCTTATATTTTCTAGTGTGAACACATAGAAGATATAGAACCCTAGATCAAAATATTGTATATATGACATCTAGGATACTATCAGAGGTTGTTGTTTCCAAAGTAGTTATTGGTATAGTTGGATTGTGTCGAATAGAAAATATAGAGACATAAAACTAGAGAGGTAGAGAGGAGAAGAAGAGCCTACAGAGAGAGATGAAATATGTCAAATAGATACATATATAGACATAGAGAGAGGGGAAAAGAAGAAAGGCACATAGAGATAATGTGAAGAGAATGAGTAGTTATAGATTAGATCTGTAATAAAGAGTTAGAGATGGATTCATGTATCAATCTATTTTGTAAATTAGAGTTGTAACTCCATAGAGATCTGATTGGTTGGTTCCATCAAATAAGATAAGTTGGTGCTCAATTAGGGTCTTAGCTTAGGGTTTCTACTTGGAGAATCTAGTCTTGTGGATAAGTTTTGGATTTTTTGGCCTTTCTTAGTGATCTCTAAAAACCACAACAACCTCTTGCTAAGCCCCATTGGAAAAGGGAGATATTGAGTCTTGATGGGTTCACATTTAGGTAAGTATTCTCTAACTTTGCTCCTCTCTTTAGTAGATAGAAGTAGCATTATTGGCTTTGAATAATATTACTCCTCATATTCCATATAGTAGGGTCTTACTCATACTTATCTTAATTAAGATTCTCCTATACATATTTTTATTATTTACTAATCCCTCATGTTATTCTAAAATCTTTGATGAGCACTAGATTATATTTATTTTACTTATTATTATAGGTGAAATATCAAAACTTAGGACTAGAGTTATTAAATGATTATGTTAGATTGGAGGCTTTGTAACCCTCCTTAGTATGGTGTATTATGGTAATAAATCCCCTAATAATAGCTAGTGGATACCCATATTGGTCATGTTCCCACTTAACAAATGCATCCCCAATTGGAAGTATATGGTATAATCTATCTTCTTCGAGTTAGTATTGATTTATAGACATGATGCATTTATAATTGCATATAGTTTATTTCTACCTAAATCATATGACCTTACCATTAGAGATAAGAAAGGCCTCATTCAAGTAGGAACCACATAGTAAAATAGTTCATAAATTATATGGTACACCTACAAAGTCATTAGGATTAATCAAAGGGTTGAAGGTTTTATTGCATGATTGTCATAGTTTCCCCATCTTCCAAGACATTGTGGTTGTTGACTTGTCTGATAATTTTATAATCTACCTTTCAAAAGATTTCAAAAATAATATAGGATTATACCTCTCAATTTATTGGTCTTTCTTAGCCTTTAGGAAAATATATGGAACAAAGGTGACCATAATAACTCTACCACTTATAAGGTTTCACATTGAACCCTATGTAGAAGCAAGCTCCAACTTGAATTTTGTCATCAATGAGATAAAAGAATCTATTGTGGATGATTATGATTCTTCTAAGATTGAAGTCATATATAAATTGTCTATATATGAGTATGGTGTATATTCTTATGAACATGATCCATATAACTACTTTAATCAGACTAACCTTGGCACCTATATCATTCATTAAGGAACATATAAGCAATCTAAGGTGAGTATTGAGCATTCTTTCTCATAAGCTATTGAAGGTAATTACTTGATCCACATGTATGATGATTAAATATTGAAGATCTTGATAGATAAATTTTATGATAAGAACCATGTAATTTTATCTACACTTGATGAAACAATCCTTAAAAATGGAATTCATGAGTAAGAAGATGACCTATGGCAAAGGTTTAATGCCATAAGTCAAGAGTTTGAGCAGCTAGGTAAGACTATTCCTCCTCTTAAGAAGTTTATTTATGATGAGTGTGTTAAATGAGACTAATGATCAATTTTTTGAGTGTTCTACAAAGCATGAAGGTGTATGCTAAACCACTATTCAAGCGTTTTTAGTCATCAAATAGCTTACTAAATCTACTTCCTAAAAAGTTGTAATCATAGAGAAGCCTAGTGAAATCAAGGTAGATGTGTTTCTGCTAAACTAATAGTTAATACCTCAATATGAGATAGAATCACATTCAAAGGTATTTGAACATGGTGAAGAGGAACTTTATGATCATACACATCAAGTACATTTTATCCTATAAGAGATTGAAGTTGAGATAGTTGTCATGTCTCCCAATCTCTAGTTTGAAGAACATCAAATGGATATGACAGAGATCAAGGTAGTTTTAGTTCCAAATAATTATTTCTAATGCAATAAAAATCATTCATGAAAGCTAAAAGTAGGCCAATTGTAGGCATGAAAAGACATAAGGATAGCAAGTCATTTCACCATCTACATAGTCAAGAGTTTGATGACGAACATACTTCACATGACAATTTGATTTCATGGAGTAGAAAGGATGAAAGAGGAACCATATTTGACCTTGTTTCAATCATGGTTATTTTTTTTTCACCTCAATAATGAGGTCTTATAAATACTAGGTTAGGTGTGTCTTTGTTTCAGTTAAATGCGTGTGTTCCATAAATTTTATTAGGAACACATGTGTGTTTCCTTTGGTGTGTCTTGTTTGGTGTGGTTTCAAAGGAAATTGAGTTTAAAATTTTTGTATTGGTGACTCCATATCCCAATGGATAGGAATAGGCTACTATTCTTGGAATAGCAAGTATACCACCCCTAAGAAATAACAAAGAATGTTGACTATTTTGACCACAAGTCAAAATAAGTCAACTCCCTATTACTACTCCTTTATGCATGTTAATCCCCATACCCTTCAGGGTTTCTCCTTATCTAAGTTGGTTGGTACAAACCAATGGATGAAAGTAATTATATTAGTCATGGACATATTTATGTCATAGTTTCCATATTTATTTCATGTTTTGAGGTGAGTTGATGAATAAAATATCTCGAGTTACAAGTTGAGATCACCAATGGAGTTGTAGGCACGTTCATCAACTGTAGAGGTTTTATTTTCATATAGTGGTTTCAATAAAAATTATGTTTATGTTTCATGATTCTCATAATTCATGTAAATTACCCTCTCCTTCCAAGCTCAGTCTCAAAGGCTAACATCAATGAATTTACAGTCAAGAAAGGCCAAAAAAGTTAGCTTTCTACAAATATTCACATACATTCAAGTGAATGAAGTGTATGAAGGTTTTGAGAACATTCATGGAGATGTAATGAGTAATAATAATAGGTTTAACACACTCTTAGAACATGAGTAATTAAGCCAAGTTATTCAAATGTCATATGATTGACTGTGATAACTAGCTCTCCTATATACACAGTCATGTGGCCTAATGTGCACTTACAGGTGCCCTACAGGAGACTATTCAAATTGGAATGTGGATACTGTAACTTGTTTGAAGTCATTCAAGGTTTAAAGGATCCATTTTAATACTTTATAGAGGCTTTAGATTTATTATAGGACCATTCACTATGTTAACTAATATTTCACCTACACTACTTTATGTTCTGCATATGCATCTCTAGGTATCCCATATAGAGTATTGATCAAGTGGAATGTAGAGGTTGAAACTTGTTTGGATTTTCCTTAAGGTATTGAAGTGATGAGGGTGATATGGCCATCAATAGTGAATATATTTAGTATAAAACAACTCCAATCATATACATAATTGGAAAAAGTGAGTTTAGGGAATCTTTACCTCAAACCCTCCAAAGTGGGAAGCATGCTTTATTTTGGATCCTTTCATGATGAGATGTACTATGGTCTACACATTTCTAAGTGTTTCATCATGAAGCTCAAACCTAGGAGTGAGGCCTTAACCAAATAAAGTGAGTATTTTATTCCAATAATTGATGTAAAGGAGGCCTCCATTCTATATATTCTTTCACTATAAAAGGTTAGTGTTCTCTATAGTATTCTGAACATTTAATGACCTCACAGTCCAATAGTGGTATGGTGGAGGTATAAATGGAAAAGAAAATGATTCCACTTGAATATAGATAATCCATAGTCTCTATAGTATCAAACTAGGTAAAAATACAAGGTTTTGATTTGTGAATCATTTATAGGTGTCCTTTTAACCCTTAGAATGATCACCTACAGTCAATTGTAACTTGACAATGTACTAGAACATGGTGGTTTAGATGTTGGAATAACATGGGCATTAATTTAACAATTATAAATGGATGTTAAATGGTATTTAATAATTTAATAATATATTAGAGTGAGAGATATAAGTTCTAATATAGAAGATACCTACATCAAAGCTCTAAGACATGTATTTACAGTTAACACATAGTGCACTATCTATAGATTAGGCCTAAGTTTGGAGACTTGTGAGAAGTTAGAAAATAAGGTTGGGTGTTAGACATTATTATAATACCTTAAAAATGATAGTGACCATGTAACATCATGCTCATCACAAGGAATTAGTGTAAGATCCATCTTTAAGGTACACCTACAATCAATATATAATAATCCTACATAGTCATCATTTCTAGAAGTTTGCCTTGGGTTTTATGAGTTTTGGAGGTTTTAGGAGTATTATTAAAACCTAATTTTTTATGCATATGGTCCCCATACTTAACCTATATTATCATAACCTAAAAATTACTAGGACAATAAGGGAAGTGCCCTCTTTTTTTGTCTCAAATAGAGGGCACTCCAAGAGAGCCAAACCCTATAAGTATGTCATAAAGAAGGTAATAAGGTGATATGGGAGGTCTTAAGTCATTCAATGGAGATGCAAGGAATTTCATTAAACATGGATAAACATGAATTATGCCTCATAGCTGATGGAAACTAGATAAAGTGACCCTAAGAAATGAAACACTAATGAGGCCTACTAAGCCTAGACTAGGCCTAAATATCTAAATGGGGTATAATATCACTTATAACACTAGAGTAACATTCCAATGCATTATAACATATTCATGGGGATATATTAAGTGTGTTAGATCCATTAACTTGTATATATTCAACACAATTTGGCCAAACATGACCTTTTTCACCTTAGGCCTACACACAATACAGGGAAGAGCTTGAGAATACATATTTATAATCTCATATTTATATGAATTCTTATCATGGGATTCGAAGGAGTTAGTATATATTGGAGAGGTTATTAAACAAGGTTCTAGTGTAATTTTTCTAAGGATTATACCTCGAAATTTTATGAACAATCCTTAATGTTCAAAACCACTCAAAACCCTCCAAAACCCTTGCTAATGACCTGATGGGAAAAAGGTGGAAGTAAATGCATATATTAGGTCTTTTTTCTGGGTATGAAAATGTTTTTATATTGTAGAGGACTCCCCAAGGCTCCTTCCCATCAAATTGGATTACACCCTATTTGTATGGATAGGGTACAAAAGTGGTTTTCTTGATTGAATTAGATGTTTAATAGGTAAAAAAGAGTCTAAAAGGATGAGGATAACCTTTAGAGGTCAATTAAGACTTAATATAATACATCATGTTCATTTATTTCTTTTTAAAATCACATAAGTACCTCTGCAAGCACCTTCACTTTAGTCAATCCAAAATGACATAGTGAATGAAGAGTGATCACCAAGTGAGAAGGTGATGACTCCAATTGGGATAAATTTTAAGTTTTGCCTCATGAATTTAGGGACATTAAGGCTCTTTAAATGTGTCATACCACACCCTATATGTATTTTATTGAACAACTGATGATCATCTTGGTGACAAGTGTGAGGAAAGAGTGAAATAAGGATGATGGTGACTACAAGTAATGCCAATACTTGTGTAGAGGAATGACAATGTTTAGGGTCCAATTCATGTTAGAGATTTTTCCTAACCCATTTAGCATATTTCAAATGTTTCAATCTTTATTATTCCACTTTGGAGGGTTCAAGAAAATCCAATGATGAAGACAATTTTTAAGAAGCCAACTGAGAGACCTCTATGCCAAGTTTGTGGAGTTTAATGCTTCGAGGTACATTTATCTAAAGAGACCTTACATGGATTATTTCATAATACATTATCCTAAAAACATAAATCTCTTTATCTCTTTCATCTTAACGCCTTTCCTTGTCACGCTTGAGCTCCACTTTTCTCTCTCTTCTCTCACATTCTATAAGTACTAGACATTTTGGCTCTTGTTTCATAATTCCACACCATGTATGGTGAATCAATTATATTTTGAATTTATACTTTGACTTATAATAATACAATAAATCTAGTTTTGAGTTCACAAACATCTTATCTAAGTATCCAAAGTTATGTATGGTGAGGTCTAGTGATAAACAATTATCCTTCTCTTCTCTTTGTCTGTTTATGTTTGGTGTTAGAATTTCTCATTCTAACAGGTCATATAGAGTGTATCAAGTGTGTTTATATCCTTTCAAGTGTGAAATTGTCATTAAACTTTGAAATCTGACCTCTGGTATACTTACCTTGAGTTGTCTCATGTATATCACCTTCATATTGAATTAATAATGTTAAAACATCTTATGACTTTGAATCTAGTGTTGTAGGTATTGTTTCTTAGTGAAACAGTGTGATGATCTTGTGGATATCCTCATGGTACATCACCCACTTATAAATAGTTTACTTTCATGCATATTTTTTCCCCTTTTCCCATAATAAATTAGTTATTATAGGTGATAAGCACTTAAAGGTCAATCTAGGGAGTTATCCCTTAAATATAGAGGTCTACCTATACTATAGGCAACCCACAAGCCTAGAGGTATTCCAATGTTTCCCAAATCTTAGAGTAGGACTGAAAAACCTCATCTATGATGAAATATTTTATGACAATAGTTCATTCCATGTCATGACCTCAATAAAACATCAACCAAGTAGATATAAGACATTACACCACACTCATATCCCTACTCTATTCTCTTTATAATGACAACAATATTCCATAGCATCATACATAATTAAAACCACATAACCAATTTTTATATGACTTTACAACTCTCTTTTTCCTTCAAATTATCTTTCATGACAACATCTTTCAAAAACAACACTCTATCAATGCCCTTTTTCACATCAACACACTACCAACTAGGCATACTCTTTTAATGACATCAACCTCATGCAAGATGCACCTTTGACATCAATGATAATACTCAACAATATCTTGACTTTTCATTGATGGAAACCACTATCAAAACTTCTCTCAAAAATTAACTTCTCCCTCATTTTAAACTTTATCTCCCTTTGACATAAATTACAAAGTGATGTCTGTAACTTCTTGGATCACACTCCTTACAACCAAAACACTCAACACACAGGACTATGAGTTTATAATTAATAATAAAAAAATTCCCCTATATCGATGAATACCTTATTGGAATTACTCACTTAATCTTGGAGCTAATGAACCACATAATTAACTCCCCTTAAGTACTTGGCTTCCTAAATGACTCCTAGGGGTAGGAATTACATCCAATTCATATCTTAGGTGTTTAAATGTTTCCTTTAGAAGTGGTTTGATCAAAATGTCTACAATTTGATCTCGCATAAAAAAATATTCAAGTCTAACAATTTGTTCACTTACCTACTTTTAAAAAAAATGTTACTTGATGGGAATGTGCTTATTCCTTGTGTGCATGATAGGGTTCTTTGAGATACTTATACTAGTTTTATTATCATAATAAATAGGGATAGGACCATCATACTCCATCTTATAGTGTTTTAAGGTTTATCCCATCCATAGGACCAGAGTGAAACATGAAGCTATTGTAATGTACTCATATTCACAAGTGGATAATGATACTAATGGTTTCTTTTTTGCTTATCCATGAAATTAGGCACTTACATAAGAATAAATTTCATCCATTGGTACTCTTCCTATCATATATAATTCCTACCAAGTTTGTATTTATATATGTTATCAAATTTAACTCCTTACTCCTTAGATACCACAACCCAAACTCCATAGTCCCTTTGAGACACTCTAGTTTTATTTTAACTATTTGAAAATGATTTTCCTTTTGATATTCTTGAAACCTTCCCACAAGACCTACTTCTATCATGATATTAGGTCTAGAGGTATTAGTGTATAGAAAACTTCTAATCATTGACCTATATTATGTCTTATTGACATTTTGAGACTCATCTTCCTTACTCAACTTACACCCTATGATCATAGGTGTAATAAATACCTTAAAATCTTTCATCTCAAACTTATTAAACATCTCTCTTATGGACTTGGATTCTGAAATGAATATACCTTTTTCATATTGATTAATTTTCAACCCAGGAAAGAATGATAGTTCTCCTAGCATGGACATCTCAAATTCTTTCTTCATCACCTCTACAAAGTCCTTGGTCATATTCTCATTATTTACACCAAATATGATGTCATACACATAGACAAATACCATCAACTAATTGTCATGTTTTATATTTATGTATAGATTACTATCTACAACTCCTCTTTTGAATCCTTCATCCAACATATACCTATCCAACATGGCATACCAAGATTTAGGAGATTTATTTAGACCATAAAGAGCCTTTTTCAATATACAAACATAATCATTGTCACCTAATAGTAATAACCCCTTATATTAATCTATGTAAACCTCCTCTTCCAAATTTTGATTCAAAAATGTAGATTTGACATCCATCTAGTATACCTTGAACCCTTTGAATCCTACATATGCTAGAAACAATGTGATGGACTCTAATATTACAACTAGTGTAAATGTCTCCTCACATTCTACCACTTTAACTTATGCATATCCATTTCATACCAATCTAGCCTTATTTCTAGTGACTTGTCCATATTCATTCAACTTACTTATAAACACCTATTTTGTGCCAATGACATTCTTGTCTTTAGGCCTATAAACTAGTTTACAAGGATCATTATTCTCTATTTGGTCTAACTCATCAATAATAACACCTATCCAAAATTTATATTTTACTACTTATATAAGGTTATTAGGTTTAATATTAGACAATATATAAACATTATCTTTATTTAATTTACTTACCAATATTCTCTTTGTTTGCATACCTACATCCTTATTTACAATGATTGGAGATTTAGGATGATCTCTTTGAATCTATCTTCAGGGGCCTTTTGAGTATTTTATCTCCTCAAATTATTCTTCTTCCTCATCAACCTCTATTGTTTCCCATTCATTCTTGAAGTATATATTCTCTGATATATCTTTTGAATGTGAGTATGATTTCCTTATTTCATCAATCTTCACATTGGTGCTTTCCACTATCCTCTACAACATCTTGCTATAACATCTATAGGCTAAGCTTACTAATGAATACCCTAATAATATACCTTCATCAAACCTATAATAAAACTTACCTAAGTCCTCATCTCTTTTCATGAAAAAATTACTTTCAAACACTCTAAAGTGTTCCACATTAGCAAGTCTACCTTTCCATAGTTCATAAGGGGTCATTTTTCCATTAGTATTTATCTATCCTCTATTCAAGATGTAGATTGAAGTACTCATTGCCTCTCTCCAGTACCCATCAGGTAGTCTAGACTAATTTATCATAATTATTTTCAAATTTTGGTCTCTCCTATTCTTTCTTTTCATTACCCCATTCTGATGAGGTGTCTTGGCTTTTGAGAATTGTTTCCTTATCCCATAAACCTCATATAAGTAATCAAACTAATTAGATCAAAACTCTCCTCCTCTGTCAAATCTTAGGCACTTTATCTTCCCATTATTATCATTCTCAACAAGGGCCTTGAATGTCTTGAACTCATCAATAGCATCTAACATTTATTTCAAAAATGTTACCCAAGTCATTCTTGTGTAGTCATCTATGAGTAATATGAAGTAATTTTTTCCTTGAATGTTTTAGATTCTTGTAGGCCCAAATATATCTATGTATTAGCTCCAAGGGTATCATAGTATATTACTCCTTGGACATATACCTTATTATAGTCTACTTACCATGTTGACATGCCTTGAAAAGTATGTTTGTAGGTTTGGTGATCTTAGGCATATTTTTCACAAACTTCTTAGTGTTTATCTTGACTAGATTGTCAAAGTTTATGTGACCTAAAATTATGTGCCATAGAAAAATTTAATACATATTGACCATAAAAAATTTCACCTTCTTGATCTCATTTAATACATATATATTATTTTAAGTCCTCTTAATAGAAAGAAAATGGAGGAAGTAACGTCCAACATCTGTGTAGCTGCTATCAATATAGGTAAACGAGCCAATGAGGAGACCAAAGCACTAGAGGGTCCCAGCAAAAGGACAAGGCAAAGTTCCAAAAAGAAAGATACACAAAAAGGAGCTTTGCTGGAGGCTACCACCCAGGAAATTGCTTTGAAAGGAAAAGAAGCCATGAACTTGATACTGGAACTGGATGAATAATCTGGTCCTTCTTGTTGGTTTAGAAACTGGTACTGATCTTTGTTCTCCTTTTGTTATCTTTTATTTGTTGTGCTACTAGATTTCTGTTTCTGGGTTTTGACCGGATGTGTCTCTAAGGGTTTTAGGTCCATTTAAAACCTATTTTGGCTACTTCTTAGTAGTGTTTTTTAGGCGTTGCCTGTGGGTTTAGACGTTCTTTATTTTGCTTTCTGTTATAGGGTTTCGGGGCCCCTTCAAAACCTATTTTTACCTCAATCTAAAACATTGGTAATTAACATTACTAATTTGGCTCTCCTTATCTCACACCCACTACCATGAAAGGTTAGTGTGTGACCTTGGTTTCACATTTTATTTAGAATAAGAAGGTTATAATTCAAACATTCCACATAAAACACATTTTATATCTTAGTCTTCCCATTATCCAAACTCAATATACCTTTTCCAACTATATTGGTAGTTGTGTTGTCTCCAAATCTCACTATTCCTGCAACATTCTTCTTCAATGAGATGAAGTTGTTTTTATCTCATATCAAGTGGCTTGAAAAAACACTATATATATAAAAATTCATGCATTCATTTTTAAAGTGAAAGGTAGTTTGAGCTAGCATAAATTCCTCTTTAGTCTTATGTTCCTCCTTAATAAAAAATGCCTCTTTTATCTTGGGCTCAACACGATCAGTCCTAACTTTATTTGGCTTCAACACCAATGTTTGACTCTTATCATTCACTCTAAAATATCCATATACCTTGATAAGTCCTCTTTATTGATCACTCCTTCTCCCATGGTCCCATGATAATTAATTGCTAAAGACCATTCCATAACCCCTTGCTATATAACTAAAGATATGACAACAAAAAACAACCATTAAAAGAATTAGAATACCTCATTTCATTATATTTATTTATTGGTATATTCATGTTTAATTTCATGTCAGTGATCTTAACTTATTCTATATTCTCACTCTCTTTCTCAAACTTGCTCATCTTATCTATGAGCTGCTCATGCTCAACCTTCAAACAATCTAGTTTTATCTTCAACTAATCATACTCATCTTATTTTGATCTAAAATTTGTATTGAAACCATATAACTAATTCTTGATCTCCTTGATGATATTCTCATCCATTTTTTCTTCTTTGACCGAGTCACTCTTTAAGGTATAAATCTATTCCTTCAGATCTTTGACCATAGATCTAAACTCAAGCTTTATCTTCTTTTGATGCTTCAAATCATCTAGAGAAATTATGAGCTCAGATTTAAGGTCTACTATATATTCTCTATCTTCACTATCATATTATACTTATTCATCATAGATGTTGTCTTCATGATCACTAAACATCTTGTGCTTCTTAGGATCACCTTAAAGTTATTAGGCCTGATTCAAAGTACCAAGATATGATACCAATTATTGGAACCACAATGATTTATGGGGGTTGAATTAATCTTAAAAAAAATCATTTAATTCCATGTAACATTCATGAGTCATTCATACAAACATATAGGTCAATAAAGAATAATCAACTATCCACATAAGCATGAAACACAAGAACACATCACATATATGGGAAACCCTTAAGGGGAAGAAAACCAAATAATATATAAAATTGGAATATAGTATTATAAGACAACTTTTTTTTATTTAAGCACTAACTCTACATGGATCACTTACCACAACTATCCAAGCACCCACTTGACTACGCTTTAACAAGTACCCACTTGCAAGGAAGCACCAACCCCATAGATGACTCAACACCAACTCAGCCACCTAATTAATTTGATCACTTTCATAAAAATATTTTAAGCACAAAATATATGATAATTAAATTATTTATCTCTTCACACTCTTGTCCCTTCCAAACTACCTTCTAGGCCTCTTTGCTTAACTAGGTCTTTTCAAGATTGATTAGGTCATATGACCTTGATATTCATACATATAAATCATGTTATATCTTCATTAATATAAATATACTCTCTTATAATGGTATATAATACCTCCTTACACTCAAGGATATTCTATCTTATTTGATCCTCAATCCAATCCACTAACTACCAATTAGGCCAAAAAAGCCTTGTTCTTATACAAGCCTCTTGCTCATACACCTCTTGGTTTCCCACACACAATTACCCAATTATATTGGAAAAATAATATACATTATTTCATTCTAAAATTAATAATCAATCATTAAATTTGGTTAGACATAACTCAAATAAGACAAATCCTTCTTTAGGTCTCATGGAAACCTAATTTTATTAGGCCTACTTTAGGACACATTACCTTATGACCCCTTAGAACATTCTACACATCTATACATGTCAAAAAATCTTCATATAAAAATAAAAGATACCTTATCCAACATCCTCCAATCACCATGACATAATTTTTGTCCAGCCACCATTTGAAACACCCCATTATCACTATTCACATTAGGCCTTTGAACACACAAAAACTTCTATCTTCAATAATTGAAGTAACACATCATTTAGACACATAAACATGATAATAAAAAACTTATAAAAAACCTACATGATGTAAAAAATATCACCATATGAATTATACACTTCCACTCATGAGATAAGGGCTCAAGAACATCTCTGTAACTCACTAACTTAGAACTACTAGTTTACCTTAAAGATCAATCATGGTAACTTAGACATCTAACACCTATATAGACACATTACATAATTTATGATACATGTTTATGTTCTTATGATATCTAAAAACCATCCTAAAATAGAAATACCATATGGTTTAATCATAAATATTGGTCTTTCAAACCAATCTCATGACCTTATATCTCATTGTCTTATCTAAACCAGACAGGTCAACTTGTGAATAATTTATTCACCATATACATTGACCTAATTTTTTTTAAAAAACATAAAATTATTTAAAAACATATATATTCACTTGGTTTCATCATTATATCATGAAAACATATTCTAATTCATCTTTTCACTTCTACCTAGCTTTTTTATTGTTTACACCATTAGGCATGTTAGTAACTAGCTAACTTGGATGACTAGTTTAGCATAATTTAAGGGTGGAACCTACCTATAAACCTTAATTTTAATATACTAAGAGTCCCTAAATTCTTCCTCCATCCATTTTCTTACTATGTCCAATGTAACTTTTGACTTCTATAATAACTTCTTCAAAAATAAGCTTGTAACTCAACATTTTATCTCACCTCTTTCTAACCAATACCAGTAAAAGATACCTAGGATATTAAACTACAGTATACAATATACTACCTAATAAATTAAATCCATATTGATAAATTTTGAGAGACATATTCAACATCAGTTATTTATTAGCGTTTTAAGAGGGTTTAAACTAGTTTCCACTCTTAATGATCATTCATAAAGCATAGCTCCTCAATCTAAAAAATACTACCTATAATTTTTATCTAGGACCCTTCCCCACCTACCATGAAATAATTAGGTTCCCATGAATTTTTTTGATGAGCTAATGATCATAATAAAATATTTATTGATTGAGAACCCTTCATTCTAAGCACTTGAGAGACCTCCAAATAACTTTTCATCCCTTTTATTTCAAAATAGAACCTAAAATTTCATGCACATTCCTAAAAAAAATTGACTCACATTTTTAAATTATCACCTACTCATACTTTCCTTGGAAACTAATCCTAAGACCCCATTAGGCCATACACTCTCTATCTACACCATAGTCTTCATACCTTACTAGGCTCTGAACTGACCTTCATGCCTCTTTTCATGTTCTCAACACCTCACTGTCATGATCAACATCTCACTTTCATGCCATAAAACCTCTCTTATGCTTAAACACTACCATACATCTTTTACATGCCTTGACAATAGATCATGACACATCATTAGGCTAGGTAGGGTTTAAGGGGGGTCTAGATGTAGACTACACTGAAGGTCCTACCCCTATAGGTTCATCTTGAAACTCTCATGAGTGTTATAATTCCTCACATACATGATAAAACATCCTTAAAAACCTATCACATGATTGAGATGACTCACTTCATCATGCCATTATCTCATACCTCTACCATGCCATTACTAGACTCAAGCTTCCAATGTACTTGATGCCTTGTCCTATTCCTTCCATGTCATGACCTCAGAAAAAAATCAACCAAGAAGATATAAGACATTAAACCATACTTATATAACTATAAAATTATTTTTATTATTACAAAAATCTTCCATAGCTTCATACAAACTTAAAACCACATAACCAAGCTTCATATGACTTGATAACTCTCTTTTTCCTTCATATTATCTTTCATGACAATATCTTTCAATGATAACACTTCATAAATTCCCCTTATTAAATCAACACCATACCAATTAGGCACACTATTTTAATGATATAAACCTCATGTAAGATGCACCTTTGACATCAATGACAATAATCAATAGTTACCTCACCTCAAAAGGGTAAGATAACTATAAAATTTATGAATGTAACCATGTAGTATATAGAATGAAACATGTCTAGGTAAATGTATCATTGAATCACATATAACCAATGTGATCACATATAGGCCTAATATTCATGATAATTATCAAGGAAATGTATATATAGTAATATTAAAATATCAACAAATAAACACACCCACTAGAACACTCAAAATCAAGTCAACAAGTAACAGTCCAAGGAGACCACAAATAAGGGGCATGTTCAAATGTCACAAAATAAAATGGATGTGACTTAGTATAATGTACACAAAGCAAGGAATTAAATATTCAAATTTTAATACAAAAATTAATCACATATTTAAAGATCCAAGAAGTAAAACATAAGCATAGGGGCCGTATATAATGAAGCATATTCAAATCCTCACATAATCAAGTCAAGAGCAAAGCAAAAAACTCAAGGAAGTGTATAAATTAAAATCATAATAAACTATAATAAACATGTCAAAGTGGCCAGTGGATCAAATGTGTAAGCAAAAAATGTTGAGTGTATAACATATCAAATACCATGTGCAAGATATAATCATGGATAATAGGCATTTGTAAGTAAAAATGTAATCTCAAATGATAGTATAGAGTGATCATAAAATCATATAACCTATGTGTATCAATATATAGTAAATGGATTCCCCCAATGTCCATATTACATGAGTATAAGGAAAGGACAACATCTAAAATAGGAGTGCATCATATATTGTGTATACCCATATATGTGTATGTAGGATTATATTATATGTTAATCCTTAATATGGAACTACCACATATATGCCAAAGATCCAATATAATGTGTAAGTGCCAAAAATGTTTTTTGTATTTTTGCATGTATTTTATTTTTTTGGTATTTTTGTAATTTTTGAAGATTAGGAAAGATCATCCTATGATGATATAGAACGGATGGTCATAGATATCTCCCCCCACTATGAACCTTATAACCTTAAGTTCGATATTTTACATTGTTTACATCATGAGTGGATAGGTTGAAAAGGTACATAGCATGTTCCTCCTCATGTTTTACATCTATAGTATAATATGCAATGCTATCATTTGAAATATGTATTAATTTTACTTCATGAAGAAAGGAAATACGTTATTGATTTTGGTCAACTATTACTTCCATTTGGTATAGACAAAGAGTTCCAAGTGTAAAAACACATGGAGATGTGGTAGGCATAACCCAAACCCAATCATTTTAGGACCATAATCAATTGGTATTGTTCTGTTTCTCAATGAGTCTTTCCAAGTGACCTTTTTTTGAAAGTATTTTAAGTTAACATCAAGATGATAAAAATGCTTTATACTATAAGTGTTTTCTTTTTGTGTAGGATCGATATGGTTATGCCAAACATAATCACAACCCATGTATAAGGTAATTTTTTAATCTTGGTGATGTGTGAACTTTTTTTTTATGAAGCTAATTCCTTTATAGGATCCTAAAATGTAATATTTTGGTCATTGATAAGCTTTTGGATCTTGTGTTTCAATGTAAAGAATCTATTCATAGAATACTTAGGGCCTTGGTGATAGGAACACCAAGGATTTTCATCATATTTTTTGGGTAGAGGATGAATTATATCAAATTAATAGGATGAGTGAGAGAATAAGCTTGCACTCTAATAATCACTCGAATAAAAAAGTTGGGGACTTAGGTGGAATTATAAATTATCTCCTTTTTGCATTAGATAATATAATATTCTTAGGTTTTTGTGAATAATCTAATTTTACAATAAAGTGATCTTTGAGTCTGAATATTGATGTTCATTTTATAACTCATGCAGTAGATTGATAATATTTATTAGTGATTTTTTAAGGGTTTCATGAGTAGAAGCCTTAGGTATTTTAGATTGAACATTCATATGTGTACCATCAAGGGATGTTGGAAGGGTTTTATTCTTAACATATTTTTTTAAAATAGGATGATCCCCCTTACCCTTTGAAGGATTGATAGTGTGAACCTGGTTAGAAGTATGATATTTATTACCCTCCTTAGGGTTAAGAGAAGTAAAGTCGTTATAAAAATTTGAAAAGGGAATGAATATGTAATAATGTAGGTTTTTAATCTTATGAGGATAAGATGGATTTAATCAATCAAATAATGTAACAAACCAAAGAAACTATAAGGTATTGGACCATGAATATGTTTATAGATATGTCCATGGAAACCATGATTACAATATTTATCAATTGGGTATCAATAGTAGGAAAAGATATCAAGAAACCCTACATGGCCTAGGGTTTGATGTTAAAAGATTAGTTTCACCAAATGTTTAACCCTAATTTTGATATGAATCCTCCTTAGTTAAATAGGGTTAAATATATAGAAATGATAAGGCACAATGATGAAAGTCAGATATATGATAGGCCAATATATGTGCTAAACTTAGATGTGCCATATACTAAATTTATTAAACTAGGAATAGGCTATAAATAGAAAGTACAACTATGTTAGATATAGAAATTAAACAATATAAGGTAATTATTTGGTTTTTATGCTAACATAGTGTTGGATCTAGAACAATAATAAAGTAGGTGGGAAGACAATTTTGGAATAATTGTCAGATTCTAAATTTGGTGCCTTTGGCTCTTTGGATTATTACATCAGCCTAGGATGGTTACGTTGATTCTACTATCTGGGTTTAATTCTAGTGTCATATATGGAATATCAACTTAAATAATATGTAATAACCTAGATGATTCTAGGTTTGGATTCACCTTCACTCTTGTGCATTCAGATCTAGGTCATGGACTGTTGCTCTTAGTGAAATGGAAAAACCCTAGATTTCCATCTTTAATGTGACCTTGGGGGAAAATATATTAGTGGTAATATGGTGTTGAGATAACCTATAATGACCATACTATCAAATGGTATTGCTTACATAACCAATACTCTATAAGAGGGCTTTAGACTCGTGTAGTTTTCCCCTACATGTTAGCTTGTGTGTGAATCATATAATATGTAAATAAAGTAAACATTAACATAGTTTGTAACTTGGAAAATATTACCTTATGAATACTCCTTTATTACTTAATACCTATATTTGGTTTGTTCATGTGACTTATATTAGAATAGGGTACAATAGAAAATATTTTGTTAACTGGAATTCTTCTTAAATGCTTTTTTAGTCTAATTTATAGGCGTTCCCTAAGTGTATCTAGGTAAGGAATGAATGAGGTTTGATATAATATTTATAATAACCTTATTGGGAGATAACTCATATTAAGGAGATAGAAAATTAGTGGAAGACTACATGTTCTTGGATGGCTTTTGTCCTAAAATGTAAGTTTTGGAGAAGTTTTCCTAAAGTTTGACACCTATTGTCTACATTATCTATTAGCTAAAGAGTTACCTTACTTGATTTGATAATGTTTTAGGATCCTTAAAATCCTCTTGGTGATTTAGTTTTGGGATATATCAAATCCTCTTATTGTTGTGATATATTATGGTTATGGGAGCCATCAAACTCTCTTATTTTGATATGGTTGTGGGAGACATCAAACCCTCTTATTGTGATATGGTATGTTTGTGGGATCATTTAAATCCTCTTGGTTGTGGTTAAATTGTTTAAAACCATATATTATTTGTGGGACCAATTATTAAAACCCTCATTTTTCCAATTCATAGCTCTATCTTCAAAATCGTTCACCTATCAAATAAAAAACTCAAATTAAACCACTCAAGCCAACCATTATAATATATTTCATTTAGATATTATATTACTATTGTCAATAAATATTTCACCCTAGAGGATTTTTTTTAGGACTAATCTAATATTTGGGCAATATTGGCATACTTATAGGTATATGGGTTTACCTATAGTAGAAGTAGAACTCTAGGTTTAAGATCTAGCTCCCTAAATTGATCTTGAAGTGCTTATCACCTAAAATAATTGATTATTTGTGGGAAAAGGGGGATAAATATGAATTAAATAAATATATTCTAAGGAGGTGATAAAACACAAATATATCCACTATGATATCTTACTTATTTCACTAAGAACTATGCCCTACAAACTAGCTTCAAAGTCCTAAGATGTTCTAGCATAAATATTTCAATATAGAGGTGATATGCATGAGATAAATTAAGGTAAGTAGACCAAAGATTATATTTATAAATTTAAGGACACTTTCACTCTTGAAGGGAGCCTAACACACTAGATACACTCTATATGACCTATTAGAATGAGAACTTCTTGTACAAGATGTGAAAGGATAAGTAAAAGCAAGGATAAAATCACTATATTTCACCATTCATCACTTTTCACACTTATAAAAAATGTCTATGAAATCAAAACCAAATTTATTGTATTATTCAAATGAAAATTATAACATCAAACTAACAGGGATTTTCCATATAGGGTGTGGAATTATGAAAACAAGAGCCAAAATGGCTAGTACTTATAGAATTTAAGAGAGGAGAGAGGAGAAAGAAGTCAAAGATCCATAATAATAGGTGTCAATCTAATAAAATTAGTTAAATATATAATATAAGGAAGTATGAGATAGAAAATTCAAGGTCTACTTGGATTAATGTCCCTCAAGGGAATGGAACTCCTCAAATCTAGCATAGAGGTCTCTTAACTAGCTTCCTAAAAATGTCCTCATCATTTGACCTTTCATAATAAATCTAAACTAGACTATGAATAGACAAAATTATTAAAATATTAATAAGGGGTTATAAATAATATCCAACATGTATTGAATGTGTCCCTAATCATCAATATTCTTCTTGCCAGGTGTTTTCACTAGTTGTAGTCATAATCACTCTTATTTAGACCTATCTTCACACTTGGCACTAAGATGTTCATCAGATTCTCAAAATAATCCATATAGGGAAGGGTATGAAACTTTTAAATGGTTCTTAAGTATCTAAATCAATTAGGTAGACCTTAAAAGGCCTCCCAATTTGAGTTATCACCTTCTCATTAGGTGATCACTCTACATTCTCTATGTTATTCTAGACTGGCTAAAGTGGAGGTGTTATAATAGATACTTATGATCTCTTATAAATTAATAAATGGATATTAGTAGTTATTATAGGTCCCATTATACCTCCCAAATTGATCCTCATCTCATGAAACCCTTATATACCTACAAAACGTTAAAAACTATCAAATAAACTAGCTTTGCACCTTGTTTTTATAAGTAGGGTAAAAAACAAATTGATGGGAAAGAGACCTACGGCCTACTATACAATTTACAATCACCTTATTACTCAAACTATCCCATATAGATGCCTTTTTTTCTTCATCTTTCCCATAAGGTCCTTATCAATGGTTTTAGAGGGTTTTAGGTAGTTTTGACCTCTAAGGATTGTTTATAAATTTGTGACATAAAAAACCTAAAAAAATACACTAGATACTTATTTGGGACCATATTAAAATATATTATCTCCTAAATTTCCCATTCTAAGCCTTGTTACAAGTATGATCTTCCAAAGTTGCCTTCTCGAGTTTTCCTTTATGTTCTGTGCACCCTGTCATGTTCTCAAGTCAAGAAATGATCTTTTTATGGCTTCCTATGCAAACAAAAAGTTATAACACACCTTATATCTCCATATAGAAGTATCAAAATTCTATTAAATGTTAAGTATACCTTATAAGTGGTGTTAGACCCCTATTGGGTAGTAGGCCTAGTCTAGGTCTAGTAGGAGTTGATTACATATCTATGAATTTAAGCCACCATGTTAGGTTTATAACACTTGTGATACATTCATCATGATTATTTAATTATATATAAACTAACCATACCATTTTGTAATTTTTTCAATACTATCAACCCACCTTCTTGTCACTTACTTATTGAACCTGCATGATATGTTTATCTAGGTGTGCCCTCTATCTGACATAGATTAGAGGGCACTTCCCCTATTTTCCCAAAAAAATGAACATATGAGAGGATTAAATAAGTTTTGCGTATATTATATAATTAATTTAAGGGTTTTTTTCATGTTAATATGACTCCCAAACATCTTAAAATGTGAGATAGACTTTTCAACTCACTGATTGTATGTAGGGTTCACATATTAACTATATGTGTGATTAAAAATAGCTTTTTACCATATTTCCATTGTCTAAGAGTCTCATTAAAATGATCACTAATATTTTGAGAATATATAAAATCATGTTCATTATCTAACCCTTTCCAAAACTCTTTAATGCATAGCTTGCACTTGATAGGTGTAGTTGACAGTCAACTGTGACTGTGTATTTCCTTAGAAAAGAGACCTACATTTAGGTGTGCTCTACAGGGTTAGACCTTATTTAATTATCTAAACACCTTATTTAATACCTCAAATTTTAGTTCATAGTTATTTTTACTTACTCACCTCATGTATATGATAATCCAACACTTCAAACATCATATTCTAGTGCATACTCACTTTATCATCAAGCTATAGATGGTCATCAAAGAGGAAAAGACACCTGTAGGTTAAATTTCAAACCTTCAAATATATGTTAATATTCATAGGATAATTTAGATTCTTTTAATAAACTCCAATCGATAAATATTCATGGTTTTTAGGCTTTTTTCACCAAGGTTTACCTTAGGAGCTTGTAGGTGCTTACATTCAACTGTAGGTGCCCTTTTTAGAAGCAAGAGTACACCTGTAGGTGGTGGAAAAGATAAAGACCCTATATTTAATCCCTTATTAATGTTATTTTAATCCATTATTGTGACCCTCACCTTCATAGGACCAATTTACATGAACATATACTCCTTATTTGAATGAGGACTATAAGGTCATTTAGAGCTCAAGTAGTGTAGTGAACACTAAAAACTTGTTGTGTAAGAATGCATGAATTGGGAGCTCTATCTACATCACCTATTTGTATAAAAAACCTAATTTCCTAGGCAAGGTATTACACCTATATGAGGGATATAATATGGAATCAATTAGTCTTTTCTAGACCTCCTAATACACTATTCCATGATAGCATCAAATGTGGACATGGCTCTATTTTGGAGCTTTTAAAAAAACTTGTCCCTAAACTCAGTTTCTTCAATCATGACTTATAGTTCAATCTTTCCTACAAATTTATGTCTTTAAAATGATTTTTATAGTATCTTCAGCCTCTCAATCTTAAATTAAGTCTCAAAATATGTTCAAACTCACTATGTAACATCTTCAGGCCTCTATGACAGCCACCTATAGGTGTGCACACAATTGTAGACAAGGGCAGTGAAGATAAGACATAAATAATTGTGCCTAGTGTATGGTATTTTGATCAATATTAAACCATTAAAAATTCTTCAAATTGATCTTTCCCACTTGGACATAGTTTAAACCAGTTCAAATGTTTCATTTTAATGTGCTTATCCTCTTGTAGGTCACCTATAGGCGTTCATTAGACTACAAGACTATATATTTAGTTTGAAATAGTAGTCTCAAATTATTTCAACCATATGCATACTCAATCCTAATTATTCATTATTTAAATAGTGTTTCCAATGTCTTTAAACCTTTACCATATCTCCATGTCTGAATTCAAAATTCTCATTCACTTAATTACATATGACAATAATGTAAAATGTTGATTGTGTTGGCTTTCTTCACTACAACTTAATCATACCTTTTTAATATGATATTTAAATAGAGGGTGATTTACATGACCTATTATAAATATGAAACATCAATATGTATCAACTTTAAACCACTATAGGAAATGAAAACCTATGTATTTAAAGATCATGCCTATAATTTAGCAATGGAAAACTCAGCCTACAACTTGAGATGTTTGTCTCATAAATTAACTTAAAAACATGAAAAAAAAAAAAAAAACCCATTAAATAAGGAAGTACACATCCTATAAAATCAATTTCATTAGTTGGATTGTATGGACCAACTAAAATAAGAAGAAAACATGCAGCGTGTGGGGATTAATAAGCAAAATGAGATAGTCAAATTATTAAGAATGGTTCATAAAACATAGGCAAACATTATTCAAACTCTTACCATGAATTTGAATTATATTGAGTGTAATATCTACCAACAATGTCATTTGACTTGAAACTTCTACTAGCTATACCATTAGAAGACCTGTTGACCAGTTTTGCATGTCTAATGGAACAATGGAGAAGTGAAATGTTTTTTAATCCTTTTTGAGACTTAAAAAGGATATAAAACATGGAAATGGAGTTAGGGAATCCTAAGGTTCATTTCATGATATTTCCACATGTGCCACACTCATCTATAGCTCGTACAACTACTAAAACCTCCTTATTTTCAAATTTTTTTTATTTTAGTTAAGAACTTGTAAGTTTTTAGTTATAAATAATAATATTGACAAGATTATAACATATTGGATGTTTAAATAGAGTTATCAACACTTTTCCACCTAATAAAATTGTAACACCTTCATTAATGACTCTAAAAGTGACCCCTAAGTGATATGAAATGACTTAGGACTAGATTGGACTATGACCAAGATTAATAGCTCATTAAATAGAATAAAAATGACCATGACACACTCTATTACATCTAAATAGACCTGTAAATAAGTTTTTTACTATAAATGGTTGACCTATTTTGAATTATGGTCAAAATAGGCAATAATGAGTTTATGGCATTAGAAACTGCATCAAGTTAGGACATTAATGTTGACACTACTATTTATCCCAAACATTAGTTTCTAGGGAGTAAGAGAGAAGTTATATGATTAGAACTTATATAAGTGTAAGATAAGTACATTTTAAGAATTATAGGAAAGATACTATATCTCTATTATCAATATAAGGTTGGTTGGACTAAGAGATAGGCCAAAGGGCACAAGATAGAATAGATGCAAGGCTTGCAGAAGAAATGCACGTGTATAACTAAGAGGAATATCTAGGGTTTGCTTTTTCCAAGTGTACAAGACTAAGGTGCTATATAATCATAAAATAACATATACATGGTTATATGTTATAATAGATATCATACTCTATTTTAATTAGAATAATGATACACTAAAATTCATTTATTGGTTTAATTATGAGAATTACAACGTGTATTTAAACTATTATTAAGAAAAATGAGGAAAATAATTACATGTAATTATAATATTTGGTATTTATATTGAATAAAAAATGTCTTTTAATATATATATAATTTATTTAAAACCTAAATAATGCATAAAACGGTGTAATATGAGTTGGATATTATAATTTTGAATGTTTCAAATAGATTGAAACCATTGCAATTATGTTTGGTAGTCATAATTTATTATTCATAAAGTATGTAGTTATCTAAGATAGTAAAAAAATTATTACTTATTGGATTTGAATTGGTTGGTTTTTAATAGTTTTGGAATGTTGGATGAAATTGGAAACATGTATTCATAATGCATTAGAATTCATGGAATTTGTCGATGTAACTTGATTTCATTATATTTTTAAAAATATATTGAGTAGGATGAAACCAATTTTGTTATGTATTTTGTTCTTTCTTGAATCAAGTATACCAAATTTAGATAATCATGGATCTAATTAGATAAGTTAGCAATAATGTATGAATGATGAATGATTGTTTATTTTTAATACAAGTAAACAAAGGGTTTTTAAGGGTCCCATAAAATTTACATACCTATTTTGATCAAATTGATCCCACACCCAAAAAATCAATTAGTAATGAGATCCCTCCAAGGATCCAACAAAATAATACCCAAAACCCACACAAAAACCACTAAGAAACTAATAAAAAATAACAGAAAAATAAACAAGGTAAACTCACTAGTCATTAGATCAAGATCCCATTACTTTAGTATTATTTATGCTTGAAGTGCCCACTAAGTCCTTTTTTTCTCTCTCCTTTATGTTACATCTTATTTGATTACAGGGACCCTTTGTGGTAGTCACCCACATTAGAATATCAAGTCCCACCTTAGACTTAAACATCTTGGCCTTGTACCTATTCTTCCCCCCTCCTTGGGCTTGGTCTAATTTTTCCCTTATTGTTTGTACAATTTGTGCTCCTCTTTGAAAGTCCTTTCCAGCTTAGGATTGAGTATATTGAGTGTTTTTTTCTTTACTTCTCCTCCCTTACTTCCCACACTGCCTATAGAAAATATGACTTCCCTAGTGGATTTAATGTCTTTTTTAATTTATCGTAGGTCCTTCACCTAGATTTTTAATCTCTCCTCAAAATATTTTAGTTTAATTTTGAGGTTCCAACTATCCACTTCCTACTTTCTAATCATGGGCTCTTATTATTCTTCATTACAATCAATACATTTATGAGTAACACTTAGGTTCTCAAGCTCGTTGTCCTCTCCAATAAAGTCCAAGGCCTCATTTCCAAGGTTTAGAAGGTAATTTGATCAAAACTTAATAGGATCCTCTTCATCATTAGACACAATAAGCTTCCTTTTCCCCCTCTTTAGGTCCTTATTCTTCTTGTCATCTAGGATGTGAGATAACATTTTAAAAGTATTTGGAATCCATTTTGGATTGCTCCTTAAATTTGTCCAGCCCCTTGATATCTAAGTATAAGGGATGCCCTTCCTCCCCAAGCTCCACCTAGTTGTCAATCATAGGCTTGTCACCCTTAACTAGTAGCATAATGATGTCCTAGTGAATGATAACATCTAAGTTGACGTATTGGTATGTAACCATGATGGATTATATAAATATTAATAGGTAAAATGACAAGCTAAGCATGAAATTGTTATTAAAATGATTAATCAATAGAAAATGGTGAAAATGAAATACTGTTAATAATAACCTCATATGGTAATAGAACCTTGTTTGTATTAGGATATTTTGCCTTAATGATCAGTCATTGTAAACATATAAATTGTTATTATGAGTTAAATACACTATTTTTACCTTTTATGGTTTATATATGAACATTAAAAATAATACTCTATTATTTTATGGTCATGTGAACCTTAAACAAATCATCTATGATTAATAGGGTGTAGTCAGTTTTCCCTCACATTAAGGGTTGGTGAGTAATAGGCAGGGATATTTTTTTTAAATATCATTTATCATCACTTAATGTGAAAGATAGATATACATATACAATTTAGTAGAGAGTGTGGTTCTAATGGACAAGACCCAACTTCATTTGATGTCTGAAACTATAATAAAATATTTGGCCAAAGTAATGTTATAGTTGTATAAATTTTTTATTCAATGTAATTTATAGTTTGCATGCATGTATTAATTCATATTAGATAGAGGATGCATTTCATGGTCTGTATGACTACAACATCTGATAGTGATGATATTATACATTTATTGAGATGATTTATTGAGGTTCATGTTGTGACCAATATGAACCTTTTCATAGAAGAAAAGGGGACCTCTATTTGATAAAATTTTAAAACAATAAGAGCCTCAATTTGGTCCCAATTTATCATTCATGGCATGAAAATATCAATTTTTGATTGACCCCAGTCAATAAAGAGTCTCTCATAGTCTCACCTTTATTTTTTTCATATCTAATAGAAATTTGTATCTCTACATATTTAAATGGAATCTAAACCCATTAGGATCTCAAAATAATTCCATACTTTGTAATTTTTAAGCTAATCATGTTTTCCTCCAAAATGTTTAGTGTATAGGATTTTCTAAGAAACATAGTCATAGAGTCTAAAGTGACACTCTCAAAATTATCTTGGGATAATAGGTAAGCATATCCTTAATTATGAAGGAATTTCAATTAAAGAACACTTTTTTGTATTTTTTAGGTCCTAA
The DNA here is from genome assembly GCA_037957365.1 of Torreya grandis. Classification (NCBI taxonomy): domain Eukaryota; kingdom Viridiplantae; phylum Streptophyta; class Pinopsida; order Cupressales; family Taxaceae; genus Torreya; species Torreya grandis. The sequence continues at coordinate 200,866 of JARHVA010002265.1, forward strand.
AATCAATAAGGAGGTGCTAGATGTCTCATAACCCTCCTAGGATGTAAGACTTATTAAAGCCCCAGAAGGTCCTTCACGTAAAAGTTGTCATGTCTCAAAACTAATGAGGAGTTGGTATGCATATCCTAACCCTCTTGTAACATCATAGTTTTTCAAACCTTGGGAGGTTTCATACATCATGTGTTAGATATGTTAGCTATTAGAGCCAATGAGGAGACACCATGTGTATCCTAACTCTCTCATAGTTTGAGACTTGTCAGAGCCCTTGGAGATCCCACACATTATAGGCATAAAAGTTATCATATAAAAAAGCCAATGAGGAAGTGACACATATCTCCTAACCCTACCATAGTGTTAGACTTGTTATATCTCCAAGAGGTCCTAGAGTTTTTAGAGTGGGAGCTTAAGCAAATAGAAAATATCCACTTGTAATTTTGTACACTCATGTGGTAAAAGATATTGGAAGGCTTTGATAAATTCAAAATAGAGTGTGCATCAAGACTCAAATTCTAATAAGGAAATTCCTTAAGTAAATAGAATGTAAAAGTGTATAATCAAGTATGAAAAGTTTTCAATATGCATGTATCCTCACTACCTCTAGGTGATGTAGTACTCACTGATCCCACCAACCACAACTTGACACATGAACAATTGAAATCTATTAAAAATGCCACAAAGGCTAGATGGGTACATGGTCTGTACACTCCATTCATTTATTAATTCAAGCAAGAGGAAGAAATGATATGATGGCTTGAGGAGTCCCATCACCATCAAATAAATCTAAATGGGGGCTCATTTTCAAAAATATTTAATTAATGTTGAATTGGGAAATGGCTAACCTATACTCACACCATCACTCAAAACTCAATTCATGTGTTGAAATATCACCAAAGAAATTTATAAAAAAATAAATTTAACCTCTATTAGGTCTCAATTGATTGGCTCTACCATTACTAATTGTATACACACTTAAATCTTTTTGAACCCTTTGCATCAAAATTTCCCTATATCCCAAAAAATTAGCCTTTACTAAAAGAGTTATCTATATAAATCTCAAGTAATTAAACAATTTTGGCCTCATCGTTGAATCCCAAACTAGAGATAAATTAGAAATAAAATACCTTCCTACATGACATAACTTGATTCAAACACTAAAATGAGGTGTTCAAGACAATCAAGGATATCTAGAAGATAAGCTCAAATGATGATAAAATCACATACACAAATGACCTCATTTCCATTAGAGCATTGAGACTACATGAAGATATGAACAAAAAGAGGTTTACTATTATGTCAACCTATTTCAAAACCTATTGTTCGCTTGCAAGTGAAATTAAGATATCATCATGTCACCTAATAATAGGTTTAGATTTACAAACATCTTTGGGCATGTGTTTAAATAGTATTATTAGCTTCCAAACTACACCACGACCTATGATAAAGTTTTTTTAGATGCTTGGACCTAGACCTAAAATATCTATGATGTCCTTAGGGATTGGGTAGAAGATCTAGATAACTAGATCAATAAGGAAGATCTTGATTCCTATATAATCAAGACCTTTTGAGAAGGTGTGCATATAGGCATGCTCTTACTCAATTTCTTATATAGGGTGAGTGATATTATGCACATAAAAACCTACATGGTTCCCCTTATCAGTGTCATATTGAAGGGAGATGAAGTCCTAGACTTGGATAATATCATCACATTCAACCTCACCAGATAGATGAATATGGCTCATGCAAGAAATAATTTCAACATGATGTTGTTTATAGTCAAAGTCCTATATGCCACCTTAAATTTTTAGTGCTACACACTCCATGAATAAGGTCCAATATGATCTATGGTTGATGTGGTATTCTACAAGATCTAATTCCACCATTTTAGGAACCATATTTGGGAAATATACATATTGATCCATAAACTAGAAACACATGCTAAGGTTTTTTAATGAGATATAGGATTCATTTCATCCCATTAGTACTATCAAGATAACACCATAGTTTGTGTATAATTCATTTGATATATTCCTCTTCTATTTTACTACACAGTCCTAAACCACCTCATAAAATAGAAGATCACCTACCTATTCATTTATGGTGTGGTAGGACATTACCTTAGCTAGAAACAAAACTCCTATACACCATTCCCATGATCATAGGATAACATAATTACAATAAATTTCTCCAATTGTAGGATATTTCTCAACACAAGGACTCTTAAAATCTAGGAAACACATATAATAGGCAATGAGATCCTAGTAACACCATACAGGCCTATGCGGTGAAGAATAAAAAATACTAATATCAGTTACCATCATGAGGACCATCCTAATGATGATGTAGATGTGGTCACAAAGATTGATTTTTTCACCACTTGAAGTTTCAATCTCATGCTCAAATAGTTATTGAGGAAAGATTAGTCCCTCCATAATAGGAGCCTACACATCCAACTATTAAGATCCAAGTGACTATGAGGGGGCTCTCTAGGAAAATTCTACATGGAGTCATAGCATCTACCACTCCATTAGCCTTGACATATTATGTGATATCACCACCTCCCTAGGTAATCCAACCTTAAGTATACCATATTTTAGATTTTAATGACACTTTTGTGTCTAGCTTGACTAGGGACTAGTCTAAAGCTATCCTAAGAGCAACTACCCTAGTTATTGGCATTTCCACATAATCTCTGATAACTACCCCATGATTTTATATCCTAGCATTGCCTACCCCTATTATTAATTCCATTAATTAGGTGATTCTAAGTACCTAAATCCCTTATGTTTCTTTTGTTGTGATGTTTCTTGACATCCTAGGTACCCAATTCGCTCGGTTCAACCTATAGACCAATTTTGGCCATCATTCACATGATTGACATGATATGGTCCCTCCATGACTCTCTTTCCAAACCCACAGGTCAAATTTCCCCCTAATAGAGATCAAATTTCAAATTCTCCTTCATTCTTAGTAGCCTTAACAATTTTAATTAAAGTTTTAATGATAATCCCTCTAAGCATCCCAGTAATCCTAGTGGATCTGGTTACTTATAGCACTCTTGTGTTTATGGCTCATTTTACTCCTAAAACATCATTTGGGATAGCAGTAACCATTTATCCTCAATAAGATTCATCTAGGACTACTTATATCACTTATTCCACTATGACCAAAACACAAATAAACCCAAGTAAGAGACCAAAGAAAAAGCAGAAGTTGATTATTCCTTGGTATCCCTTACCTCCTCTTACAATGTTTATAGCTATTTCTTAGACCCCTCTTAATATTACCCTAGGGACCCAAGGAATTGGATTTAACTATCTAATTTTTTTATTTATCATGAATACCAAGATGTTGAGTGCCATTTATCCTCAAGTCTTTATGACCCTGGAACATTAACCCTCTTGTATGTTCCCTTGGGCCTCTTGGTTTATATTTACTCACTTTTACCCCATGTCCCCTCCTCCATCCTTCCTTCCACTTCCCCCTCCACTCTTAATACTTCATCCTTTCCTCCAAATTTCACTTCAACTATATGCACCCCTCTTTTTTCACCCCCACCACCTTGAGAACTATAATAAGGCAAATTTGGAAGGGCCCCATTGAATATATAGGGGAATGTAAACCAGAGATGATTTATCAAAGGGACCTAAGCTTCTAATGTCAATTTGAAAGAGAGACTAGGAGCATGAATAGGTTCCTAACTCAAAACTTTACTAAATAAGGTGACCTAGTCATATCGAGGACAAAGGAGGACATGTTTTCACTCATTAAAGTGATAACAATAAATGGAGAAGAGAGAGTCATAGAGGATCCAATTTTGGTTCTCTAGGACATGAATTACCTCATAGATAAGATGATGGAGGACATAAATGATCAAATGAGAGTATTATAATCTCAATTTAAAAACATATATCTTGGAGGTTTAAATGTAAAGGTGGAGGTATATCTCACAATTGTTCACCATATTGAGAGAGGTGAATTGATCACTTTCCAAGAGAAAGGAACTTCTCAAAAAGATGTAGGAATACTAGGAGAGGATTATAATAAGTAAATAGTTGTTATTAATAAAGGGATGTTCCCAAAGTTGAAATTGATTCCCCTCATGGATTTGAAGTTATATCAAACTTTCATGAGGGTGAGGACATCCATTTAAGACCAGATTAGAACCTCCTAAGAAACCATTAAGCCATTAGATAAAAGTAAGGGGTGGATCCTTCCTTCAAGGATGTTAGAATCTTAGTGCTCTTTTAATGTGATGGAACTTTTATAGAAAGGGACAAGTTTGGGTTCCACTTAGAACACTTTAGAAATATCATTAAGATAAAAGTGTCTAAGGACAACAAGGCTAGAGCTAGATCGATTCTTTATTTGGCCACACAATCTAGGATGAACATTAGTTAGGTACAAGAGGTAAAAGTCTCCTTAGAGGCCCCACTCAAAGCTAATGTGAGACTATTACCTCAGGTAGAAGAACTATTTTGAGATCCACCTATAAAATTGTAGAATATTTGTCAATAAGTTTTCCTCTTTGATCAATCATTGGTATCTCAATAGGGTTTTCCAAGGTAATTGGGAATTGATCCACCTCTGATCTCTTCTTGATTGTCTCATAGTGGGACTTGGGAATTCTATTCTATTTATTTTAGAATGGGAAATATTTTTGATATAATTATATTTTAACCATTTCAATCCATGATGGTCAAGGATGATACCTCATACTACTAGGAGGTAGATCCCATCTCTTCTTTATAAATACTATTGTGTAGTATTTTATAAAGGTTAAATCTATTATAATAAAACACTCTAAGATTAATGCAAATTTGTTTTTTTTGTTTAATGTGTTTAGTTTATACGGATGTATTAAAAAATTTCCCTATTTAATGGATAAATAATAATGATATATATATATATATATTGATCTTATACTAAGTTTATTCATTAATTATAATGAGATTTATGTTTTAGATTATGGTAAAAGCAGATTTTGAAGGGGCCCCAAAACCCTAGTACAAGGAAAAAAGATAGAGCAGCCAAAACACAGATGAAGTCTAAAAACTACTACAAGGACGTAGCAAAAATAGGTTTTAAAATGGACCTAAAACCACCGGAAAGACAACCGGTCACAACCCAAAAAAATAGAGATCTGGCACCACCTTAGACATAGGCAGACAACAAGAAAACAAAGAACTAGACCAGATTCTTTACCAGCAAGAGGAACCAGATTATTCATCCAGTTCCAATATCATTTTCATAGTTTCGTTTTCTTTCAAAACAGTATCCTCGGTAGTGGTTTCCACCAGCATTGCTCCTTTTTGTGTTACCTTCTTTCTAGTACTTTGTCTCATTCTTTTGTTGGGTCCCTCCAAAGCTTTAGTCTCCTCACTGGCTCTTTTACCAATATTGGCAGCAGTAGCACAAATATTGGACGTTCCTGGAGGTTTTTCTCATAGGCATTGAGCTTGGCTGGGATCTCTCCTATCTGATTATCCATATTGTTGATTTTGTTCCATACCTCTTTCAGGTTATCTTCCATTGTTTCCACTTTCCTTTTGAGGTTCATAACCTCCCTGCACATCCAAGAATCAAATTGAGAAGATGCCTCTGCTTTGCACTTTACCCAGTTCATTGGTGTATGTGTTTCATCATTCAGTTTTTTCCCCCTCCATTCCTCAAAATTTTTATTAGGACTATTCCTGTCTTCTTCAGTGATATCTTCTCGATCCTTATGTTCCCGCTCTTTAATTCCATTTTGAATTTCCATTTCCATATCTTGATTATCATCCTGCCCAGTGGTTTCCTTTTCGTTCTTTGATGCTGGGTCCTCAACAGGATCCTCCTGGACAAAATCAGACTCTGCCTCTTTCTGGTTTTCCTCAGTATCTTCAGTTCTATTTGCAGAATCCTCCTCTATATTGACATCATATTTTTCATTCTTCTCAGGACATTCATCATCCTCATTAGAGTTTGTAGCCCAACTATCAATTCCTTCTTCTTCCTCCAAGTTTTCTTCACTGGGTTTATCAATACTCTCCCACTCCATATCTTCTTCTACAATCTGCTTTTTAGTACTATGGAGCTTGATTTTGCCTTTCTCAGTAACACATTCACTCTTTCTGTTCCCTGACTCCTTGTTTTTCCCCTGTTTAGGGTGCTTAACCATAGCATTATTCTTACAGTAGCCTTCGATTAACAGAATAAGGCCTTCATGATGGATAGGGCATGTTTCCTTTTTCCTATGAGCATATAAACTTTGGACCAAGGAGAAACGTAGATAAAAGGGAAAAGACAAACTAACCTTGTGCCTGAAATGGTTAAGGAAGACAAAGTGGAATTTGTGCACATGCTTACTTCTTCTGTCCAGAATGAAGTACTCCCTTATGCAGCTTAAGGCATCCCTCCATATCCCTTTAATCTGATCCAATTCAAAGAAATCCCCTTTCCTGACCAGTTTTTGCTCTTCCACTTCCATTTTGGGGAACCTACAGAAGGCCTCATTTGAAATTCTTGTCTGTTTGGATAATTTGAGTCCATTGGTAGGCAGCCCAGTAACCTCAGCTATAAAATCCTCTGTTAAGTTCACTGTGACACCATGCAGGGTGACCCTTTCATCCTTCCAATTTTTGAAAAAAGCCGTAGTGATATGCAGTTTCGATCCATGAAGTCTTTCCAAATAGCTCACAACTTTTCCTTTCTGCAAAATTCTCCAGACTTCATGTTTTTCTTTCCATTCATCACAGCTCTTAGGTTCTTGTTTCTGAGGTTCTCCCTTCCTTTCGCTTGCCATATTCATTTTCTTAGAACCCCAATTGCTAAGGTCATTGCAATAATCCCATCTGTTGCTGAGTTGATAGGAAAATCGGCTTTGATTGTGCTTTTTCAGGATCCTCTTCTCTCTCTTGAGGGCCTTACTCTTTAATGATTGTTGTCCTTTTCCCACGCTGCCACTCCTCCTACTCATATTATTTATTATACACTTCGATCTTTCCTTCCTTTGCATGGGTTACATTATGAAGAATGAGCACCCTCAAATCCACATTCTTTACTAATGTTTCATGCCACCTCACTGTTTAACCAGTCTAGACTGCACAATTAGCTAGCCAATCTGCAACACCATTGGCTTCCCAATAGGTGTGGGTAATGATCACTTCACATTTTTTAATTAAAGTTTTCATCTCCATTACCTTATTCTCTATGGTCCAAGACACAGTATTAATATTGTTAAGAATATTTATAATATTCAAGGAGTCCCCTTTAAGCCACAATTTGGGATATCCCGAATCCACAGCAATTTTGAGAGTCTGAAGGGCAGCAGTAGCTTTGGCAATGTGACAATTCAATTTTCCAATAGGGATGGCTACAGCATCAATTACCTTTCCCATATGGTTTCTCAACACTCCACCACAACCTGCATTCCCCGGGTTCCCTTTGGCTGCACCATCAAAGTTTCCTTTAATCCATCCTTGATGGGGAACATTCCAAGTAACTCCTACTCTGAGATTATTAGGTTTACCAATAGAATTATCTGTCCTCAAGGGATTTTCCATTTGAAGAGTTGAGCTTGGATTCTTTTGTGATAAGAAATTCTCCTTTAAAGCTCTTATGATGTTCTGTCCTACCACCCATCCAGGAAGTTCTTTATTTCTAAAGATTCAGTTATTTCTTTCCTTCCATATTCCCCACCAAATATGGGGAAGAGTAAGTTTCCATAAAAAAAGAACTTCAGGATTCTTTGAGGGGCAGTACCAGCTTTTGAAAGATAATTCCACATTTTTGTGATGAATCCATGTAATACCCCACATATTGAGAATCTCCTTCCAAACTAGCTGAGTGAAGGAACAGTTCACGAACAGATGATCTCTATCTTCAAGGTCTTTTTTACATAGAATACACCTGTTGACAATATTAATTCCACGTTTCTGTAAATTATCCAAAGTCAATATTTTGTTTTGGAGAAGGGTCCAGAAAAAGAATTTGATTTTAGGGATGAGCCCCTTAATCCAGGCTCTCGTCCAAAATGGATTGCTGCCATTTCCCTTAGAGGTGAAAATGGAGGAGACTTTAAACTGTCCGCTTGGTTCTTTATGCCAAACAATTTTATCTTCAAGGTTAGGATATAGAGATATAGCATTTAGGGATAATTGAATTTCCTTGAGATCTTGATCATAGTCAATTAGGTTAACCCAAGAGTTGTTCTACCAGTAATGATAAACCATAATTCCCACTCTTTGCTTGCATCTTTCTATAACCTCTTTATCTTGGATTTCTTCCTATAAAGGTTTTCCTTTTAACCAAATATCTTCCCAAAACTTCACCTTTTTACCATTGCCAACTTTCCATGAACTTCCTTCTTCTAGAAGATGTTTTGTTCCCTGGACTGCCCCCCATATGGTAGAAGGATGAGAAATGTCCGAAGTAGAAAAGAATTCAGGGAGTGACTTAGCCTTGAATAAGTACTTGTGCTTCCATATTTTACTCCATTCTTTTTTTTCCTGATAAACCCTCCACCCTTGTTTAGCTAAGAGGGTTTTGTTCATACTTCTAATTTTCCTTATACCAAGTCCACCTTCCCTGACAGGTTTACATATGTTATCCCATGCTATAAGAGGCATTCTCCTTTTCTCCTCGGTACCTGACTAAAGAAAGTTTCTCTGAATTTTTTCAATAGCTTCTGCAAATTTAGTAGGGATTTTGAAGAGACTTAAAGCGTACGTAGGTATGCTTTGAAGACTTGCTTTGAGTAGTATAAGCTTTCTGCCTTGGCTTAGAAGACTGCCTTTCCATCCCGCTAATTTCTTACTGAATTTGTTAATAAGACCTTCCCAGAAAGCTTCAGGTACTTTCGACCCTAAAGGGAGACCAAGGTAGGTAGAGGGAAGAGCACCTATAGAGCATTCAAGGATCCTTGCTATTTTGTTCTGTCTGTAAACTGGGGTATTCATAAAAAATACAGCACTTTTGTTCCAGTTAACCAGTTGTCTTGAGGCAGAGGAATATAGATTTATAGCTTCCTTTAGAATTTTAGCTTCTGAAACTTCAGACTGTCCCATGAAAATAGTATCGTCCACAAATTGACCGTGGGAGCAAATTAAAGGATGCGAAGAGGGTTTCAGACCTTTAAATAATCCTTTACAAACTAAGTCCCCTAGGTATCGCCCCATACTATCAGCCATGATAATGAACAGAATAGGGGAGATCGGATCCCCCTGTCTTAATCCCCTAGACGGATTAAAAAAATGAGACGAACTTCCGTTTACCAACACAACTATAGAAGTTGTTGATATCAGTTGTTTGATAATTTCAACCACTCTTTGTTCAAAGCCAAAGGCAATAAGGCTATTTGAAAGGAACAGCCAATCCACCCTGTCATATGCTTTAGCTATATCCACTTTCATTAGGAACCCCTCTGTGTTTGAGCTGGACAGTGAGTGAATATTCTCATGCACCGTTATAACGGAGTTGAGGATTTGTCTACCTGGAATGAATCCATTTTGCTGATCAGCAATTAACAAAGGGATAACTTGAATTAGTCTTGTCGTAAGAACTTTGGAAATTATCTTATAGAATGAGTTACACAAACTAATTGGTCTGAACTGATCAGGGCATTCAGCTCCAGCCTTCTTAGGAATAAGGCACAGAAAAGTGGCATTAATTTCCTTCAGCATTTGTTTTGCTCCAAAAAACTCCTTCACCACATTGCTGACATCCTTCCCTATAATTTTCCAGAGCTTTTGAAATAAAAACATGGGGAATCCATCTGGTCCAGGTGCTTTTTCTCCTCCTAAAGATTTAACAGCCTTGAAGATTTCCTCCTCCTTAGGGATAAAACATAACATATTATTCTGCTCCTTCGATATCAATGGAGGAATCACTCGTAGGATATCAGCCTGGCTTTGCAAGTTGATGTTACTATCAGCCTTCATCAGGGAAGAGAAAAATGAGATCATTTCCTCCATTATTTCCTTTTCCTCTGTTATCTTCTGATCTCCTTTTTTCAAGTGATGAATATGAGTTTTCGCTCTGTGTTTCAAAGTGGAAAGATGAAAAAACTTAGTATTTTTATCCCCTTCTTTCAACCATTGCACCCTAGATCTTTGTCTCCAAACGGTTTCCTCCTTTGTTATAATGTCTTGATATTGTATCAATTGATCACTTTCTTCTCTGTGGGATTCTGGGGTATATCCATTTTGCTGAATTTTTTCCTGGATTCTACTGATATCCTCCTTGATGGTCTTCTTTTTCTCAAAAATATTTCCAAAACAATCCTTATTCCATTTCTTAACTTCCTTTTTAACATTTTTGAGTTTGGAGGCAACTTTGAATAGGTTTGTTCCCTCAATAGGCTTATTCCACCACTCTTTAATTTTGCTTTCGAATTGTGGATGCTGCATCCACATCTTTTCAAATCTGAACGGATGATTCTTTTTTTGGTTTAATTTGACCGCTATGAGTATAAGAGGGAAATGATCCAAGCCTATTCTATGGCTTGCTTCCAGCTTACAAATATAGTCTTTCATCCAATCAAGGGAAATGAGAGCCCTATCAACCTTAGCCTGTATACATTCCTTATCCAACCTCTTGTTGCTCTAGGTATACTAAATTCCTTGCAATTCCACATCCATGAAACCTTCTTTACTTATAAACTCCATGAGATCAAATCTCCCTTCCATTTGAATAGTGTTACCACCCATTTTCTCATAATCATACAGTGGAACATTAAAGTCTCCCATTGTAATCCATCACCCACAATGAACTTTGCTTCTAAAATTTGAGAGAATATCCCATACCTTTTTCCTATCCTTCCTGGCATTAGGAGCATAGATATTTACAACATACCAACTTTCCTTTTGGTCGGCACTGGTAATATTGACAGCCAAAAAAATTTTACTTTCCATCAAAATAGACCCAGTATATTGATTTTTTTTCCATAACATAACGGTTCCTCCCGAAGCTCCTTCAGAGCTGCTAGCCTTAATGGTGTAATTTTTAAAGTCTTTGATCTGTTCTGCTTTCTCTTTACTCATTTTAGTTTCTTGAAGCAGAAGGAGGTCGGGATTTTGCTCTCTGACAAAATTCCTAACTAAATCTACTTTATAGAAGCTATTTAGCCCCCTTATATTCCAACTAAGAATTCTCATTTATTTTTATTGGTTAGGAGACATTCCCACAGAGTCACCTGCTTTCCGTCTACTATATTAAGCTTACATTCCAGCTCTCTATTCTTCTTTGCAGATTTTTTCCCTGGTTTATCTGTTAATCCTACATCCAGTTTAAATTTGACTTGCTTTTCAGATCCTTTTCCTTCTTTACTCCTAAGGGGACTATTTACTTTCACACCGTCGTTTCTCGTCATTATGTGATTAGTATTGTTCTTTTACACTCCTTTTATCTTTTGGTTTTTTGATTTTTTTCTAGTCTCTTTCATTTCTTCTGCCAATAGAATCTCTTTCACTGGAGTGTTATTTTCAACCCTTGAATCCTCCTGCTTTTCCCCCATCCGAACTTCACACAGATCTCCATTTCCTTCTTCTATTTTTTTCACCTCTTCAAGAAGTACTTCTCCTTCCTCTAATCCTTCATTGTCCTTTACCTTAGAAAATTGATATTCTAATCTTTGGGTATTCTGGTTTAGGATATTAACTTTTCCTTCTGTTAGAAGATCTGATTTGTTGTCCTCTGATCCCTTCCCCTTCTCTTCCATAAGGGGACTTAATTTATTTAAAAGGGGATCTATTATTCCTAATAAATTAAAGTTGCCCTCTTCTTCTGTTGCAGAAATTATACCCTTTTCTGTGTTTTGGTCGGCTAAGGCATCTTGAGACTCCCTTATCTTACGACAGTCTTCTTTTACCTTCCATATTTTCTTTTGTTGAATCTTTATATTTTTCCTTTCCTGAAGATTTCTTGAAAGAGGTCTACCCCTGTTGGGAAAATTCTTAACCCAATGCCCCTATTTATTGCACGCATAACAAGAATTTGGCAGATCTTCGAAGACAATTTCTTGAGTTTTCTTACCGAGCTTAGAGATTAATTCCACTTTTTTAGGGAGTTGGTTCAGGTCTGCCACTTTAACATAAATTCTGGCACTTTGGAGTTTAGTTCTTGAAGCCGTGGCATTATCCACTGCCACTAACTCCCCAAATGAATTAGCAATTCCATTGAAAATGTCCTCATGCCAAAATTCTAATGGAATCCCAGGTAGTCTTGCCCATATAGGGGTTGTTAATAAGAATGAGTCTGATAAATCCATTTCTGGTTCCCATTTCTTGATAGTAAGAGTACTTTTTCCAAAGGACCAGGGTCCTTCACTCAGAATCTTGTTCAAATCTTCTTTACAATTAAAGATAAAAGAGAAAAAACCATTCACCATTGGTGCAATGTCTACTTCTCCGCATATTGCCCATTTTTTCCTGATCATAGATCTAAGAGAATCAATATTTGGTCTTACTCCTAGAAACTTGCCAACTAGGGTGAGATCCATAGAAGATACAGAGAAGTCAAGTAGAGGATCCGGGATGAAAATTTGAAACTCACCTTTCTCCCAGCATGATTTAGATATCACCAGTGGGAAGAGGGATTTCCCTGTCAGTTTTTTCCCAAACAACGACGACCAGGTCTTTTGTTCAGGGGCCCCTATCTATCTTTCAGAGTTCTTTTCTATTTTATCACCAGATTTGTCTTTCACTTTCTCCATGATTTGTTCTAACGCATTTTTTGATGATGAGTCTCCAGCCCCACTATAGGACTCAATGGTAGATGAAAGCCTTCTTGTGTCTGCGTTATTTAGTAGACCTGGCCTTCCACATTTTCCTTCTTCCTCTGCTGTCCCTCCCGGATCCGTTCCTCCTGCCAGATTTTCCCCATCACTGTTCCCGCTCATTCCCATTTCAAATTATTAAGGATTAGTTATTCTCACAATTGGAAGCTATGAGATTTATGTTATTCTAGTTAAGTTCTTTAATTATATTTGATTTATTTGGAGTCTATGAGGACCTGTGTGTGATTAGCTACATGTATGCATGTTCCTATTCATAAAGGGATCTATAAACCAAGAATTTAACCTTCTCCTTATAATTCATGTGTGATGATAGCTTACACCTCCATGAAACTAAGTAGATATTAGTATAATTATAGTTGGGCACATTTTCAATTCCTTAAAGCATTTTTGTTACCATTCATCTAGAGTTGCTCCTTTCTACCTTAATATTTCTCTCCCCATTTTTTATGTTTGTTTCTTACCAAGTAATCCTTTTAATTTAATTTATAAATAGTGAAGTGAAATAAATTAGGGATCAATTAAAAAAATATTACAATCAATGTAGTTAGTGGTAAAGAGGCTTTGCATTAGTGATAGAATAGAAATTGGATCTTTAGTGGTAGTATTGCATCCCTTAGAGATATATTATAGGTAGGATATTTAATGCATCCCAATAATAAAAACTCATGCCCTAGATTATATCATAAAAAATAATAAAATGAGAGGATGAAATTCCCTTATTATTTCTTGAGCTTTCTTAGTGTATCTAACTCCATAGATGCATTTGGGAGAATTATTGACTAAATTTGACCTTGCATGTGAAATTAGGACCCTTATAGGTAAAAACTCAATTTTTAGGTGTTTTTAGGTGTAATATATTATGTCTAAAGGTGTATTATAGGTAATTTAGTGTGATTTATTGTTACATTAGCCTTGGTCATAAGTCTTATTAGTCAATATGTCTGTTTGAGTCATTTAGGGGTCTAAATAGAACATTTAATGAATTGTACAACCTCTTAGGGAAATGTGAAGGTTTAAAAGGGTTATATCATGTGACATGTGTCTAATTATTCCTTATTCAACTATTCATAATTGAAAAGTGGTAGGTTCCTCAAAAAAGGGTAGTTTTCTTTTAAAAAGAGGTGTTTTCTTTAGTTGTATAGACTTGTACATACTTATATAATTAGGGACATTACAGGTGTGTCCCTTGGTCTTCCAAACACTTTTTTTAGTGATAAATATGATTAAAATATATAAAAAAATGAATAAAACTACTTATCTCACCTTCCATTAGGCTTGGAAGAAAAATTAGTCTTCAGGTTTGAACTTGGTATGGTCAGCATGAGAGGTTTTAATAAAAATTATCTTAGGGGTGTATTCTACACTCAGTTAGATTCCATTTGAAATTTTTTTGTAGAGGAATTGTGTCATATGATTTATGAACCATTCCTAAGAAGTTAGACTATCTAGTTTACCTACTAATTTGTGCACCCTATAGGTTTTGCCTTGTTTTAAGTAAATCCATACAATTCACCTATTGATGTTGTTTCCAAATTATTATTAATCCATATTCCACTGTTACCCATGCTTGGTTTATTTCTTCAAAGTGTTTTGATATGCAAATCATCTAAAGTTACAAGAGGAATCACTTTTTAATATTGTAGGTAGGTTAATTATTATATTTAATTTTACTTCTTAGTCATAGCAACTTTAAATATCATTCTCTAAGCAATGTTTTATGGATTTTCATCCATATACAATATACACAGTCTGCCATGGGCATATTTATCTATAGGTGCCATGAAGGGGAAATATCATGTTGAAATAGAGCTTCTAAGACTTTTTTCAACACCTTGATAGTGATATTATCCATTTGGAGAATTTTTTAAAAGATCAAGCCTATTCATGAGACCATTCACTATATACATGATTCTAATTCTGCTCACTACCTACCTATAACTCACATACACCTATAGGCACCCTCATAGGACCAAGCATCTTGAAAAATAAGTTTTGAAAATGAAATATATTATTTATAATGTAAATAATTTGTTTACAATCCTTTATATATGAATAAAAATTAGGTAATGGTCAAAACATGCACATTGTTCATACTTGCACTTTGCTACCTGTGGATGAAAATGGCCACCTATAGGTTTTGGAAGAGCTAAGGGGTTGTGTTGAGGCATTAAAACACATGAAAAAACTTTTACTTGAATATTTATAGGTGAAATTAACCATTAAAATATAGTTTGAGGGTTAATTTGGCTATTATAAGTGTAAAATATGACCAAAACACAAAATGACTAGGTTATGGGATTTAGTCCCTAAATTGAGAAAATAGAGCACCTATTGGTTTTGTGAATATCATATGACATGGTGAAAAGATATTTTGATGCATTATAATGGTTTTGGATTGTTTTAACTACATAGGATTAGGGATCCACAAAATATTAAGGGAAAAAAAATGTACTTTGGTTATTTAGGGTCCTAAAGTTGCCTATAAAAACACTAAATTCCTTTAATATTATCTACAGGCCTGAGTCCAAAAAGGACCTTTCTCCACCCAAATTGAAAAATTAGAATATGAAAACTTATGTGGATAGTTTAAAATGGTTTAATAGGATATTATATCTCAAATATATATGCTATCAAAGATTGAAGAGCAAGGTGGTAGGTTCCATATACACCTACATGTGTGTCATATCACAAAAATGTTCACCTACAACTAGCTAAATAGGAAGATAGTGACATAAGCATGGTATTTTGAAGGTGTATTATCCCTTTCAAGGTTAATATATTTATGATTATATTATATGTAACTTTTAAACTTTAAAAAGGGTCTCTACAAATCATAATCAAGGTCCTAGTAGAGAGATATGCGCCTATAACCACTTTGTTTGGGTGTATGAAATAATGAACAAAAGGGTGATGGTTCTTGATGTTTATATAACTCAAAAATGAAAAAAATGGTACAAATAGGTAAAATTTGATACTATGAGACTCTTGGGTGGTATTTAACATTGTCTCAAGCTTATACATCCAGGATAACCTGTAGGAATCATCATTTGGTAAAGACACACAATACACAATCAACTAACTGTGACTGACCTTATGATTAATCTAAAATCTAAAGTGTGAATTGAAGAAAGGAAATTTAAATTTTAATATTTTAAGGTTAATTAAGGATTACATACTATTTTAAAATACTTATTCATGTAAGGTATCGTACAGGGGTCACCCTTATGTTAGAAAAATAGGGAATACAATCAAATCCTGCATACAGTCTTGACTAAGAAAAGGTTATAAGGATCATATTAGGAGTTAGATTCATAAATGGAGATGGAAAAACCTTAATAATATAATAATAGCCTAATAAAACCATAATTATGGGTATATAGTAGATAAATGCCCTTTTCAAATGCCATAACCAACCAATACTCCAAAACACTGTGTTCAGTCCTTTTTGGATAAGTCTATTTTGGAATTATGAGTAATTAAAAGGTCATATTATTTTTAAAAGGGATAAAATTTGGTACATATAACCTATATTACCTGAGGAATCCCATAAAATATTCACCTTTGTCTGAGTAAATATGGGAGTGCCCTTTGTTTTATCTTAGATAGAGGGCACTCCCTTGTGCATGAAACGTGTAGTCTAGGAAAGATGGGTAAGAAGAATAAAATAAAAGATATAGGTACCCTTAAATAATTTTTGAGAGTTTTAAACACATG
Organism: Torreya grandis; assembly: GCA_037957365.1. Lineage (NCBI taxonomy): Eukaryota > Viridiplantae > Streptophyta > Pinopsida > Cupressales > Taxaceae > Torreya > Torreya grandis. The sequence goes on from JARHVA010002265.1 coordinate 217,352, forward strand.
TAATATAACATTATAATGATTTCATATAAGGGACAAACTAAACAAGGTGTTAAAAAACCATAAGGTTGCAGTCAAGCCATTAAGTAGGGTTTAGGCCTAGAGGCCAAATGGAGAGTCATTTACACTTCCACCTTGATATGATATTTATAATACATTTTTAAACTATTTTAATTTCATTACATGTGTTTTAAATATTTAATTTTATATAGGAGGCCATATGGAGTCATCTTTTGACTCAAAGGCAACATTAGGCCTATGTGAATGGAAGAAAGGGCTCGAGTGGGAAACTTTGAATGCTCACATCTCCTTTAAGATTTTTCATGGAGGTAAAGTAAGTTTTATTAGTTATATATGGTATTATGAATCAATTTTGTGTAATACATTTTAGATTTGGATGTCAGGTCTTCATAAATAATCCTTAAGAGCAAAAGTGACTCAAAAGCCTCCTAAACCCTAAATAATGACATGCTTAGAGAAATGAGTATGGAGAGATAATAAAATGAAATATTTTAACCATTAAATTAAATTAAAATTTAAAATGTCTCTCTTAGGATACTCCCCATGATTTTTGACTATATGAAATTGTATGGATGGGAAATAAAATAGGGTTTTCTTGACCTTTTTTATGTGTTGTAAAAGTTTTAGGAGGTTAAAAGAGATTAAAATTACATAAAATGTAATATTATGACTTAATATAACTCCCCATGTCAATTTAATTCCTTTTAATAACTCCTAATTACTTCAACCAGATGCTTCATCTCAGCCAGTCAAAATTGGCATAGAGACCAAGCTAGTGAGAAGGGTGGAAAAATTCAAGTATGTTGATTTTAATGTGTATATAATTCCTCTAAGGACATGGGAGGTCTTTAAAAGTTTCATGCAATCCATTATATTTATTTTAATTTGAAATTTAATCCAAATTTGAGTCTAAGTGTGCAAGGTGTGGGAAAGAGGAGTCTCTTAGACTGTAGACGATGATAACTCATTTTGGGAAGGTTCTAGATGACCAGGACTACAACCAATACATGGAGAGGAATGATTGAATAATTACCATTCATTTCAATCATCATACCTATCCTTAATTAGTTTTAGTATGTTCAAATATGTCTAAATTATGAAGGCATTTTTTTGAGCCATAATGAGAAATTTCATGCCACTTTTCATGAGTTTCATTCCTTGTATGGCGAATTGTATTTTATAACCTTTCATGTTTCATCCCACATCCTATTATAATTTAAAATTAACTCCTTTTTTTATAGTTACAAGTGTCCTTGTGACCTTTGGACTTCTCTCTTATTCTCTCTCTCTCAAGTTTTATAAGAACTAGCCACTTTGGCCATTGTAACTTATGTTGTACTTGAGTATGGAAAATCCCTACTCATTTTCATACCATTTGATCAATAAAAATAATATGTTTTACCTCTTTCATGACTATTCTTAGTGTGTTCATTTGGAATTTTCTATCTTGCATAAGTGATAACTCTTGTTTCCTTTGCATGGTTGTCTCATTCTTTCATCTATTTACAGTTGGAAAGCTTCTTCTTGCAGGGAATGTTAAGTGTTCTAAGAAGTGTCAAGAATGAGTGAATTATTTTATACACTAGTGACATCCAAGGCCTCTTATCTAGTCCTCCCAGCCTCAACATTCATTCATAACCTCATAATGTAATATTGATGTGAGAAGATGTAGATATTGATTATGAATTATCTTTAGATGCCTAGGAATTTATTATTGAGATTAATTTTGGTTAGTCTCTTAACTTCATGTGTAACATGCAATTGGTTGTAATTCATCAACATATTTGGTGTATCATGTGCCTTAGGATATTTTGCTTTCATTTTTCTCTCTCCCTTTCCACCCTAAATTTTAGGTGTAGTAGTGATCTAAAGTGGTACATCAAAGGAGCAAACCCTACCTAGATATTCACCTCATCCTTAGGCTACCCACAAGCTTAGAGGTGTTTCAATTGTTCCACTTGGATGAGGAGATATGAGAAATATCCTCAAAGGGTGAAAATCCAAGTGATAATAAGAATGATATCTTGGACTGAATAAGATCTAGTGCTAGAAAGAGGTGACCCATTATCGATAATTAATAAATATTTTAGATCTAACCTAAGGTAAAATTAGAGCCCATTATGCGGATCACTAGATATCGATTTGGTATTAGGCACCTGATAATCTTATCCTTCCAATTCCATAGGAAGGCTAGGTCTACTAAAGGAAGAATGAGACCTTTGGTCACCTTGACAAGTTCATACTCTTAGTCCATTCCTAACAAACCCTTTCCCATGGATGCCATCATGGTGTGGCTGGTTAGGTCCACCATCAACATTCTCAGAGTTATTCATGACCTACCCATGAACCCATAGAGGTACCTTTCATGATTCACAACAAGTGTAGGGCATACTATTAAGGAATATCTAATCTCATAAAAATACTATCTCAAGATTATAAATGTATAGCATGAGGATATTACCTATAAATTATTCCCATTCACTTTAATGAATGCAATGATGATTCATTATTGATCTTCCTTAAAATATCTATTATAGGTTGGGACATTTTAAACTTCTTGATCTTGCTTGAAATATCTATTATAGGTTAGGACTAATTTAATAATATGTTTCTATCTTAGTTTGGCCAAGTCATTGACTCAACTATAAAATAAATAGCAAGGCAATCATGCTCAAATTTGGTATAACGTGTCTCATAATCAATGAGGCCTTGGATAATGTAGTAAATATCATACTCTCTTCTTTTATCATATTGTTAGTCAAGCATTGATCCAACTAAAATAGGTGTGGAAGAAGTATAAAGAAATAATGGTTTATCATTAGAAGGTGGATGAAGTGTAAGTGGATGAAGTAATGACTCTTTCATATTATTGAAGGATTTTTGACATGGATCCATCCATTATAAAGTTGTACCTTTCTTGACAAGGGAATGATAGAGTGAATTTGATAATCCATTTTGGGGGATTGCCCCAAGTTTGCCTAGATAAGTTCAAATATAAGGAATAGATCCAGGAATGGGCATGTTAACAATATCACTAATTTTGGCTAGGTCAACATCGATGCTATGGAGAGAGAATAAGAACCCTAAAAATTTTCTAGATGTGACTCCAAAAACACAATTGAAAGGATTAATTTTAACTTTGTATTTAAGGAGATGGTTAAAGATGATAGCAAGATTAGAAAGATGGTTATTATGATGTTTGGATTTAGCAATAAGATCATCCACATAAGTTTCAATAATTTTGTGGATGAGATCATGAAAGAAATGAGTAATAACATGTTGATAGGTAGCTCTATCAATTTTAAGTCTGAAGGGCATTTTGAAATTAACAATGGGTGCCCCATTCCATGGTCAAAGTAGTCTTATCTTAGTCCTCAGGAGTGATGTGAATCTGATTGTATCTTGAGAAGTCATCCATAAGAGACAACATTTCATAGCCAACCATGGAATCGATGATGGCATCTATTGAAGGTAAGGGGATTTTGTCCTTAGGACAAGTAAGATCAAGGTTGTGGAAATTAATAAAAATGTAGATGACCATAGTGACCTTCTTCTAAATGGGAGCAATGTTAGAAACCCATTCAGAATAATCCACTAGTTTAATGAATTTAGCATCTAGTAGTTTAATGATTTCCTTATGACATAGATTAGTGACTTCAAGTGTGAATTTTCATTGATTTTGATGCATTAGCTTAGTGTCAGGATAAGTAATGATGTTATGAACCATAATATTAGGATCAATACAAGGCATGTCTTGGTAGGACCAAGAGAAGTCTCTTGATATTTATCAAAGAATAAGTTAAATTTATCATGCTCAGATGGTGAGAGTTCTTGAGAAATTATGATTGGTCAAGGAGAAGATGGGGGTATCATATTCAATATGAGTTGTTTATTCAATAAGCATGACATTTTCATCTTGAAAATGGTAAGGTCCATTAGTCAAGGCTGAAATTGGATTTGTTTTAGGGTCAATTCTAGTGATAAAGTTGTTAAAGCAAGGAGTTTTATTCTTGAAATTTCCATGTTTATGATGTTGTTCAGGGAGTTGAGGTTCCTAGGCATGAAGTAACTCAATAATAGCTTCATCACTAAGCAAGGTAGGAAGAGGACCATAATATTCAAAATCTACTTCAAGTTTTAGAATTTGATTGCCATGGATATCATACTTAGAATGAATTTGATGAACATTTATTGCCTTGGCATCTAGTGTAATTTTAGAAGTAGATAAAGAGGATGGATCCAAAGAGATGGGAGTGTTGATAGATTCAATTATGATAGAAGAATCTGAAGAAATTATAATATCTAAAAGAGGTAGAGAATATGTAGGAGCATCTATAGGTTTGGAAGGTGTAATTTGTTCTACCACCTAAGGAGTATGGATAAGTGGAGAATTGGTAGGAGGTATATGAACCTCAGGATCTAAGTCATGATGTGTAGATATGGTATGTACATCTTAGTTGAAGTCATGAATTTGGGATAAAATATTTTGGCAGTATTGTACATCTAAGTCTTGAGAGTGAGCTTGGGCCATGACATAGTTGTCATCACATGTGGGAGAAATTATAAATTCTTGAGAATTGGGGGGAGTTTCAAAAGGTGAAATTTGAGTGTTTATAAATGCACAAGGGGACATGGTGAGAATATATTAGAATAATTTAGCCACTCCAAAATTATTGCATGTGAAGGCATCTTAAGTTAAATATAGATCTTGAGCATTTCATGAAGGGGAAAATTGATAATCTCATCCATGATAGGGAAAATATGATCTCTGGGTAAGAGAGAAGGAGGAAGCCAGTCTAAAATATATAGAGGTAGCTTCTTAGTATTATAAATCTATTGCAACTCATTGGGCTCACATCACCATTAGAATTCATAAGAGTAATTTGAATATCAGGATTCTTGTGATGAACTTAAGTAAAGGAACATTATTAATTTTAGTAATTATAAGAATTCAATATTGAGGCTTAGGATTAAGAAGCTAGATGCTCCATGGGTTGGGATCAACTTCATATTTTTAACATTTTCCATTATGTAAGAATTTAATACATTGACTACCAAAAGAGGTGGTGGCCCTCATCTGATGAGTCCATGGACAACCAAGAAGAATGTTATAGGATAAAGGAAGATCAAGGACCATAAGCTTGGTTCTAACAGTCCTAGGTCCAATGGTTAATGGAAGACAAATACAACTAAGTGTCTTTTGATTAGTTTTTTCAAAGCCATCACAATTAAGATAGGTTTGTTTAAGATGATCTTTTTTATAACCAAGTTGTTGAATGAGCCATAAGGATGTGACATTAATACTAGAACCTTCCTCAACTATAAATTTTCAAATAAGGTTGGTATTAATGGATACTTTGATAAAGAGAGGTTGACCATAAGTGTGAAAAATAATTTTGTCATTGATCATATCCTCTTCAAAAAATTCAATGGAAGATTTGGAAGAATGACATATAGTCTCAATGGTATTGACATTAATTGGTTAATAATCAATAGAAGGTGGCTCTTCATCTATGGAATATGGATCTTAAATTTATTGAAGTTGTATAATAAATTTATGATGATAAGGTGGAGTACGAACCAACTCCATAAGAGGAATATTGCAAGGCATAGAGTTTAGTTATTCAAGAAAATTCCAATGTGACTTAGAATAACCAACATGAATTTTAGAAGACAAATTAGATTTAAGAGCTATAGATGTGGTGGGAGGATCAAAAGGGGGGATGTTGCTCCTTATATTATTTTGAATCATCATGAGTGGTAGTAGTATCTTTAATAAATTGTTCTTATAAATATGGTTTCATAGGCTTAGTAATAGGATCTTTGTGAGCTAGTTTATGATGATAATTAACCTTAGTAGCATTGACATATTAAGAGTTGTTATAATATAGGTCATTATCTACATTGATGGAATAAACATCCTTGACATTTGATTGATTATTATTTGAAGAATGTTTTTCATTATTATAAGTAGAAGCTTTAAAGTTTTGTCATTTTTTAGATGTGATAGAATACTCTTAATGATGAAGTTTGATCATAGCCTTGTGGTTTAACAAGTCACCAAGCATATAAGAAATGGCACACTTAGTGATCCCTCTAAAAAATTCATGAGAATGCCTAATTTAAGCATGAAACCAAAAAAATAGATAGGGATTATACCACTTAGGAGGAACATTGGGATAAATGAAAGGTTTAGAGGGTGGTAAAAGTTGTTTCATTTTTTGAATTGAAAGAGGTGTGTGAGATGGTAAAAGAACATAAGATTTGGTGACTATGGGTTTTTTTAGGGGAGTATTACTAGTTATATCATTATATATTTGAACATAACCCTTAAAAAGTTTATAATTGGATTCAAAATGCTTCATAATAAAGTCTTGATGCTTATCTTGGTCAAGAGCTTCATTAAGAGTTTGAGGAACAAAGGTTTGAACCTTGTATTGAAGAGTGGGAGTCAAAGCAGTAATAAAGAGTTTAAATAATTTATCATCAGTCATATTATGATTGGATTTATGAGATAAATATTTCCATATTTTAATAAAGTCTTGAGCCGATTCATTAGGATATTGTTTAGAATTTATGAAGTGACTAAGACAATTTTCAAGAAGATCATTATGTTGAAACTCTTTAACCAAAGGATTGACCAAATCTTTAAGTTGCCAAATATAATGTTGAGGAAGTTGATTTTACCATTCTAATACATCACCAGTGAAAGTTTTGACTAGTATTTTAGTTATGGAAAATGTATTAGTTCAGATACACTCTTTGTAAAGTTTACCAAAGGCTTTGAGGAATGAAGCAGGGTCTTTAGTCCCATCATATTTGATAGTTGGAGTTATGTTACCAATATCAATGAATACAATGAAGGGAGATAAAGGCTCATTTTTAATAGTTTGAATCATCTTGTTATTCATTATAGGCTGAGGAATAACATAGCCTAAGGCATCCCTAAGAGGTGGGGGAATATAATTAGGATTAGCTTGAAGATGAATAGTTAGAGGTTGATTAGCCATGTTGATTAAGTGTTGTTGAAGTTGCATCATTTAGTTGGTATTAGAGTTTTTCGTGATGTTCATTTGTTGAATGACTTGAGCTAAGATTTGGGTTGTATCGATAGGTAAGTTAATGCTAGTTGGAGCACTCCCCAAATTAGTGTTAGGGGAGTATTATTAAAAGAAGGGCTATTAGTGGGATTGTTAAATAGATTTGTAGAAATCACTCCCACATTGGTTTGGAGAGTTTGATAAGTGTCTTGATAAGTATGGAAAAGATTGGATCCATCAACTGCATCTTGAGGTGTTATTTCCACCATGCTACAGTTCATAGATGAAGGAAGAGAAGAGGTGCCCTAAGAGTGATGGTTCTCTTAGGAGGAAAAGAGAGGAAATATAATATCTAAATGGATTTAGGTTATCAAAAAATATTATGAGATGAGACTTTAGTCTGACTGAAGAAAGATGAATAATATGCAAAATTAGAGAAATCAAAAAATCAAGAAATAGTACTAGGTTGACCAGATCGACCTAGTGCAATAAATAGGGCTTGCAAGCTATACAGGGTTGACCAGGTCAATCTAGTGTAGTGCACAAAAGCTAGAAAAAGTATAGGTTCGACCATGTAAACCTAGTATAGTGAACAAGGAAGAGGGAAATATTGATAACAAGCTTGGAAATGAAATAATACAATTTGTAATTAACCTAGGAAAGTAAGTACAAAAAAGAAACACACAATTAACTAAATTAATGTGGGCCAATATAATTAATGCACACAAGGAAAAATATTTCACTAATGTTGGCTAATTTAATATTTTACACACACAATTGATCAAAGAGAAAACAAATAACTTAAAATTAAAGATATCTAATTGGTCAACCTATAATGTTGATTAGATTATTAAGAATTATTTTTAAATGTAAAAGGGGAGATTGGCTATAAGCAAGGTACTAGTTATCAATCTATAGATAGTTTTAGGTAAGTTTAGGATGAAAGGGACTATAGTGGGAATGATATAGGATTGGTATTGGTGCCTACCCCCTCACTTCACACATCACAACAATACAAGTAATAAGTGCTTAGCCAAAATATATAATTAACCATGTTTTATACTTGACTAGAGCATCAAGTTGGTTTCCCCCTTGGTGATGAAATCCAAGTAGGTAGACCTGGGTAGTCAAATATTTAAATTCTTGTTGATGTTTATGTGGTTTTTCCATGTGTGAAAAATAATATAAATAATGCAACTAAATGATTTATTGAAAATCCCCTAATTAGACTATGTGAACTATTTTAAGCATGCAAGAAACTAAAAGAAAGATGTGATTAACATATATGGTTCCAACTTTGAAACAAGGTATAGTTGAGAAACTATATGTAAAATCATATATAATAGGTTAGATGGGGTTGAAGCTATACTATGGAATAAATGTTTGAAAGTGAACTAGGTTAGTAAGGTTGACCTAGTTATTTCATAAAACACAAAACATAGAACTAGGTCCACACGATCAACCTAGTTGACTATGCAAAGACAATTTTGAAGACTTCAAACTTGAAAATAAAGTAGAAAAAAGAAAGATATAGAGTAAATATAAACTAAATTTAATGTTTTATAGATGAAAATGATAACATTATTTATTTGAGACCTTGGATAAAACTGGTAGTAACCTACAAACTTGATCAGGGTGGGCAAACAAGTTGTGTAGGAACTTACTGAAAATGTGTTAAAAATGTATTAGGTCAACCTAGTAGGTTGAAATAGAAGTCTAAAAAGTGTATTGGGTTAATATTTTCAATCTATTTGGCTAATCCTAAAAACCTATATATAGAGATAAATAACTAGGTTGATAGGGTCGATCCATCATAGTAAAGATATGATAAAAATAATGATGAATAAAAATGAAATAAGTGAAATAAATTATGTAAGGGTTTGATTCACATTAGGTTAACTAGAATGTATGAAATCATAAATACATCATTTCCATAAATTAATCCTAAATCATATGGGATAGAACACACCTACACTTCCAATTGGGGGCATAAAATTATTAAGTAAGAGCATGACCAATGTGAAGATCGGCTAGACCCGATTAGGGGATAACTTGTCATAACACATCATGTGAGGTAGGGTTACAAAGCATATATTATAACACAATCACATAAAAACCCTAAAATATTCCAATGATTTAATATTTCACTAATCTAATAAAAAGAAAAGCAAATCTAATCTAGTGTGCACCAAAGCTTGTGGCATAAAGTGAGGGGTTAGTAAAGCAAAGAAATAAAACAATGTATATGGAACCTAAAATAAAATAAGTATGATTAACACCCTAATACATATAATATGAAGAGTAATATTATTTGAGCCAACACTTATCCTACTTTTATCTACTAAAAGAGAGGAGAACAAAGTTAGAATATACTTACATGAATGTGAACTTGTAGAGACTAAATCTCTCCCTTGGCCAATGGGGATTCATAAGAGGTTAATATGTTTTTTAAGGATCACTTTTTTAGTCCAAAAAATCTAAGACCTATCCATAAGACTAGATTCTCCAAAATAAGAAACCTAAGCTAAGTTTCCTCGAGTAGAATGGTGAAAGTGCAGATTGTGATGAAGCACGAGCAAATAATAATTATTGATTGCATATATAAATAATGACCAAAATGACCTTGTATTTATAGGTATAACTTACCCTAAAATAATTTGTATATGTCAACTATGCTAGGTTGACCTAGTCAACTAAGCACATTTTTAGGTTAACTCACTAGGTTTGTGTTAGGTCAGTCAAAAGGTCAACAAACCAAAAGAGTTACAATGTTCATAATATATAATAGGTTGAATTGGTCAATATAGTACAATTAATAGGGAAAATGGGTGCTAATTAAGGAAATTAAGAATGGAAAGATCAAAAATACTAGAAGATTGTGCAAGGGAGGAAAAACATCTTAGGGAAAGGTTTTAAGAACTAGTTTGATTGGTAATAATGTGGCAAAAAGGGAAAAAAATCCTATGAAGCACCAAAGGTCTACCCACCCCTTTACTAGTGCACCCCTTATGGCATGCACTTAAATATATTGAGTCTAGATGGGTTCCTACAAGACATAAAGTGTCAATATTTGATAAAAGTTAAAAATATTATGTATACACTTTCCTTTACTAATCAATTCTAGACCTTAATTAGATCTATGTGCCCTTTTTATTTCCCTTAATTGTGTTATGTGGGAATATTTCAATAATTAAAACATGAAGCCTTTTGGATTTTATCCATAGTGTTCATCATGGGTCCTAAGACCTACTAGGTCTTAGGGCCCCTATTTAATTTCAAACATTGAAATCCTTACCTAATTAGGATTTTATCCCCCGATGAGGTCTTTGGGTTTTAAAACATGTTCCCTAATTATATCAATATTTCAAAGCCTAATTAGAAATAATAATTTAATTTTTTCAAAATGTAAAATTTTAATTTCCTTGTGCCACTTAAATTCTTGATTTATTTTGGGAGGATTTTTTTAGAGTATGAGTTGGTCATTTAGTCATAATGTTTGCCTCAGTTCCAAATTTTTCAAACCTTTCACATTGATTGAAAGCTCATCCAACCAAGATGAAATAATGTTTTAAATTTCTATAAATTTAAAATGTGTTAATTTTCTTTTGTATTTTAGTGTACTATTTTATCTAGTGGTTTTTAATTATAGTATTTTAACTCATTTTTGTCATTTTGCAAACATAAAGTGCTAATTGGATAAAATTGGTAGGAAATAAAGTCAAAGATGAAATTTTAGAGGGAAACTTATTTCTATCCATTTCTCTATTTTTTATATTTCCAATTAAAATCCATTTCAAATGTAGGATCTTTATTTCTCCTTAAAAATACATTGGCCTAGTCAATTTTCTTCATTTGTAGTTTACTCTCTCTCCCTCTCTTATTTCTTTGGGGTTATGCTATCAAAATTTGTACTCAAAAAATTAGTTGTAAACTCTATTCATTATTCAAGGAAACATTTTTATTAATACAAGATGTGGGATTATTTTCATTTACTTACACATGTAATATGATGATGGATGGTGTTTTATTTATTTTTCATCACGTGATCCTCAGACTCTAACACTGGTTCATTTTGTGGTTGTGTGAATGATAGATAGATGTGAGATCAGCCATTGGGTTACATTTAGCAAGATGAATTCTAAATTGGGTACATTTTCAATAGGTTTTTATCTCTTTTCCCTCTCTCTCTTTTGATCTTTTTTATCTAGTTATTAGCTAGTGCTAGTCTAGGTGAATACAGTCTATTGTTAGCATCTTATCTTAATTGAAATATATATTTCATTATTGTAAATGAAATTTTAAATACATATGTAATAGAATGAATAAACATATAAATTATTGACACTCATTTAATCAAAATCTATACATACTGATTTTAATCACATGTGTAAATCTAAAAAAGTGTGTTTATAATTTATTCCTAAAATCCATTGAAACACTGTGTCTGAAAGAAAAAACTTAAATTCCCTCTAAACTCACAATAAGACAAGAAAAAAACTAAAAATAAGTTAAATATTCAAAACTACTAGGCCCTTTAATTAGAATGGTTCTGCATATACAAACTAAGTCACCTAGTATACCATGACCCAAAAATAACATAACTTGGAGAGATCTTATAGGCCTCCTTTCAAGAGAGGTTGGATAAGGGACCATCCTACTTGATTTGGTGTTCTGAATTACCTAGCACTAGAAAGAGGGATTATTCAAAATATTTTCATTTATCATTTGTTTTGTGTCTTGTAGGTTAACTTGTGCATTATTTTTTAATTATCTCTTACAAAAAATGAGACTTGATTAGAAACAACACCCAAATATACTTATATGCTCATTCATTATGATCTCTATGGGATATAATAACTTGGTAGTATATGGAAATAGGGTTGTTTGGTGGGCATGCTAATATGGAAATACATTCAAACATTTAAATACACCATTATCCAAGCTAAAATCTATCATGATTATGTTTCCTACCACTTGTTTCCTTAATCATTGGATGAGGTTGTTTATGTTTGGTACCTTAACCTATCAGATGGGTATATCACCTCATGCGATTCCTTTGAAAATTATTTCATTATCCATATTAGCATGCCCACCAAACAACCCTATTTCCATATACTACCAAGTTATTATATCCCATAGAGATCATAATGAATGAGCATATAAGTCAAATGAATTCTAATGAATACTATAAAATTAAACTTTCATACCCACCAATCAATTTTTCTTAGCTTTATGGAGGTGGATACCCTTTGAAAATTTAAGGGACTACTCATAAGTTACATAAAAATCTCGATAACTTGTGTCTTAAATACACACATAGTGGGATTCATACTATGGATGAACACATTCAAACATTTAAATACACCATTATCCAAGCTAAAATCTATCATGATTATGTTTCCTACCACTTGTTTCCTTAATCATTGGATGAGGTTGTTTATGTTTGGTACCTTAACCTATCAGATGGGTATATCACCTCATGCGATTCCTTTGAAAATTATTTCATTATCCATATTAGCATGCCCACCAAACAACCCTATTTCCATATACTACCAAGTTATTATATCCCATAGAGATCATAATGAATGGATGAGCAAATTCAACATTAATTTTCACCAATTGTACAAGAGGTTGAAAGACCCATTCCTGAAAGTAGAAGTAATTTCTATCAAGAGCTATCTTAAAATGTTAGATCCATTGACTTATATGCTCATTCTAAGGAATCCATACACTCTCACATCATTGAAATTGACCTATCAATAATCCTTCACCATTGAATAACAACAAATGTCACATGGTTATAGAATTGACCCATTTTATTCATTAGGACAACTAGGTGTTTACACCAAAAATACTTTGATTTACTTGCCTTTAAGTTATCCCATGGAAAAAAATTTGACATAAAATAAAGTATTACATCAATAATATAACCAATCCAACCTAATTGTAACAAATGAGAACCCTTTTAATACACTTAACACATGTAATTATGTTAATTTTGCATTTGATCAACATATTTTTTAACCTTATTTTAGTTATCAAGTATATTTGGGTGTTGTTTCTAATCAAGTCTCATTTTTTGCAAGAGATAATTAAAAAATAATGCACAAGTTAACCTACAAGACCATGTTCCCAATTTAAAAATTTGGGGCCCACATATTTGAAATGAAACAATCATGTTGATTGGTAATGGTCCATTCAATATATGAGAACCAGTTCAAGACAGTGGTGATGAGGATGAGTCTAATGATGAAATTACCATAGTCAAATCATAATATTTCATGAGTGAAATTCAAAGTATCAAAAAAATTCATACATAAAAAGATGAATTCAAAACTACCTAAAATCATCCTAAAGAATAAGTATAAGAATTGCAACAACAAAATGAATAATATGTATTCTATGTATCAGAAATAAACATTTCATGTGAGGAAGAATGTATGGCACAAAAGAGGGATAATGTGGTATAGGATAAGGTGCATGAGGTTGATAGCATTAAACCTGATTTCCTTCTTGAACTATTATCTTGTCTTCTATGTATTGAATTAGGCCACTTACATCCATCATGTCAGTAATGAGTTTTTGCCAATTTTCTCTCTCGATAGGTGCCCACTCTCTCCTTATCAATTACAATGAGTCTCTCACATGAAGAATGAGATGACTAGGAACACTTTGACCATACTTCCTTTGTGTGTTAATACCTAACATATACCTATCATAGCCTTAGAGAGTTTGTTTGAAACTTGAGATAGATTGATTTGAAATATGGATATGTTACCTAGGAGTAGAATGATCTTGATAAGGTTAATTAGAGAAATAAAAATGTTGCCAAAGAGGTGAAATATATTGGTATGACTATTGAGGTAAAGAAGGAGAGTAATACTCTTGATAACTAGGTAGATAAGAATCAACATATTGTTGATAAGGATCAACAAACTACTAACAAGGATCAACATGAGTTTGATATGTCTCACCAACTTATGTAAAATAGAAATCAATATCCAACTTAGCCATGAAACCTAATGATAAAGACAAAAATGAAAGAATGCTTGCTTAAAATTCTACTTAGGCTACTATAACTAGTTGGTTACATTCAAATTCACCATTAATATTTGTTGAAATGCCTCCAAAGGTTGGTATATTGAAGAGCAACACCAAAAACTCTTTAATTGATTGAAATATTGTCCCACAAGGAGTGCTAGAATTTTTATAGCTCAAATTTTCACCCTTGAGAGGGTGATTCAATCCCTCTCAACTTGAGCTATGCAATGGGATTGATCCTAAATTATGGGTGACCTTTAGGTAGACCAAACCTCTAGGTTATAGGGCTACCTCCCCTTGATTTAAAAATTAGGCTCACCTAGTAATTTACAAAGGAAAAGGGACAAAGATAACATGAAATCAAACTAAGGTACTGATACACTAAATAATTTGATCACTACCAACCAGTTGCATGTGCATTTGTAGACCAAGGGACTAACCTTAACATATACTACTACTAATCTTAATCTCTCACATCAAAATTTTAACATGAAGGTTGTGATATATGTTTAGGTTGGGAGGACTAATCAAGAGTTCAAGAATGAAACTAATAAAGAAACATATTCACTCAACCCTTGTACTACACTTATACACTTCACATGACCTACAAAATAAGCTTTCAAACTACATATAGGTTTTATAATAGGACAACATGCCAAGGAAGATGAAACAATTCACTTGACGAGATCAACCATCCATGTACACACACTAATTATAGTCATAAAAAGAGGTAAAACTAGTATTATTTTATTGATCAAAGGCATATAAATGGGCAAAGCTTCACCATACCCAGGTGGAGTAAACAAGGTTGCATTTATAGAGAATGAGAGTAGAAGAGAACAATGACAAGTATCAAGCGAGTAAAAATTAAGGAAGAGATTAAATAATAGTTTCATAATATCTTCAAGGACATGTGTTTATTCTTTGATGATGTTTCTTCTCTAAATAGCGTAGGGGTTTCTCTATTTGCCTGACACCTTTATCTTCTTCAAAATGCCCTTCTCTTGGCTTGAAAAGTGATAATTAGCATTCCTTGGTCATCAAATCACCTTGAAATCCTTTTTGTTATAATATTTAACACTTTTCATATGCTTAATATCTCTACATAATGATGTTACAGTGATTGTTTACATAACTCCTTAGGTGTCTTGAAACCCATTAGTCTCACTACACCTCTCTCACTCAAAATCCTTAAATCTTGATTATATCCTTATGAATGAAATTATTATCCATGAGATACCTCTCTATGTCTTGAAAAACCTTCAGCTCCCTTGGATGCATCAAACACTCTCAAAGACTTAATTTTACACCTAAAGTTCATACTTACCTTCAATTCCTTGTAGCCCTCAAAACACACAAAGCTCCTTGTGTAGAACAATCTACATGTGATCCTATAAAAATAGTCATATTTTTGAGTACCCAGTATGTTCTTACATCTATATGAAAAATTTCATTATCATACTTGTAATGCAAGTACACTCCACCTATTTCTCTCTCGAATTAGGCCTCAATTAGGTTTTTAGGCCTAGAAACTAAGCTTTAGATCCATACCTCTCTCACACATGTGAAACCTTAAATAAATTATTGATTCACTTTAAATACCTCATATTATAAATCTTTTTGTCTAAATTTTAGGTCTAACATAACTTTTCATTCTCTTAAATAGCTTGAAACAGTCATTTTTAGCCTATTTTTATGCATTATTCCTTTCACATGTGTCAACCAATGGTCTAAGAATGAGATTAAGAGATATATGAAGGTTTTTTAGGTCATTCCAAGAGTCATTAAATATATGTTATGAAATTTAGAGGTCAAACTCTCTCATCAGGTCATTTTTAGTCTTCTTGGCAGCTTGAGACATGTTTATCATCTTAACAATGATTCATAAAGCCTAGGGCCTTAATCACTAAAAAAATCATACAAAATCCAAGTATACAAGGGTATAAAAATTTAACAATGATATTGGGTTCCCATTTAAATCATTCATACAGTTATGAGCTTAATAATATGCCTCTTGGGCTAGTAACCCTACAATTATGAGGTCAAGGAGAGTTTTATACTTGAACAGTTGTCTTGGAGTTTGGTTTTGATTTTAAACACCTCAAGGAGTTATGTTCTATACACAAAGATGTATCCTAATGGTATTCTTACCATTATTATTATTTATACCCATTTTATCCTCCATTAGCTCATGCATTAAAAACCTTGACTTATCACTTCAAGATTTCAATGGGATCTACCTTGGCCTGTAACTTCACAAAAATGGAGGTTTTGATTATTTTTAGGGTCACACATGCCAATTAAAACCTATATAAGCATAAGGAATGGTTTTATAGACCCTCAATATCCTTACCAATTTCATTCATTCTTCTAACCATCTTTAAACTACCATTCTAAGGAGAAAAATGAGCCTATGGGGTTTTAGTAGGGTTTAAGACCACCCTACAGTCTTAGTGATTGTTCATAAAGGAGAGGGAACCAATCTCAGAACTAATTCCATAAATATAAATTCCATTATACGCCCTTCCTTTTCCCATAATATTGGGTCATCACTCTCTCTCCTATGTCCATACCAAGTACATGGTTGGCCATTGTTAGTCTACCAAGAAGCCAATGGAGACTGATGCAAATTTTGGATTTTTAGGACCTGTACAAGCTTTATATTCATGTAAATTAATTATAGAAGGTGACGAGACACTCTAAAGACATTTTCACCTGAATATGAATCCTCTAAGTCCATACAAGTGCCTATAACTTCCTTTTTTGGAGTGATTTTCTCTCCTTTTGTATATTGAACCTGTAAAATTGACTATGATCTGACATTCCTAATATATTTACAAGTTAGATAAATCCTTCAAAATATTTTAAAAGTGTATTTGTATGGTTATTTCATCTTTTTTAGCTTTGACATGTGTTGGACTTAGCCACATGCATCTTTCTCTTGTATGACACTTACCTTAAACTTTACAAAACAACCTTAACTTCTTCAAACATATATAAAATGTTAATGCAAGGTGTTCAAAGGGTGAGATGACTTTGAGAGACACTTTTGAACCTTTGAAACCTTTTGAATCAACCTTATTCACATCAAATTATGGATATATTATCACAAGACAAACATAAGTCATTACCTTAAACTTGTCAAAACAACCTTAAACTATGCTAATAAGACCTCAAAAAGACTAGTTGAAGACCTCACAAGGCATAGAATGGGTATGAACAAGGTTCAGTATGAGATAAAGATAAATTTTTATTTTAACCTCATTAACGGTAGCCAAAATTTGTTTAACAAGTACCAAAAGACCCTCCAAAATAAAAGGAGAAACCTTTACCAAATTCACTTCAAGATTCAAATAATACATCATTGAAGGTGGATGAGCCTTCACATGATCTGAAAGTTTTCAATGTACCAAATTTTCTAAAAGATATACCAAAAAGTCCAAATAATGATCCAAAGAAAGACATTTTGAAAGAACAATCCCAAATGGTAGTGTTACAAAATGATGAAAATATATATTTTTATAATGAGCAAGAGAATATGTGCTAAGTTTTTCCAGTTTATATCTCATAGGTTGTCAATGATGAAAACAAACAAGAAACATCCATTTCTAAGAAAGAAGCTCCAATCTATGGTGTGGTTGTTTTTTCATAAAGACACTCAAATTATCAAACCATTTATTTAGAAGCTACTTTTTTAAGACAAACCAAACATCTTCAAAATACCCTTTATTGGTTACGAGTTTAACCCTAATGATGGCACAACTTTATGTGTTTTTTCTAGGCCTTGATGTGATCACATTATTCTATGTGATTCAATGCTACATCTACTTATCATTCCTTCTATATGCTACATGGTTACATTCACATATTATATAGTTGTCTTATCCTTTTGACGTGAGGTAGCTACCAATTCTTATTTTCCCTCACCTCAAAGAGGGGAGCATATCAGTGGGAGCATGTCATAGATATATGTTCTTCACATTTGGCATAAATTTTATATTTAGTGGGGGCATGTCATAGAGGCATGTTCTCCACACATATTCATTGTTTCATATTTAGTGGAGGACATGTTTGAGAAGTAATACCTCCACACTTATTTAGTATTTAGCATCTCCAAATTATAGTGGGGGCATATTTTGGAAACATGTTACCCACATTATCACTTATTTAAATTCTCATATTTCTTCATATATAATGGGGGCACCAGGTTATAAGTATCATTGGGTTGTATAATTAAGATAATCTCAACTGCTAGGTGTTAACTCACTTTGACTCTAAAGCTGGGCGTGTGTGCCTTCCAACACCTCTCTCTCTCTCTCTCTCTCTCTCTCTCTCTCTCTATATATATATATATATATATATATATATATATATATATATATGCACTTAAATATTTATTTATATTTATCCTAATCTTGATTTTATAGCTTTATAATGATACATCTTGTGTAAAAACTTGTTAATATGCAAGGTGATTACATCGACACATGGGTGTACTCCTAAACCTTACTCTTTCAATTTCAATATACTTCAAGTATTTTTGACAAAGATTATATGCATTTATTATACACTACAACATGCTCTTGGTTTCAGGTCAATCACTAGCAAAACATTCAAATTCAACTCCAACAAAGCACTCAAATTCAACTCAACCAAAGACAATGTATGCATACACACCCAGGTACTTATTCCTTTCCTTTAAACTATAAATTTCATTACTAGATTAAATGGGGGGAAATGTAGATGATATTTTTTTATTGTGTAGCACCTCAATCTTGTACGCTTGGAAAACTCAGACCCTGGTTGTTCTTAGTTTTACACATGCCTTACTTGTACAAGACTTGCATCTACTTTATCTTGTGCCCCTTGGCCTATCTCTTAGTCTGAGCATACTTATATTGATGACACAAACATCCCATCTTACCTAGAATATTTAAAATGTACTTATCTTATACTTCTACAAGTTTTGAGCTTGTGTTTTCTCCCCTTTTCCTTTGACACTAACATCTAAGATAGATAATAGCATCGGCGTTACTATATTGGCCTAATGCAAGTGTCTAGTACCCTAAAGTTATCAAATTTTCAAATGAAATGTATCACAATGGTTGACCTAAGTGATTTAATGTGAGTTATTTCCCAATAAGATTGGTATAAATATAATATTAACCCTCATTTATTCCTCACCTAGAAATCAAACCAAAAGAGCACTCAAGAAGCATTCAATTTATCAAAAGCTTTCCTATTCTACCCTATTCTAATATCAATTAAAGGAATAGCCTAGCTACATGTTTGAAATACTAAAGGAGCAGTCAAGGTTATATTTGCCAAGTTAAAACTAGGTCATTATTATACTTTATTTACACACAATGCATGATTCACACATAAGCTAACATGTAGGGGATAACTACATGAGTATGAGGCACTCTTCTAGAGTATTAGATAATTAGGTAGCACCCTTTGATATTAGGGTCATTATGAGTTAGCTCAACACCATGTTCCCACTAACCCATTTTTTCATAAGGTCACATTAAGGATATAAAGTTAGGTTTTTTCCATTTCACCAAGAGCGATAATCCATGACTCAAATATGAATGCACAAAAAGAAGTTAAAGCCAAACCTAAAAATATCCAAGTGGTCACATCCTATTTGAGATAATATTATGTATAGGACACTGGTTTCAAACTCAAGTACTAGCATTTAAACAACTATCCCAGGTTGATGTAAGTGTTCAGAGAGCCAGAGGCACCAAATCCAAAATCTAACTATTGATCCAAAATTTTCTTCTTGCTTGATTTCAACCTGTTCTAGATCTAGAACTACATTAGCATCAGAACTAGCTAGATACTCTCTTTTATGTCATTTCTATAGCTAACATAGTTATACTTTTCATTAATATCTTATTTCAATTTAATAAATTTAGCATATGGTACATCTCAGTTTATCACATTAATTATCCTATTAGAGATTTGATATTCACCCTTGTGCCTTATCAATTTTATATCTTTAACCCTTTTTACTGAATTAGGATTCTTTAATTAAAATTAGGGTTAAACATATCTAAATATTAAAATGGTATTTAATAACGTATAAAAATCAAAATCAAACCACCACCAACCTTAAGCATGGTCATGGAAGTTATGTATAATAGGCCAAGCAATTAGTCATTATCAATAGACATTGACCATTGCCCTGCAACTAAGGCAAGGTATCATCAGTCCCCACCTATCACATGGGGACTGTCACTGTTACCTAAAGTTTTAGTAACCAAAACCCAATCGTGGGTCCCCCTCTAGGTCTTAAACACATAATACATGGTCCTATGGAGGACTGTCACTTAAGGTCTTGGGACTACCCTATGTTTTTTCCATGCCCTACACTTCTAGGGCTTGTGTAACAATAAATAACCCTACAAGATTGTGATCTTTAAAAATTCATAACAAGCACCTTGTTGTCCCAAAAATAATTAAATGAAAACTAACAATTCTAAAAATCATGAATATTAATCTAAAATTATTTTTGACATCATTTTGCCTCATTTTTGCATGTAAATTAATCTTATGAAATTAGGCATTTTTTCAAAAGAAAATAGTTTTAGTTTCAAAAATTCATACTTTTAAATTGTAGACTCTAAAATTATTCTAAAAAAAATAGTCAAACCCTATAGAACTTTATTTTCCAATAAAATTAATTCTAGCAGAAATTGGTGACATTAAAATTTATAAAAAAAATATAAATGTGAATTAGTCCCTTTCAGGTTTACAAGAAGGCATAATAAATTGATCATTATGAGGCAATAACCAAAATTTATTTTACACTAATATGGTGAACATAAAACCAACATTTTCATATGCATTTTAAATTAAATAATGTAATGCATTATAATGTTCTTTTGATACAAATTTCTCCTTTTTTCAACTAGAATTGCAATGAGAACAACACTTGCAAGCTCAAGCAAGCACTTCTCTATATTTGCCTTAAATATATTTACATACTTAAATATTACATATTAATGGATTTTGATAACCTATATTCATTTGTATAAACATTTACAATCAAATTAGAATAAACTAGTCTTCGATTCAAGCTCCAATGTGCACCTACAAGGTCAAACCAAGGAGGGGCTCGCCTCCCATCATTTTTCCATCTTTAATAAAATTCCCTAGGCACCTCCAAGCCTAGGACTCCTAAATTTGAATATGAGAAACACTAATAGGTATTATAAGGTAAATTTGGGTAAATAAAATGTGTCAAGCTCAATTAGAAGACTCATCTATCAAACTTCCTTACAAACAAGGGCTACCACTAACTCTAAAAATAAAAGCACATAAATCCAACTCAATAACACACCTATATAAAACATATAGTGGATGCATATCAACCACAAAGGATTTACAACACTTATCAAAACTCAAAATTCATCCATTATAAACAAGAATTGCCACTTTCCATAGTATGGGGTAAATAAATGATAACTTTGGAACGTATTCCCTCACCCAAACCCTTCTTCCTTTCCATGGAAGGACCTTGGAACATGATTTTTCCCATTTCCAAAACCCAATGAAATGGATCCATGTGGGATGAGTTTGTAACATAGTTCCATTGCCTAAACCCTATTTATTGAAGGCACATACCATACAAACAAGTTAGGCCCATTTGGATAACATAACATTACATTATTAAGTCACAAAAGGGACTATAAAAATAGAAAAAAATGATGAGGTATTAATCATATCCATAACCTAAAAGAGGTTTAAAATCACATGGTGGGCATAGGCTCAACCATGGCAAGCAACAAGAAAAAGAGGGTAAGTCATGTGGTCATACAACATCTTGAAAGCACACATACAATAAGGAAAGAGATATTTATTTTGAACCAAATGAAATAAAACTTTCATGGGTGAAGTGGAAGGACATACCTTGGTTCCACCACTTGATTCTACATATAAAAACCTCCTAAAAGTGCCTTGTTTCAAGCTATCTTCTTCCAAAACTAATCTCTTCTTCTCCTTGTCCAAGCTTCCTTCATTATTCTCAAGCTCTAACTCCACTATCAGAATTAAAAAATGATCAAAAATTCCTCTAAATAAGGCTTTCCCTTTTATTATATAAAATAAGATAAAACTCAATAGTCAATGGGAAGGTGACATTTGTTTCAACCCATTCCTTGTCCCTAGTCAAAAAGTCATCCCCAATCACTAATTCCTCTTACAAACCCATGTGGGAAAGGAAGGCTTGCCCATATTCATAAATGTTTTATCTTTCCCATGCCATGAATAGTTACATGGGTTGTCCAAAAACTTATCCAACACTCCAAAAATGTCTAAGCCCGTCCCCTTATTCAAAAGAGCCTTAAATACACCTATACTTCACTTTTTACCAACTTGAAAACATGGGTCTAATTTTACATCCAAGTGGTTGGGTAAGGGAAAACTAAAGTGGTTTTCTTATTTGCCTTTATGAGTTTATATAAATTTAAATTTACTCTTAAGGTATGGAAAAAAAAATATGAATGATGTCAAAAATGATACAAAATCCAACACTCAAAACTAGATTATAAGGTAACACTGGAATTAGATTTTAAATTTAAATGTGTCATGTAGGACACTACTCAACTAATTCCATTGGTGCACCCATGTTTGGCATAGTCCCAGTTTCATTGCTTGGCTTTCTTCCACCTGCACATCACTTCAACTATAAAATTTCACTACCATAGATAGCCAAAGCAACTAAATATAAATATCTCAAATAATGTCAATAAATACATAATACATACATAGATGTATCATGATGAAATAAAGATTAGTATTTTTTTAGTATAAATCAAAATAAAAATGAATACTAACTAATCTAACCATGTGTCCTCTAATTGAGCAAGACAAAAGGAATGAATTTATAATTGGAAAACAACACATGTTATACCTTTGTTATCCTCTTGATGAAGTAGGATGAGCTTGGATGTGATTTAGTTGCAAAGGTGGGTGGAGATGCATAGACAATTAAGCAGCACATCCCTTGAAAAATGGACCTTTGGGTTTTGGATGGTTGATTGTATGAGTTGAAGCTTTGATTCACAAATTAACAACACTTCATTCCACAAATAAGCTTGCTTATAAATTTAGTAGAACTATGTTAGGAAAATTAGACTTGTTGAAATAAGAGGATCTCTCAATTTATAGAATTCCATGATGATTATGAGTCATTGATATTAATAAAAGATCAATGGTAGAGAATGAGTCCTCCTCCTCATTAAATGAGGGAGATCAAGGAGTAAATATGGGGGGTTGGGATGTGTTAAGGATTTTCACTTATGAAGCATGGAGGTGATTTACTTTGGAATAAGGGTTGATTGCATGAGGATGTGGAGAAATGTATTTAAAATTAGTTTTTATTGGTTAGTGTGTGATTGCATAGGGATTTGAGAGTGATGAGAGGATATTTAAATTTTATTAATTTACAAAAAATAGAAATTTTCAAAAGCCATGGAATTTTTTTATTAGGAAAAGATTATTTAATTAATTTGTATTAATTAAATGATGGAATAGGATGTGAATTTTTTGGGATTGGGTATGGTTGTGAAAAAAGGGATTAATTAGCTAGGTATGATGAATAGTGGTAAGGTTAGGAATGTTAGTGCAGATGGAATATTGATTTAGAATTTAGGAATGGTGTTAGTGTGAAATTAGCATATAATTAAAATTGAAATGAAATGTCTAATGTTATGTGTTTACATTTTTCCCCTCTTTAAAAGGGTGTCATGAGACACGATGGGTAGAGCAATGGGACTTCAAAGAAATAAGAAACCAAAAAAATTGGAAGATGAATTTTAGATGACATTGATGAAATAATATGATGGATGGATGATGCCCCCTTGATAGGTCATGTGGGGATGAAGGATGCAAATGGGATCTCAAAAAAAAGAGGAAGGAATGAAGATGAAAGGATGTTTTGGATAGATGAGATTAATGTGGTTGAGCTAATGTTTTCATGTTTTAGATGACGTTGATGAAATAATATGATGGATGGATGATGCCCCCTCGATAGGTCATGTGGGGATGAAGGATGCAAATGGGTTCTCAAAAAAAAGAGGAAGGAATGAAGATGAAATGATGTTTTGGATAGATGAGATTAATGTGGTTGAGCTAATGCTTTCATGTTCTACTTTTTAATGATGATGGATTGACTTTCCCCAAGCAGGGTGGATTTGGTAATGAAATATCTCAAAGAGTTACGGGCTTGTATTTGGGAACGTTCTATATCGATGATGATATGCACATTTTAATTTATGATGATGATGGATTGATTTGCCCCAAGTAGGGAAGATTTGGGAATCAAATATCCAAAAAAAAATCAGGATTGGATTTTGGAATGATCTATCCCAATGATGAGCTACATGTTTGAATTTCCCCAAGCATGGTTGAAGCTACGAGATAGGATTAGATAGATGGTTGATTGACTAATTGATTGATTAAATTGTAAGCATAGATCAAGGAATTAACCTATTACATAAATTAATGATGAGATGATTATGTTGATTGATGATTTATGGATGATAGGAAGTCGATAGGTTGACATAGAAGTATGTGATGATGGTATAATGAATTTTCAAAAAATGAAGAGTTTGCAAAAAATCAGGCACACAAGGATGCCCCAAGTGATGTAATAATGATTGAATAATGATTTGATTGGGACTGGATAATTAGTTATAATAAATGATGAAAAAAATGGGAACGGAAATGGAAAGAAGAAGAAGAAGAATGAGAATGGGATTGGAAAAAAGAACAAAAATGGCTAAATTGACCTTAGAAACTCCATGTGACTGAGCGGTGCCTACATAATTAGAATGACCTCATGTCAATGTATTTCTCCCAATAATGGAAGAATGTGATGAGAAATGATGATTTGACCTTGACTTGGTCAAATATGGATAAGATAATTTGATTTGAAAGTAGATTATTAGGAGATCGATGTTGAATTTTGCAAGGGGATATATCATCGTCATAGCGCATCTCCACATATACTTTACAAGTTAATTTTTGATAATTCACATGATAGTAAGCACCATGATATAAAACACTATTATGACCTATCCACAATATGTGTAAGGATTGACGCTCATTCCAACAAATAAATGAAACAAGTGCACCACTATATAAAAAATTCATGATGCACTATTGTCATATGTGGATAGATGGACTCTAATACAAGCACATGACATTAGGAACCTTGATATGTAAAAATCATGATGACCCTATTATCACACACATATGGACTGAGTCATGACATAATAATCAATCAAGCAATCAAACACACATGAGCTTAAAAATAAAAGCAACAGAAATCATCTTATCATTAATCAAGTCAAAATCTACATGTGAAGGCTCGATGATACTGATAATTGGATGGTGACCCAAGAAAGGATACATGTAAGGGGATGGATTTAGGAAGGATGCATCCCAAAAATATTGGATTGATTTTATTTAAAAGTGATCAATGATCCTAACTAGATTTAGGACAAGATAAACGTCTTTAGATTTGTGACTTTATATATTTTTTAGAGAATTTTCTAACTTTTAGTGATTTTTTTGGATTATCTGATGTTTTGGATTATCTGATTTTGTGATGTTTTTATATTTTTGGATTGTCTAAAGTTTAGGATTTTTTAGAATAAGTATATACAATGGGTTTTCTATATGTACGTACAAGGGTTGCTAGCAAAGGGAAAACATGTTCTAACACCAAGATGTGAAAAGTGATGTGGGATGAGGATGAGGATGATTTTGGATGATGATGAGGTGATTAGGAATGGATTAGGGATCTCCAAGTATAATTACATGTGGGAACTAAGTGTCCATTTGTCAAAGTGTCGTTGAGGATATACCAAGATGTTTTCCAAAACAGGGCTCAAAACATCATCTACTTACTTTTTAAGGTTAAAACGAGAAGAAAGGATGAGCACAATAGGATGGATACAAGGATGATGCATGATGTTTACGATGGATAAGGATGGTTAAATATGATTTGTATGGGATGGAGTTTCCCCCAAGTGTTGAGGCACTTGTAGTCAACATATTATTTAAACATGACACCAAAAAATTGGATTTCATCATGGTACTTGCCCAAGGTGCCGTAAAAATAGTTTTCACCATTGGATGAAATATTTCTCTTTTGATTTGGATTTTGGATTTTTTTGTTTTTTATTTTTTTGTTGATTTTTTTGACATCTCAACTTATTGGAGGATTACGAGATGCATGATGTTGACCCATTTTGATCTTTAACCCATACCCACTATGGATAGTTGCTCTATTAGGATCCTGTTACTAATGTGGACTCCATTGATGTTTTTGTGACCTTTGTTGATTTTTTATTATACTTCATATGAAACTATAAACAAGGTGTCATCATAGCTCGTATGAAAGAGAGTGTTGTCAAAGAGGGTAAAGTATGATAAAAATTTGATTAAGTATCTCATTTGATGGTGGGATATAAGATTTGGATGAAATATATGAGTGTGAAGGGATGTGTAAATGTTAGGATGCCAAAGGGAAATCAAGACTAATAGTCACACACACCATTGGTGATTCTGGATGATCCAATTGGGATCCAGGCGACATGATTTTGGATGTTGAGGGATCAAAGACCTCTAAAAATTCTCTCAAAAGAATCACAATAATTTTATACTCCTTAGGCCTGAGAGTTGCTATAATTTGGATAATTATTGGATTATTAGCTGACCCAATAGTGACTTCAATGATGTCTTCATAAAATGATGAAGAACTGATTTGTTCATTTATTGGTGCCTCAAAGAGGTTTTCACCAAGAGAGTCTTCTTGATTTTTAGGATTTTGATTTTGATTATCCCATAGTGCCTCAAAGAGATTTTCACTAAGGGATGTGTATTTTTGATTTATGGGATTTTTATTTTTATTTTCCAATGCCTCAAATAGGTTTTCACTAAGGGACACTAATTTTTTGTTTCCTTGATTGTATGATGTGTTTTGTTGGGGAACACTTCCTATTCCTTGATATCTGTTGTTGGATTGAAGTTGATTTTGATTTTGTCATTATGCTCTTATGACTTGATGTTGTCTTGGATCACAATGAATTTTTCAACTGATGTGTCATTATGGAATAATTCCATTGGTGTGTGATTTTATCAATCCCAATCAATGAGTCTGGGAGATCAGATGTCCGGATAAGGGATAAAATGGGTGATGTCGATGAAAGGATTGAAGGAAAAATAATCCTCATAGAGGTTATTGGAGAATATATTTTGATGCCAGCAAAGGTTTCCTCAAGAATCATGGAATGATCATTGATGTCTCCAAATTGATCTATAAAAGGGGTTTCACCGATGCTGTGAGATCCTAAATATGATCCTACTATTAATGTTGATGCAAAATCTGATGATGGTGTTAATACTAATGTTGATTTGAATTAGAATTTTGATATTAGTGTTGATGTTGATTTTGATTTGTTATTATTGATAGGAGATGTTAAGGATTTAGTCATGTGGAAGGTGTGTTGGATTGCATTGTCCACAAGTACCTTTTTCACTTTTCGTTTGGTAATGAAGGCTTGATTCCTAGAAATGGGGGATTTTATGTGATGGGAAAAAGATAGATCGATGATCAATGATGGATTCTTAGACAATCGACTCATCAAAAAATAGTTCTTCAAAGATGGGTGGACTGTAGATAGGTTCATCAAAGATGGGTTGGTCGTATTGACCTTGATTTGGAAGTGGATGAGTTTGATTGTGATCTATAAAGGGATATTGGTATATCCCTGCTTGTTAACCCTCAAACATGGATGGATTTGACTCTTGGATAAATGTTGGTCCTTTGAGAGATGATGGCATGACATAATTGATTTGTTGGATTTATTGTGGCTCTAGGGCAAGATGGATGTTAGATGTTTGGTTGTTTAGTTATTGTTGAATTTGGTAGAGTATGATTTGATTTTGAGATAGTGATGCCAAAACATATTTCCCTTTGTTAGAGTGATGGGGTATGTTGCGATTAAGATAGTAACTAGTGGATGAGACGTACACTTGGTTAGCATGGGCGCTAGGGATAAGCCTATTTTGATGTGGAGATGTTCGACTTTGCCTGCATAAGATGTAACTTAAGTTTGTTGGATCGTAATTTGTAGGAAGTTGAACACCCATTTCTATGAGTTGTAAAATGAAATTATCTTTGTTTTCAAACAGTTATTGTTCAAATTGAGCTCTATCTAGATCAGTTTTAGATGTCATATGCCTAGATATGTTTTGATGTAGGATTGATTGATGTTTGGATGTGTTGATGTGATTTAGTTTATTTGATGTAATTTGATTTGAATTTTGGATTTGATTTTGATGTTTGACACTTGATTAGGATTTGATTAAACTCAAATTGGATCTACTTTAGACTTATTTGGATTTGGATTTTATCTTTGATGTTTGACTTTGGAAGTGATTTGACTTTGAATTTTTTACTTGATTTGGCTTATCCAAGTTGGACATTTGATTTAGGATGTTTGATTTGACTTGATTTGAATTTTGATGTTGGACTTAGATTTGGATTTGCATTTGGTCAAAATTGACCTTGGTTGGACTTTGACTTGATTTAACTTTTGGCATTTTGACTTTTGAATTGGTTTGATTTAGGTTTGATGTGATCTTTGAGTTGATTTTTGAAAATGTTTGACTTTAGTTGACCTTGGAATTTTGATTAGCTTTGACTTTTGAATTTGATTTTAGTTCACCAAAGGTGGATGTTTGACCTTAGATCTTGACTTTGACTTTGATTTGACATTGGAATTTTTAACTTGATTTTGAAGTGGATGGACTTAGACTTGTTTTGGCTTTGGAATGCTAGATTTGGAATTTTGATTTGATTTTTGGCATGATTTGACTTGGTCAAAGTTGACCTAATTTGACTTTTGATATTTGATTTTGATTGTTCACTTGATTTTGCATTTGACTTGTGAAGGATTTGGCTTTGTTTGAAGTGTTTAAGGTTTACAATCAATACAAGTCTTGACAACAATCAGATAAAAACATTTAAATTACAATCCATGTGCTTAGTATAAAGGTGTGCAACTCAATTAACAACCCATTGACCTACTCATGTAAAGTGGTGACTAGGTTGGTCTCCCAACCCTCACTCTACGTCTTTATGTGGTGAGTGATCTTCAAGGATGATGTTCTTCTGCATTGATAGTTATTTGTGGCCAAAGGTCTTAAGCTAGGCATAAATAAGGTGTTTTAGGTGTATGCCCTATATATATATTATTGTATGATGGTGCCTAAGAATGTGGAAGAGGTTGATTAACAAGTTGCCTGATAGGGTCAAATCCTTTTGTGTTCACTCCATCCATATGATTTCAGTGGAGCACCGCCATAAAATTATTCCTCAAAGGATGTTATCTAGGGCTTTTGCATTGTATCTTGAAATCCCATCATTTCACGGTGCACTTAAAACACATGACCACTTGGCTAGTGATGACAGTGCCTCCCTCAATTTGTATACCTCATCAAAACACAGAGTTAGTCCAAACACTGAGGAATGAAATCCCAATATTCGAACCCTAAAGACTCTCACTTGGTGATCAAATTCCAAGTTGCAACCAAAATAAAGGAGACTCGTATT
The DNA here is from genome assembly GCA_037957365.1 of Torreya grandis. Classification (NCBI taxonomy): domain Eukaryota; kingdom Viridiplantae; phylum Streptophyta; class Pinopsida; order Cupressales; family Taxaceae; genus Torreya; species Torreya grandis. The sequence goes on from JARHVA010002265.1 coordinate 247,085, forward strand.
ATTTATGGTTCTCAAGATCACCCAAAAGTGTGAGGGAAAAGCATACGTAGCGTATGTCTGGATAAAATAATCAATCTAAGTCATTTTTTATTATCAAGAATCACCTTACGGTGCAAGGGAAGAGCATACATGATATTATATTGCACATATACATACACAATAATACGAAATTGAAAAATCAAACATGTTTTTTTTATACCCAAATCAAAATGTTTGTTCAATTCTTAAGCCCAAAAAAAAATGTGAGAGTTTGTTTGGTTGATTTAAGACTTTGATAGACAAAACCCTGCAAAAAATAGATTGGTAGTTTGATTTGATTATATTTGACATGTGTTTAAGTTTTTTTTGGTGGGTCATGCATGAAAAAATCATCAAAAATCAAGTTCGCAAGGTCAATTTCATAGTGTGATATCTCCCTAGATACTTCTATAGTCTTTATTATGACCACTTTTTGGAAAGCTCTCAAGTCTTCTTTCTAGTGGTGAAAGAGTTGTCCAAATTGGGCATTTGTGTGAGGATAAAAATCTTCTGCAAGATAGTTGTAATTTTTTGAAAATATTTTTTGTCAATTATAGGCTATAGACCCATCGAGCATGCCAAACGTAGCATCATGAAACAAAGATTAGTATTTTGTTAGTATAAGTCAAAATAGAATTGAAATATCTAACTAATCTAAACATGTGTCATTAGATTGAGCAAGACAAAAGAAACACAATTACAATTGAAAAATAACACATATTGTACCTTTGCTATCCTCTTAATGAATTAGGATGAGCTCAGATGTGATGTAGTTGCAAAGGTGGGTGGAGACGCATACAATTCAGTAGCACCTTCCCTTGAAAATGGATGATTTAATTGGAAGCTTGATGGTATGAGTTGAAGCTTTGATTCATAAATTAACAACACTCTATTGCACAAATAAGCTTGCTTGCTAATTTCGCAGAACTCTATTAGGCAAATTAGACTTATTGAAATGAGAGTGGGAGCTTTCAATTTATAGGATTCCATGATGATTGTGAGCCATTGATCTTGATCAAAGATCAATGGTAGCGAATGAGTCCTCATTAAATGAGGGAGGATGAGGAATAAATATGGGGAGTTGCGATATGTTAAGTATTTTCATTTATGAAGCATGGAGGTGATTTGCTTTGGAAGAAAGGTCGATTGCATGGGGATGTGGAGAAATATATTTAAAATTGGATTTTATTGGTTGGTGTGTGATTGCATAGGGATTTAAGAGTGATGTGAGGATATTTTGTTTTTATTGATTTTTAGAAAATAGAAATATTCAAAAGCCATGAAATTTTTTATGGGGGAATGATATGTTGATTAATTTAGATTAACTAATGAAATAGGATGTGAATTTTGTGGGATTAGATATGGTTGTGAAAGAATGGATTAGTTGGCTAGGGGGTGATGAATAGTGGTTAGGCTAGGGATGTTGGTGCAGATAGAAAACCAATTTAAGATTTAGGGATGATGTTGGTTTGAAATTAGTGAATAGTTAAAATCGACACAAAATGTCTGATTTTAAGTATCTACAGTAACAATATCTCGAATCAAAACATCTCAATAACATCATGAAATAATGTCAACGTGCTAACATCTAAATATCCATATACTCAAATCACATGCTAAAGAAGTATTAGTTCTACTAGCTCGATAATACAATAAACAACATAACGAATAACTGAAAACATCTACAACTAGTAATTGGATAATACTCATGTAAGCAAACTAACAACATCACATACATAAATTCTACTATTTCAGTCATAATATAAGAAATGTCTCTTGCATCAAATAATATAAAGAGGAAGTCTCATCTGGACATAAACAAAATAACAAAAAACGTTGAAAACTAGCATTGTGAAAATTGGGCCTTACATGATCTTGTTTATTAGCTTACATTACATTGCAATTAGTCTAGATAACCTATTTGTTTTATCAAATCTTAGTTTAAAGATGGCTTTGCTTGTGGATTGAACGTGCCTAATTCAGGGTTAATTACAAAAGTGTGCTTTTTTCATATAGTTTGACTAAAGTAGTAGAAAGCTTTCATTTGATTAAGTATGTATGGTTTCACTTAGCTTTCTTTTTTTGCAATTTACTTTTCTTGCAAGTAGATTAGAGTCAAGACACATCAAGCTACTTTGAGCATGCACTACTCTACATGTCTATATTATATGTTTTCAATACAACCTTTCTTCGGTTGTTCTGTGATTACGTTTGGCCTTAGGTCTGACCAATCGTTTGCATTTTTATTCACTATCAATGAATGGCACTTATAGAGCAAGATAAGCCCCTAGAGCTAAGAGGGTGTTGTGGGTTATGCTACTAGACCATGCCACCTCCAATCAAAATAACATTGACCATCAACTTTGTCAACTAGTTTTGAGATCCACCCTTTGTCCCCACTTGTTAGTTTCTTGATTCCCTACCCTAAACATTCATTACAAGATCTCTGAAGACTTCTGGTTACAAAGATCCCAAGAGCAAAGACAACATTTACAACAAGCAAACCCATCCCACCAATGGAATCCTTGAAGCCTATTTATTCTTTTAATTGTCTCAGCACAACCTTGGGAGGTCGAGTGTGTAGGCAAACAAATAGATTTCCTTATATATAATTTTTGGACATCATTTTTATTGGTACGACTATGCATTTGATTAAACATTAGGATGCACAATTTTGATTATATGGTTGGCATGTTAGCCGAAGCAACATGATAGCAACGTCAAACTCCAGTTTGATGTTTTTGTGATTGTGATTGACACATTATGTGATTTGAAGGCACATTTATATTTGATGATGTCCCTTTTTAATTGATGATACAGTTAACTAATATTTTCTCATAATCACTTCATGCATTTTAAAGTTGACTTTCAATTGACTTGTTGCAATTATTTGTGAAAATGATTGATATTGTCAGTTTATTGTTTCAAAGAGTGTGTGATGTTTTAATGAATGCATTGTTTCCATCATGCACACGATACAAGGTCATGTTACATGTAATGAAAATCAAGGGTTCATAAAGCATAGGGATAAAATTGAGCTTAAGTAGTAATTCTAGCACACATTCAAGATAAATGGTACAATGGAGGTTATTAAGTGTCATATTATTTGATTTGATCTACAAATCAACTATGTTAATGGCCGCTAACACTTCACACCCAATCACCTAGTGGAATGATGTGGTTTAATGACATGGCAGTATGTGCAATATGTGCATGTCATTTTGGTGAATAATCATTCTAGTATGTGCATGTTTTTGACATAGCATTGGAATCTCTTCAATTTCTTAAAAAGGGTGGGGAAGATGCATTGGATGGAGGTACCTATTTATCAAACAAAATCATTGTTTAAATTCAAATTTTAGAGAAATTTTGATTTCCCTATGTGGGAGTTTATGTATGCCTCTTTCCAAAGCTATTAGTGGAGGTGATAGACAAATCCATGAAAGTTGGTTTGTGGAGAGTTCTAATGGCATTTAGAAACATAAAAACAGCGCTAATGTTTCTAGGTGAAAGGAAGCACAAATGGAAGTAGCCACAATATGGTCATTTTTTTCATGACTAAGACCCATCAAGTATAAAGCACAATCCTTCTTACACACATCCTTATAGTATATATTGAATTTCATTTCAATTATGCTAAGCATGTTTTGTATAATTATGTGTTCATTTTATTCATGTTTGTATGGTAGGCAAAGGTGGTTTGCACTTGATGTTGTAGAGCATGACACTAAAGATTTGATATTAGCTTGTAGGCAATTGACAAGGCTACATAATACCACCATGGAGGAGAGCTTCCAAGCATTTTTGGAGAACATTATCGTAAAATTTGGGGGACTCGTTGTTCTATAATAAACAGCGCTTATAACTTGATCATTTTATAACCATTGTGTTATGTAAAATATTTATATTTAACTTTATATTACAAAAACACTTCCATTTTTGTGATGGATGTTCCTATTAAAAAAATTTAAGCTATAAGCTCCTCAAGAAAATAATTAATGAGCTATTGTAAATAATTAACACTCCATTAACATTTATTTGTTAATGTCTACATTAAAAAATTATTGTAAACTCAAATAAAATATTCTAAAATTAATTTGCAGGAAGCAAACACACATACAAAGATTAAAGGCCAAAATCAGCCACACAAGCTTTGTAAGATGTTGAACTATTACGCAAGTGCACAATATACCAAGACATTTTTTCCCAAATGAAGCTCCAATAAAAAAATGAGAAAATTTCATGCCCTGAGAACAGAACCGAATCATAGAAACTCTATTAATACAAAATGGAAGAATAAAAGAGGAACAATAGGCTTAGATTATACAAACACATGTCAGAATTTGCAGCAACCATTCAATATAAAAATCTCTATAAAATCTTCACTATTTATATCCCTAATAATGCTCCCAGGACCCCAAATAGATATGAATGGAACCAGAATAAAGCAACCACTGTCTTTTAATATTCCCCCACCATGGTTTTAATATTTCAAACCATAAAAGCTTTAAATAAACAATCCCCACCCACTTCCTTTCTCTCTTCTTTTCTTTTCTTCTTCTTCTTTTGGTTGGTCTTTTTCAAATTTAAAAGCTTAAACAGGTTTTTAATATTTAAGCCCACCTTTTATAGTAAAAGTAGTTTAGCCACAGCCATTCATAGTTTTAAATCATTTTAAAAACTTAATAACTTATATATATATAAGGTGGCCTTTGCTTATTTTCACCTTTTGCACATACATGGATTCTCTCTCTTTTAAATAATAGATGAACCATTGTATATAAGAAAAGTGAAATTAATTTTTAAATTATTCTAAGAAAACATTGTATTCTCTCTCTTTTAAATAATAGATGAACCATTGTATATAAGAAAAGTGAAATTAATTTTTAAATTATTCTAAGAAAACATTGATGAAAGAATTTAAATTTGGTAGAGAAAGCATACAATTATTCCGAGTACAATTTTGCAACATAAATCGTTATTTACGATCTTATATTAATGACACCACAAAGTGTGGTTCTAAACATCCATTCTCCAAATTCATTTCACAATTTATTACCATAATTTTCTTCTTCTTAGTGTCATTGAAAAAAGCTAACACCTCTACTTTCCCTAAACATAAATGTGCCAATGACCAAACATCATCTCAATACCCATAAAACAATGCATCCCTTCATTTGGTACATTAATTATTATTTAACTGTTCAAATTGTTTGTCTATGGTTACTCAGAAAACATAAAAGTAATATGAAAATAATGCTCGCAGCGGGAGACCCCATGTCTTGGGCTCTGTTACACTGCTTAGACCCACATTAACTCGGAAAACATAAAAGTCATATGAAAATTGTGCTAACAGTTGGAGACCCATGTGTATAGATCTCTTACACTGCTTAGAGCCACATTAACTCCAAAAACATAAAAATAATATGAAAGTGATGCTAGACGCTGGAGACCCATATCTCTGGATCTGTTACATTGCTTGGAACCACATTAGCTAACCAATTTCATACGGTAAGAATAACATCAAACAACTAAATCCATACGGTAAGATTATTGGTATGCGTTGAAATTAAGATTTTGGTTTCATATGTTCAACTGATTTCCAAAACCCCTTTTTAAAGGCAAAGATTAACATCAAACGATAATTATTAATTATTTTCGTTTCATATGTTCAATTAATTTAGAGACAGTTTTTGAAGGCATTAAAAGTGGTCTGAAAATGAAAATGAAGTAAGGTTGATCCATAGCTTTGAAAATGAAATAAGGTTGATCAAATAGATCCCTTAGGGATGAGATTTGATGCCCGTCCAGCTCAGTTTTTAATGGTTTCAAACATATTTGAAATGTGTTTGAAAAACATTAACATTAAAGCTAATATTTTTTAATTTCTAGAACACGTAAAACCTGTCTGTATCCCATAACATTCTAACAGTGCAGATTGAAATATATAATTATTTTATAAGTACTTGTTTGGATGTAGAGAGACGCTGTCGTGTCCTTACTATTAATTTGAAGTGTACTGTTTATATTTTCAATTTTAGGATAATGTTGAATGCATTTAGTTTTACCGTAACATAACAACAGAAACATAAAAAACTTATTATGATAACTCAGTTTAACCGTCCCTAGATTTTTTATTGACAGGCAAGGGTGCCAGTCAAATCTCAACCCTAGATCCCAATCAAGAATTAGCTCCTCTCCCATACAAGAAAAACAATTGAAAACACCAAGATACAATTGAAAACTTGACAGCAAACCCATTATCATAAAGGCAAACGTGCCTACCAGCACAAAATGGTAGTAGTTAAACTGTAATAAAAACTTTTAACACATTCAGAGCTACAACCTAATGTCAATGAAGGCCACAGTTCAATGTCATAGGCAAACCATCATTAGTTGGCGGAATCCATATGGTAAACAGCCCAAATTGCACTAACATAGTTCCTCTTTGCATTTGGCGTTGATGCATTAATACAAAAAAATAGTTGAGCATTTATTAACTGTTAATGGTCTTGTTCAGTTTCAAGAAAGTAGTCATATATATATGTTTGAATTTTCACTGACAAATCGAGATTCAATGATTACCCCTGTTATGCATGGCTGCTAGCCTTGTATACATTCTGGCCATTGATTGATACCCTCGATTATCACCAGATCGTAGAAGATTGCCTGAAATAGATGTATAAAAACAAACATTAGTAGGCCCACTCAAATGTTTGTATGTCAAAGTTCTTAGGTTTGCAGCAGTTCACACACCACAATCACAGTTTAAGGGACTATCTGCTTCTGGATGAGCCATTAAAGCAATTATGGCACGGCAGACAGATTGTAGAGTCCATGCTGGGCTCCAGGCAGTTTTCAAGATATCAAGGCATATCTCTCCTGTCTGATTCAAAACAAACAAATTACTAAGATAATAATCCATATAAAAAAATTAGGTATAACGCTAGGCAATAGACAAAATCAAGAACCCTGATTCTATCTTGTCTGAAGGAAAAGCGTTTCAAGTCTGGAGGAATAAATACGATACACACAAATAAACTGATGTAGATAAACATACCTTGAAATGGACGTTTGGATGAAATATTTTAGTAACAAACCGCACTAGAGGTGGCACTAATGGGTATTGCTCTGGAACAGTCAAGGAAAGCTGGAACAGACCATCTTGATAAGGGGTTTCCGTAGGACCCTATGTTCAACAAAGTATAAAACACATTAGACTGTTTTAAGATCACTTAAACCACATAACATAACCTATGAATATCAACTAGCAGTCCCACCTTGATGAGAGCAGTCCATTTAAATATATTTGTATCATCACACGAAAGTCTGATATCTGAATCCACAGATTTGTCTCTTTGAACCTCTTTGTACTCCTTAAATAGTCTGGCCCTTGATGCCTGAAAAAAGAATTTAAAGACAACAGGAATATGGAAATGAAAACGTTCAACAGTCTAGACAAACATGACATAATGGGCATTATGCTTTACTCCAAACCCTCCATCCTCCCTATCTCACATGCACGGAACAATGCACACGCAACCATAAAATAATTAAGTGCACCTTCAAACTTTAAATTCTAAGTGAAATGGAAGATGAACAAATAGATCACATAATCTACACCAAACAAAAAAGAGGAAGATAATCAAAAAATAATAATGAAAACAATATTTGAAATTAATATTTAAAACCATATAAAATGTGTGGAATTAGCTTTTTTCAAAGATGGGTCTGTCTTGGGCCACGCCACCTTCAACTCTCTCTCTATTATGGTCCTGGAAAGAGCCAGCTAAATATGCTCAGGTCAAAAGCCTTGTGGTCTGTTGCTCCACCAATGATCAATTGGCATCTCTAGGAGAAGAGAATGGAGGTTTGTGGTTGCAAAAATTGAGAATGAAGGTTCCCAGTGATCCAAGCATGAGAGTCCTGAGAAAATAGATTCTCATTAAACCCCTGCCCCGTCCCCCGCAAATGAGGTCTGAGACAAGGAATTGCACAAGGAATCTTGGATGATATATCCCACAACAGGAATTTGCTAAACTAAAATTTGATGGGGTGACAAAGGGGAATCCTGGCATCGCTGGGGCTAGAGGTGATCTTCACAATGACAATGGGGTCTTCATTTGCACTTACACTAACCCAAAAGCCACAAACAATGAGGCAGAAGCGATTACATTGGTACATGGCTTGATGATTGCCATATCAACAAATATCAAATTTCTCAAAATTGAAGGCAACTTGAAGCTTGTTCTCAATGATATGTGCAATAGAATGAGCCCAAATCAGCAGCTCAAAAGCATATTGGACGAAGCCTTCAATCTTCTCTGGCACCTAGATCTTAGTCACATATAATTATACCATGAAGCAGATTGAGTTGCAGACTACCCTGCAAACCATTGAGAATCCCTGCTCCCTGCTAACATGGAAATTGTGATTTATAAAGGGGTGAATGAATGGGATGAGATTGAAGAGTTGGTTAAGGAGCCCCCATTATAAAATATGTTGAACACTTCTATCCTAAAGCTGTTGGAATTTGTTTTGAAAGGGCATGCATTCCAATAGAAATCAAAGTTCTTTTTCTCTAATTCTTTCTATTTAACTTCAGGAGGAGAATTCTGCAAAGGAGCCTTGTGGAAATTTGCACAGGATTTCCTATGCTCCCAATATGGTAATTGGGGCTTTTGCTTCAAATTCTATTATGGAAGGTAGTATTCGGGAAGCATGGCAAAGGAGGCAGGGCATCCAGCAATTAGAGATTTTACTACTTATGCTGGCCTTTTGAGGGATGCAACATTATCTGGATTTTGATCATGATCTGAATCCACGTCCTCCATGTATGCTACTCCATGATAATTATTGAGTTCAAGTTCTGTTGCACAAGTATCAGAAAACATACAGGCGAATAACTCAGTATATTTAAAAGGAGGAAAGTTACAATACATGGAGCCTCAAAAAATCAAGTATAAGCACTTCAAAAAGTAAGCTCAATTTTTCAGCTCATAATGTGGGTAGAGCTGCTGCAACCACTCTCATTTCCATAGCCTAGATGAATTTCAGAGCAGAATTCAACTTTTGATGCAAAAGGGTTGGGTTATTATATAGGCTGATAATTCAGCATTAAAGAGAGCTTACCTGACATGTTAAGAGGCAAAGGATGGAAAATATTTTTGGTTCAACCATGTGAATTTTTTTGAATCGACATTTCAGATCACACTCCGCGACCGTCATCAGGATGAGAGAATAGTATGATAAAATTGCAGACCCAGGTTTCAATTTATAGATGTTAGCTATTGTGTAGCCATGTAATTGGGAAAATAAAAATATAAAATGTTAAAAAATTAAATGAGGTGACTTTATGAAAAGTCTATTTTAAGATAGGATGCTAAATACTAGTTTATGATTGTTAAAAACTATAAGTTAATGCCTCCTAGAACGATAGCAATAACAATTAATTAAATTCTACGTAAGGGAAATTTATTAAAATTATTTACATGTATCAAACAATTAGGAGTCTAAAGACATTTACATTTGAGCAATTTGTAGATAAATTAGATAAGAACATCTAAAATAATTAAAGGAAAGAAATTAGATAATTAAAAAAATTGAATAAAGAGTAAGGAAAGAACTGGTTCTATAGAAAAAAATTCTGAAAGAGACAAAAGCACAAGAAACTGAAACAAAACAAGAAGGGACAAGAACTAAGACGCCCTTAGAACCAAGACGACACCACCCAATGGAGAACAGAAAGGATTACAAAATAAGATGCTGAGATTCAAATCGTCATATTTTAAAGTAAGTTAATGATCGGCCCCCAAGATTGGTTTAATTCTAAAACCCCATGCCTATTTAAGTTGTTATCATGCTTGCAAATTTTCATAGCTTCTATTAGATGACATTTGAAGTGTTCCTCTACAGCTAACACCTTGGCATTCTCATTACAAATATGATAAGTATTAAAGGAATGTTCAGCTAAAGCTGACTTAACCAATCTTAACTTGTTTATATCTGCAACATGTTCATTAACCCTCGTGTTGATGGGGCGACTTGTCTCCCCTATATATGACATTCGGCAAGAGCAATCAATTTTATACACTCCACTTTTAAGATTTGGTTATAAATTGTCTTTGGAGAACTTCATCAACCTCATAAGTTTTCCGTGAGCGAGAAAGGTAGTATGGATATTCTTACTCTCTAAAAATTTTGCGATTTTGTTAAAAAATCCATTCAACATATGGAAGGAAAGTAGTAGGTCTATAAGGGATGGATGTCAACCAAAATTCTAGATCTAACGAGTGTTCCTAGCTGATTTGAAAGCTCTAGCAATTTGTTTCCCTTTGAAACCATTCTTCTTAAAAAAGTCAATCAAATGTTTGATCTCACCTCTAAGTGATCATCATCACATATTTTCAAAGCTCTCATGGCAAGGGTTTTAAGGGACACCCCCGTTTTCTAAGATGGATGATGGTGTGAATTCGCGTGAATATGGAGATTAGTGTGGGTCGATTTTCTATAACCCTGTTGGGAGAAAGATCCATCATATTTCCTTTTCGTTCTCCAATGGGTGGTGTCGTCTTGGTCCTCAGGGCATCCCAGTTATGTTAGGAGGTGAAGTCAATATCCAAGATCTTCCTCATTGTTGTGTGTGATGGTGCGGTGTATGGCGATCCCTTTTTGGTAATTATCTACCGCTACTGCGTTGTGGCACGGGGGTTTGTAAGGGAGGGGCCATTTTGCCTACACTACCTAGGGGCCCTAGGGTAGAGCCCCCAAGCCAAAATTTACCAACCGTACGATCATACGATGTGGTAAAATCGTACGACACAATACAACGCAGTGCCCATGTTGTTTATAGAATACAAGATTTCTAGATTCTTCCTTTGTTTTTGCTATATAAAGGGTACAACCCTTTGATTGGATGTACGAAAAAAAAATCAGAATCAATAAAATATTCTAAGCTGTCATTGCCCCGTGGTTTTACCTATACATCCCAAGGTTTCCACGTAAAAAACTTGTGTACCATCTTCTGATTTTATTCCTCTTTTGTTTTTCAAGCTTGCTTGTTCTTAGCTGTTATAGACTATTTCCTTTACAAGTTCTTGTCCCTTCTTGTTTCATTTTCGTTTCCTCGTGTGTTTGTCTCTCTTAGGAAAATATTTCTATATAACCAGTTCTTTCCTTACTCTTTATTCAAAAAAATTAATTATCTAATATCTTTCCTTCAATTATTTTAGATGTTCTTATCTAATTTATCTACAGATTGCGTATATACAAATCTCTTTAGACCCTAAATGTTTGACACTAGTAAATAATTTTAATGAATTCCCCTTAAATTTTAATTAATTGTTATTGCTATAGAGTTCTTGGAGGCATTAACTTCTAGTTTTTAACAATAAAAAACTTACATAAACTAGTATTTAGCATCCTCATCTTAATAATAGACTTTCAATTGAATCACCTCATTTAATTTTTTATCATTTTATATTTATATTTTCCCAACTACTTGACTATAAAACATTTCACTACTAACATCTATACATTGAACCATGGGTCTGAACTCTTATCATATTATTCACAAGCCCTGATGATGGTTTATGGAGTGTGATCCAAAATGTTGATTCAAAATAATCACATGGTTTAACCATAGATTTTTTTCGTATTCTACTTCATGGAGTGGAAACACTCTCTCTAATAATGTTAGGCAGTTTTTGAGAAAACTAGCACCAGCAGTTTACTTAGTATGTTCATTTTGGCTCATAGTTGCTATAATTATAGCTGCTAAAGTAACTGCCATGTCTGTGTACCTGGCTGATCTTCGGAGTAGAGTTAAACCTTTGTTGCCAAGAGATGAGATCATTGTAAAGGATAATAATTCAGCATCAAGAAAGAGCTTACCTGTTACCGAAGAAGGTTATGATTCTGATATGTTAGAGCCTCAAAATCTCAATAACAGCATTTCACAGAGGATGGAGATTTTTAAGCACTTAGTTTCTCTCAGTATTGCTGGTGTAATCTATTATATCTATTTACATGGAGCCTGTCATTATTTATTTGCTTTAGGCTCAGGGTCTTCAGTTACCACTTGAAGCCCTCTTGGCTTGAGATTAAGATTCTTTGAATACAACTTATTTCTCCCTGGGCATCCTCCTGGTTGGGTATATATTTGTGGCTTCTGTTTCAGTAAATAACTAAATGTTTTAGTTGGTGCATCTCTTACTCAACCGATGATATTGGATAACTTTTGGAAGATATTAACGTCCTCTTTAACTGAGAATGGTGCATGCTTTGTGTCTGCATTGTTCCAGGTGTGCAGAGGAATCTGCATCATCCCCTATTGTATTCTGTTCCGTCATTTAAGCAATGACAGATCTTACAAAAGCATCCAAAGGGGCATTCAAAGGGAAACATTAGAAGCTTTCGAATCAAAGACTTCAAGTGAGCACACTCTGAATTTATCTCCTTCGGATGAGCTAAGTTGTCTGCTATTGTGATTTCATTTATCTTGCTTTGGGTTGGAGATGTTCTGATTAACAATATCGATGAAGATATGAAGGGATTTTTTTCAGGGTGTAATGTAGTGATTGCTCTTCTCAGAATTTGATAAATAGTCAGGCTTCTAAATAAGCATTACACAGATCTGGTGGAGCGTGGTTCATCTTTGCAAATATAAAATTTACCTCCTTTCCGCTCCAGGGTTCTCAATAACAAATCAGATCGGTGGCCTTAAGCCATATTATGGTCCTTTTCTATGCAGAATTTTCAGTCTGAGGGCCAGTAAAAGCTCCCTGAGTAGAAGATTGCCATCCTTTACTTCCCCTATTTCTCACCCAAACATCTCAGTCATGTACGCTCTATCCATGCCAGTCGTTCTCAATGGAAGAGACCTCCTTGGAACATGGTCAGAGAGTGAGAAAACTGCAGCTATCTCTATTACGATGATTCACTGCTCCCTTGCAATGCAGAAACTAAAGAACAGAGGGAATGAAAGAATTCCCATCAAGCGAATGCCTCCGGATTTGCCTCTGGAGACTGCCACAACTGGTCTCCCTCCTCAAAATCTTACTGTTGTGGACAAATGATTAATATATTCTGCGGTTTAAGTGTATATGGTGCTGTCTTTCTGGTCATAGCCCTTTCTCTATGACATCTTTAATTTTCTTGGTTCCCTTCTTATATAACCCCTGACATTTGTGGGCTCTATAAAGGTCATTTTTTGATAGGAAGAGACAATCAGGGTTTTTAATCATCTTCTCTCATATTTCTGTAGCTAAAACAGTAGCCATTTGTGGCGTTTCTGACTGCTGTTGGTTTGCATTGGTCATTGTCAGTTTCGAACAGAAGCTATTTTGCTAAAGGTGCTACCGTAAATTGCCAGAACGACATGCAAATTATGAGGTTTAATTGGGTAAAGCCCCATAATGGAAGCCTCTATCAATTTATACAAATATCATATAAATATATTTTTTTAAAGTTTGCCTAGCAATATTTTATTTTTCACGAGGTGGGGCTCAAGGAAAAAATGCCTTTCTGTATTTAATAGACACACAAGTTCAAAGCTCAGATGTGAAGATTTTCTCCAGCAAGGGTTAGGTAACGGTTTCTGAGTTCTAGGTGATCTAAATAACCAAGGGATTACACTCAATCAAAGAAGAAATCACCCCACCCCGATGGAATCAACCCAACCCTGTGATTTTTGGCAAAACATATTATTTCTTTCTGTTTTTGCTATTTTTCCTATTTTTTCCCTATCAGAAAACTATGAAATCCTTGCCAATCAATTTCTATCCACAGATCTGGCAACATTGCTTGCAATTAATCATGACAAAGCTGAATCGAAGCAAGTCTGAAAATCATCTTTTGTTTGATTAAGAAACATTATATGGCCAAGGATGCCTCCCATGGAGACATTCCTATGATAGTGAGAGATACACAACCCTAACCACCTATCCAATTGGTGAGTAGTTCTCATGACTCTACCCCATTACCATATTCTCATGGGCATAGGTTGCCTGAACTTAGTCCTTGGAGCCTCTTATTCCTGAAAAGTGAAGATTTCAGGGTTCATGTATATCAATCCAGCACATTTTTAGTTGGAAGGTCCATCCTTATCCAGACACATGACAAACTAGGGTAATGCATGGATCTCATTCCTAAATTCATCCCAACACTAATCTAAGATCCAAAAACTTAGGCCATCATGGGGTTGAAAAATCATATACATGGGTAGATATCACTTTCTACGAGCCAGGTGTTACTGTAAGCTAAACAAACTCCTTCCAATGATTCACTTTCCATGTCCACAATGCACTTCAACTCAATACATCATCCTTGGGCATTTCTTAATATCGCTTATCATAATATGCATGAATGCATGCAATAATTAAGCAAATAACCATATGTTTCACAATGGATCCAATTTCAGACACATGTTTTATCCATAATCATAACATAAAATCATAGCAAGTTCTGGATAATGAACTGGATAATTAAAAGAAATGAGTACTCAATGGCTCTTTGAGTATAAATTATAAGTTAGCCCCCTCTGATATGAGTAAAAGTGATGGAGTGCAATCCAACCTCAATCACAAGCTTACTAGTTCCAGTTGTTATCACAGGTCCAAATTTTAAATCCAGAGTCCAACTGCAGAATGCAGACTCGATCCAAGATGAAAAGTTGTTATTGCCTCAAGCTCAACTGTCCATTGATGAGAAAGTTTGTAGCACATAAAATTAGTTTTCCATAGCAACAATTTCCAATAAGCAACACAAGGTCTCAAAGAAAACAGCAAGAATAGGTTGAAGTTCAATTTCAAGCATTTAAAGAATGCCACCATTATTTAGTCAGTTGAAAAGATTTTTTGCATCTATTTTGCATTTGATGATCTTTTTATGTATTAATTTATTTCTCTAATGCACAAGAACTATACATAAGCATACATTAACACAATATTTATGGAAGGTAGCAATGTACCCAAATTTTAAATAACCTCAGATAGTGGAAAATCATAATACACAAGATATTTATAACGGGTAGCAATGTACCGAAATTTTAAGGTAGGTCTACGCCATAGAATTTTCTGAACACACACTATGATCATCATATAGTATAGCATGAAGAGATGGCACGGAAGGTGCACTTTGGATGGAAAATTTGGCAGCAGGAAGCTCAGCCGTGAGCAATTAACAACCAGAAAAGGGAATGCAGCTGGCAAGTCTAAATCGGGGAAGAGTAGAGACAACAAACAAGACACCTGCGGATTAAGGGAAATTGAATCAGCAACTGTTAGCAGGCCAGTTACACTACCAAGATGCAGAAACACATCCAACCCTTTTCACTCTTGTTCGGATTTCTGTCGGGCTCAAATAGTTTTTGTTCCCTGCACCTCCTTGGTCTCTCTTTCCAACAATGGATGCCCTAGCCCAAATAGTGGCCCTTCTATCGATGTCTATGTTAAGAATCAAGAGAATAATCACACATTTTTGAGGGCACAAAGACGGGAGATAGACAGTTCAGAGGTTTTGAAAGGAAGGGTTTCAGAGAATCCTTTAGCTCATAGGGAGCAGCTGAGCCCTTTGTCCGACGTTAGGAAGGATGGCATCGCTCAGACCCTCACCCTAGGTGACATCACGGTTCACTTGGCAAAGGAGGCAGTGAATTTGTGCTTCCTGGAGGAAGAGGAGGATCTGTTTGTGAAGGAGATGAAGGGCAGTCCGTTGGTGTGTAGGTTTGCCGGAAAAAGACCTTTGGTAATAGAGATTTTGCATTGGCTTGACATAGCTTGGAAAGAGATATATGTAGACACATAAAATTAACATTTAAGTTAAAATCATGCACTTGTGACCACTCTTTTTCACACTTAGCTGTAGACCTATCTTAGGGCCCTTTTTAATCATTTTCGACCACCTTGCACACTCTTCTAAGTTGACAAACAATACCCGCGTGTACTCATCCCTATTCTTATCAACATCAGACATCTTTTAGGCCCTACCTAACACCTAACATGATAAAATCACCCATTGGACAAGAGCGCCCTAGGGGACTATAGCACACTGCGCTAGTGTCCTACACCTCCCCCACTTGTCTTCCCACCAAATAACGGCTAATTTGCCAAATTCAAAGCTATAGGAAGGTCGGCCTATGTCCCTAATGAGCCCCATTCGAAGGATTTTCAATGATATGACTATATAAACACTTTTCAAACCATTTGGCACAAAGGAGGCTTCCACATCAAAAAAGCATCATAATCATACTTGCACATTGAAAGCAAAATACCTATTTCTCCCAATTTTGAATGCATATAGCCCTAGTAGCCCAGAGCTCAAGTCTGAATACATAGTTCCACAGCATTTCAGGACGAGGGGACGGGTTTCTAGGACGGGGGGACAAGGGGCCTAAATTTGGGGACGACGGGATGGCGGTGGAAGGGCGACGGGGGAGCAATGCTGAAATACATATAGTACTTGAAAAATAAGTTATAAAAAAATGTATAAGGATTAAGTATATTGCATTGAACATCAACAATTTAATATTGTGATTTAATCATTTAAGTTTCAAATTTGATCCATTGAACAATGAACATTAACAATTTAACATCCCGACGAAGCGTGGCGAAGGTGGCGAAAGTGGTGGAGCGTTGGGGGACGTCCCTGCATCTCGAGGATGTCCCCTTCTCGAAAACAGCGATTTTTTTGGGGGGGACGCGTCCCTGTGGAATAGTGGAATACATTTCACAGGTCACAAGTGACAATCAAGGCACTTAATCACATCAGTATTGCACCAACATTTAGCACATTGCACCAATTATTCACACGCCACTATAGCATAGGAGAACTACATGAAGTTTGATCCCTCTTCGGAGTATTGGTATGTAGGCAATACTCAACACATGCGGTGTTGAAGTCTCGCCCAACTTCAATCGTTGATCCCTTTTTCTCCATTGATTTGCATTGGTCTTCAACTCCAACACCAAATACAGTTTCTACAAACGAAGGCACGTAGAATCCTGAAACCTAATTCCTCATTGCAAGTGGACAAGAATGCCACCTCTATAGTGTCCTCTTCCCAGCATTGTTGTCCAAGCCTAGATCCAATTCTGGATTCTTAATTTCAGTCACTAGACCTCTTTGTACAACAAGTTTCAAACCCTGATTCCTCTCAAAGGCAGTTTCCAACTAAGTCTTTGTTTTCTCCTTACACTTTGTTATTTTTAGTAAGTTTTTAGAATAAAATAGTTCCAAATCAATGAGTATTATCATTGTTATATTATTCCTCTGATTTTGCACAGTAGCATTGTTTATTTAAAATTTTTACATAAATCTCAAATTTGATAAATCATATTGGTGAACCCGCTTATTGTTGAACATTGCAAGCCCTAGATTTCCCTAGGGTTCCCTTCTAACATTTTTTCCTCCTAGGGTTTCAAATTTGATTCTGATTTCTTTATCATGTTGGAGTGTTTGCTATCATTTGCATGTCTCTCTTTTCTTATTCTCATTTTAGTCTTTGAGAAATTTAAAATGGAAAAAATGGAATCCCTTCCCCCTGACCCTCAAAGCTGTGATAACTATTTTCCCTCTAACCAAGTCCATGTTATCATTATCCCAAGAGGTAAGGTAGCCTATCCTACAGTGCCAAGTGAAGCTAATCAACCTATCTTTCTCAAAACCCTCCACCTCCCACATCTCTTTTGGGTGTATGTACACATATTCAATACAAAGCACCTAGAGTATGTGCTTGTGAGGCTCTAAAGGATCAAATCATCATTATGGGCAAGCTAATAGTAGAGTTGCAAAACCAAAATCAATGTTTCAATGCAAATATCACATCATTGAAAAATCAGATCACATGTGCAAAGAATCCAAAATATGCTAGCATTAATCATGTTTTTGCACCTTCATCTAGCAATGTTGTGCCTAACAAGACTTCATATCAAAGTAGGAAATTACAACAGAATACATTTAAAATAAGTTTTCAAAAAATATGCAAATGGCTAATAAAAGTTCAAGTGAGATTCTACGATCGATAATTCAAAATAAGTTGATCAAACTACCCGTCTACATCTTTTAAGGAGATCAAAATATCATTGTGCATATCATACAATGTATGGGCATCATACGGATCATTGTTTAGCTTTGAAGCAAAAAATACAAAAGATAATCCATAGTGGTGATCCTATCATTGATACATCACTTCAACAACCCACTCACCTTATAAGTGCATCTCCTAAAGCACAAGTGACAAAATCAGAACTAGTACAAATGTGGTTATCAAAGGACAAATCAAAACAAGAAAAGATTCAACAAGCTAAGTTAGAGCAAACAAGAGCACAAAAGGAACAAGATGAAAAAGAGCAATTACAAAGAAAACAATTTGAAAAGCAAAGGTTACAAAAGATACAAGAAGCAAAAGTGAAATTACTAAAAGAGAATTTGTCAAATTAGATTCAAGATAAACAAAAAAAACATTTTTAAAAGAGGTTTTCTAACAAGAGTATCCGAAGCATGAAATACCTACAAAAGATACATTTTCAAGTGTGGTTCCAAAAGAGTTGACCAAGAAACATTCATCTTTTATAGAGCCTTTGAATCTTAATCCCTCATAGGTGGCAAACAATGTACCAATGTGGAGATCAATAACACTATTGAAATGAATGTTTGTAGCATGACACTTTTACAATTTCTTGGATATGATAAGGAACATTTGGGTAAGAGTAATTTATCTAAATCACATATTGGATCCATTGAATTACCTTGCACAGTTGGGCCAAAAACATGTTCAGTGGTATTTCACGTATATGCTAGTTTGGCACAATATAGTGTTGAATTAGGAAGATCGTGGACAATAGCAATAGGGGCAACAGTGGTTAAAGATGCCAACCATGTCACATTTGCACACAAAAGTGCAATGATCACAGTTTCAAGAGAAGATAGAGTTTCTTCAAAGCAGGGGCAACAAACAGAATGCATACTTCAGCTAGCATGCCAACAGATACAAGAAATGGCATATCACTAAAGGCAAATGACACAATACCCATTGCAAAGGATAAATCAAAAAGGTCAATACCATAGTATAGGGCAGTTCCTTATTCATATGCAGATACAAATGAAGATAAGAGTGGCATTTCACAAATTTCAAATCCAGAAGATGATGATTATAACAATCTAAATTGATATGATCCTGATGATACTAATTATACAAAATATGAATAGGCAATCATAAAAATTCAACACAGTTACATGATACTCTTCATTCACAAGAGATCACCATTCCTTTATTCAATGTAGAATCTATTGATGGTAAGACTCTTAAGGGAGTCATCGGTTAGTATATCATACTTTCATATATATGCTAAAAAAATACAAGAACAGTAAAATATTATAGAAAATAACAAAAGCCAAGGCCTCTGCATATTTATATGTATTTTTTCATACATCAATTTCGTTGTGCACAATATTCCATACATGTTTTAGCCAGCTTTTATATCATACATGCTTCACTAGGGTACATGAGTGATTGCAGAGTACACAAGACATTATTTGCAAAAACGGTTATAGGTGCTTTTAATGTTACACACTCAAAAATTGTACTCAAACAGGAGCATTGTGGAGGATAGGAGCGCAATGCTCTAGTGTCCCTCACCCCGTTCTTGTCCCATTGAGCTCAGACTATCATTGCTCAGTTTCAAAGTTCACACAAGCTTCCTACGACATGTACATCCATCAGCTATCTCACTGGGGGCATGGTAAACACAGGTTTTATCCTTCTTTGCCCGCCTTATCTCACTCACACGCTCAGTATTTTACATTGTATTACATCTTACAACATTATTCACTCACTAACATTGTGATATACTATTGCCCATCTCAATTACTGAATATTGCTCAGATTATACCTTAGCTCTTGTTGATCAAAATACATAGTCATGCATGTTTTTTATATTGTTTTTCCTAGCTTCACATCTTGTATGCACTTCTCTATTTGCTTTGAAGACATTTGAATGCCATTGTCAAGTGGCTCTAAGCCCTCATATATCTGATTGTATGCGTGTGAGGACATTTGAACATGTCCTTGTGTGTGTCTTCTGTCTGTGCATGTGGACATTTGAACATGTCCTTTTATGTGGCTTTAAGCCTCCATTGTTTCCTTGTATGTGCATAAGGGCATTTGGACATGCCTTTGTATATGTCTTCTATTCGAATGATATTTGAACATGTCCTTTGTTTGTGGCCCCTCTTGTGTGTGTACTCTTTGATTGTGTGCATCATGGCCATGACACTTTGGTTGCTTCTTTGCTCAAATTTGGATGCCATGATAGATATCATGCACCCAACCCCTTCAAATGTCATGATGGACATCATGCATTCCTCCCTAAGTAGTTCCATTCAGTATTATATACTTAGTTGCTCAGTTATTTACATGCTTCATTGTCAAATCTACCTAGACACTTCTTGTAAATGATTGTTTTCACATGAATCTTACATTATTACTATGCTCAGTTTATCAATTTACATACATTATGATGCCATGTTTTTCCATGATGTCAATAGTACTCAAATTTACATCTTTTTGCATCATAACAACCTACTACGTAACCTTTTCTTTTGAGTTAAGTTCTTAGGAAGATCACCTCAAAATAGGGGGCATTCACAGAGGTTTGTCTTAGAGACTTGACCTTCCCAGATCAATACACAGTCAAGATTTAACAATGGCTTCACAATTGACACAGTTTCAAGCTCAAAAAACACACAAAAAGTCAATTTGCACAGGAGCACCACAGTGGACAGGAGAGCACTGCTCTAATGTCCTTCCCAACGTTGCTTTCCAAATGCATAAAGAAAAGTCATTTCCAAAATTTATCAAAACCTTACTGAGATCAATACTCAGCAATTTTAAAGTCTCAATTTTCTAGAATTACTCAAAATTACACAATTTATCTCGGATTTGCTCAGTTTGAGGGCAATCATGCACGGCATGTTGTTCCAGGTTCATAGTTGTTTTACTCAGTCTTAAAATCTATATGCACCAAATATCAGTTGGGGGCATGTGCATAGCACATCGCTTCCTCATTGCTCAGTCTTGTAGATATAATGACAATTCATGTCATTCTCCATGTTGTATACACTAGACCCAGATCATACGTAGTATTTGCACTAGTTTTTGCACCAATTTTGCACCAAAATTGAACCTCATTCCATCTAAAGTGAATGGCAATTTACACCAATTTTTGCACTAGTATTTGCACCAGATATATATATTGGGATTCATATATAGATCTCAAATTACTCCACAACCCAGCGATGACAATGATGGGAGTCAAGCACACTTGAGTTCTTGAGCAAACACACTTATAGATGAGGATTGGGGCATGCACAATCCAACCCAAGCTATTCAATGTTAATACAAATGCACAACACGTCACAATCACCAATTTTTGCACCAGAAAAGGCACAACAATTCACGTACTTGTTTAGGTGTATTCGTTCCTTGTCACTAATTGTTTGTCTTTTACTTCTTGATATTCATCTTAAGTAAAGACTAATATTACATATGTTTCACTACAGGTTTGCGTGGAACATAGCTCAGTGTTGTGGCCTACATCCAGGACTCCTTCCCATAGGTAAGTTCAAGTACGCATTCATTTTCTTTTTACTCTAGTACTTTTGCTTTGTTGCATTACTAGAATAAAATGGGGGCAAATGTAGACACATAAAATTAACATTTCAGCTAAAATCATGCACTTGTGACCATTCTTTTACACACTTAGCTCTAGACCTATCTTAGGGCCCTTTTTTTATCACTTTCGACCACCTTGCACACTCTTCTAAGTTGATAAATGACCCCCTATGTACTCATCCCTATTATTATCAACTTCAGACATCTTTTAGACCCTGCTTGACACCTAGCATGATGAAATCACGCATTGGACAAGAGCACCCTAGGGGACTATAGCGCACCACTCTAGCGTCATTCCCCCCTCTTGTCTACCTGCCAAATGACGACTAATTTTCCAAATTCAAAGCTATAGGAAGGTCAGCGCATGTCCCTAATGAGCCCCATTCAAATAATTTTCAATGATATGACTATATAAGCACATTTCAAACCATTTGGCATGGACACTTCCACATCGAAAAGCACTAGAATGATACTTGCACATTGAGAGCAGAATCCCTGTTTCTCCCAATTTTGATTTCATACAGCCCTAGCAGCCTAGAGCTCAAGTCTAAATACATTTTACAAGTCACAAGTCACAGTTAACGTACTTAATCGCATCAATATTGCACCAACATCTAGCATATTGCACCAGTTATTCACACACCACAATAGCATGGAAGAACTACGTGAAATTTGATCTCTTTGGAGGATTGGTATGTAGACAGTGCTCAACACATGGCGTGTTGAGGTCTCGCCGAACTTCAACCGCCGACTCCTTTTGCCCCATTGATTTGCATTGGTCTTCACATGTCAAGGAGCTCGGTTTATTTGAAGAAAAATCGGTTATGCAGTGGTGTCCACAAGTGATTGTAAACTCCCACACTAGATACAGGATCTATAGACAAAGGCACAGAAAACCTAGTAACCCTGATTTCCTCACTGCAAGTGGACAGGAGCACCCTAGATTGGACAAGAGCACCACCCCTCTAGTGTCCTCTTCCCAACACAATTGCCCAGACCCATATCCAATTCCAAATTCCTAATTCCAGTCGCTAGACCTCTTTGTATGGTAAGTTTTAGACCCTGATTCCTTCCGGAGGCACAGTTTCCAGCTAAGTCTTTGTTTTTTCCTTACACTTTGTTATTTTTAGTAAGTTTCCAGAATGCAATAGTTCCAAATCAGTGAATGTAATCACTGTTATATTATTCCTTTGATTTTGCACAGTAGTGTTGTCATTTAGGGTTTTTACATAAATCCCAAATTTTATGAAACAATAGCATGCCCTTGTGTAGCCCTACTTGCAAAGGGTTTTTCTCATTAAATTTCTCTCTAGAAGACCATGACCTTGTGTGGAAGCAAGGCCCTTGGTTCCTTGGTTGGGTGGAGTTGTGTTTGTGCCCTTAGAAACCCTTTTTTGATCCAGTTGTAGAGTCCATTGTCAAAATTCCTATTTGGATTCGATTTTTTAATTTTCTGTTGGGTCTTAGAAATCCAAATAAGAATAAGATGCTAGCTGGAAAGGTTGGGGACTTTGTGAAGATTGATCCTAAAGCCAATGGATCTCTTTCTTCCTTTGCCAAGGTTTGCATATTTATTGACGTCTCCAAACCTGTGACTCAAGCTTTGCAAATTTTTTCTATTCATGGGCGTTGGCTACAATATGTGGACTTCAAAGGCAGTCGTTTTGATGTTTTGAGAGCAACCAAATTGGGCATAGAATTGCAATGTGCCTCTCTCATCACAAGATTGGGTCTACTTCTCAATCCTAGAAATGAATTCCAATATCCAAAGTTAGAGGGGTAGGCACTTCTCCTTTATCTCACAGTAGAACTAAGATCCCTACTTTCAAGGAGGTATTGACATCAATTACATGCCCAAGGCAAGTTTCTCATATTTCAAGAAAGGATGAGGTTGAGGCCCAAATGGAGGACTATTCAGCAAGTAATGAAGAATTTGCAGCCAAGGTACAGGGAAGTAGCGGAACACAGATTGATTTCAAGATGAAGAGGAAATTGATTATGAGAAAGAATAAGAGGATGTAATGTCAATTAAAAGTAATATTAATTACTTCAGGGTTTTAGATGAAAAGAGCTTATTAAAAGTAATATTCAATTAAAAATAGTATTAAATACTTAAGAGGATTTTGGATAAGTGCTTATTAAAAGAATTGATTGGAAAAAGTGAAAGGTTAATCATTCATTCATTCAAACACTTTTACAAAACCCTTGTTTTGCAAATTTGGGGCAGCAACTTCAATATTTTACACAAAAGACGAAAACTCTCATTTGCACAAGGTTGGGGACGAAAACCCTCAAACCCATTTAGTAACTCCATTCAAGGATTACACCAGGGCTTTCAGATTCAGAGAAAATCCATCACACGGGTACAAAGAGGCGAATTTATGGATGTATATCTAGCTGTAATAATTCAAAAAATTATAAAAATATTCTCTCGCAGTAACATTTCAACTTTATGTCACTATTCATGACATCACTATTCATGGTGTTACTATTCACATCACTATTCATGATGCCACTATTCACTATTGTACCTGGTAGTTGACTTTTTAAACCTATTGTCCCTAGGCTTTGACTTTTCTACACTAGGGTTTGACTTTGTTGAGCTGGTCACTGGTTTTTAAGGGCTACCATACCATTTTTAAGGTTGACATACTGCTGCAACTAGGGTTTGATGTTGTATTGTTCAGATTTTATTTTCAGCTAGAGTTTTTTAGGAAAAATACAATATTTATGTCTTTGATGTTGTCGTACTGTTCTAGGACATTTCCAGCTAGGATTTCAAGGAAAGATTGTCTTTATGTTGTTCCAGATTAGGGTTTGGTGGAAAAATAAGGGAAAACTGATATTTTGATTTTATTATGCTATTTGTATCTTCTATAATTGTTTTTAGAATGTTTGCTATGTATGCAATTGACTGAAATAAAAAGAACACATGTGAGTTGGTTTTCCGTATTGCATGTATTGTTTTGGTATTTGAATGAATTCTCAAAATTAAAGGCAATAAAAATCAGAATTCTTATTTTATCAAAATTCTTATTTTATCCCGAAAGAGACATTTCAGTGGTATCAAACCCTGATCTTGCCAACCTATCAATAATGGTTTTATTCCCAGAAGAGAGAACTATGGTGGATGATGTTAGTGCTAGTTATGCTATATATAGAGCTCTTCCAACAGAGATTCAGAAGGAAATATCTTTTCCAAACTTCATGAAATTGATGAAGACAAGAAGTGGACAAGTGCACAATTAGGACGTGTTGTCAAATGAAGACTCAGAAGACACAAAAGACGACCATAGAACCAGGCAAAGTGTTGGATACATTAGAACCTCAAGAGGAAGAAATTGTGAGCGAAGAGCATGAGAAAGAAGAAAAATCAGAGTTGCAAAAAATTGGAAGAAAGCAAAGCTTGGAGGAATACACCATCCAGGTGGAAGGTAAAAAAGTACTTTAAGTTATAACTTGTAAAAAAAAGGGACACTTAGTATATTATTATTGAACTGGCCCAAAAAGCAAATATTGGATACATGGCCAAAAAGGTAAATAATTATAAGGATGGAAAAAGATAATTATTCAATTAAAAATAATATTATTTACTTTTTGGGTTTTGGATGAAAAGAGCTTATTAAAAAAATTGATTGGAAAAAGTGGCGGGTCAATCATTCATTCATTCATTCCAACACTTTTACAAAACCCTTGTTTTGCAAATTTGGGGCAGCAACTTCAATATTTTACACAAAGGACGAAAACCCTCATGTGCACAGGGTTGGAGACAAAAACCCTCAAAAACCCATTTGGTAATTCCATTTAGGAATTACACCAGAGCTTTCAGATTTTGAGAAAATCCATCACACGAGTTCAAAGAGGCTGATTTATGGATGTGTATGAGGCTACAATAGTTCAAAAAATTATGAAAAATATTCTCCCATAGTGACATTTCAGCTTGACATCACTATTCACGTCACTATCACGGTGTCATTGTTCATGGTTGTACCTAGCCATTGACTTTTTAGGTCTGTCGTACCTAGGCATTGACTTTCCCTGCACTAGGGTTTGACTTTGTTGAGTTGGTAGCTAGTTTTTAAGGGTTGTACCATTTTGAAGGCTATTGTACTGCTGCAACTAGGGTTTGATATTGTCGTATTATTCAAATGTTATTTTTAACTAGGGTTTTCAAGAAAAATTCGATCTTTATGCATTTGATGTTGTCGTATTGTTCCGAGACATTTATAATTAGGGTTTTGGGAAAAGATTTTGCCTTTAGGTTGTTCGTGGTTAAGGTTTGGTGGAAAATCAAAAAAATCTAATATTCTGATTTTATTATGCTATTTGTATCTTCCATAATTATTTTTAGAATGTTTTCTATGTATGCAATTGACTAAATTAAAAAAAACACGTGTGAGTTGGTTTTCCATATTGCATGTATTGTGCTAGCATTTGAATGAATTTTCAAAATTAAGGGCAATAAATAACAGAATCCTTATTTTATCCCACAAGGGCTATTTCAGAGGACCTGTTTTCTAGAGAAGTGCTCACTATTTCTCAAACTGAATCATTGTTAACTAAGGCAAACTATGGTCTGCCAAAGAGCAGAGGAAGGAAGACGAAAGTAGAAAGATTGTGGATGGATGCTATGAACATTGTTGGTGAAGGAAAACAATGGACTATGGAGACCCTTCTCTCTTGCAAGGGAAGGAGGGCAATTTCATCTCTTTATTGAAGGCGCTCTTAATGTTGAAGAGTGTAGTCGTGGGTACAAAATGTAATAGTCAAACGATTTGTTTGGTGATGTGAGATGGCTAGTTTTTCTTCTTGTTTTGGTTTCTAGCCTTTTGGGCAATTTTTTCATGTTTTTCGAATACTAGTTGTTCTTAATCTTTTTTGGTTTTTTAATAAAGGGTGAGGGGCACATCAACACCCACCTATCTAAAATAAGCATG
Organism: Torreya grandis; assembly: GCA_037957365.1. NCBI lineage: Eukaryota > Viridiplantae > Streptophyta > Pinopsida > Cupressales > Taxaceae > Torreya > Torreya grandis. The sequence continues at coordinate 273,710 of JARHVA010002265.1, forward strand.
CACTGTGTTAACATTTTGGCCTCACCAACGAAATGTCACCCCCTATTGATCAAAGCTTTGATAACCATTGCCTTGGCTTACTTTTCTATGCCCCATGGTGTTCTTGTTTTAAAGAAAAAATAGCTGACTCAAGCTAGAAGAACCACACTGCCATCAAGTCGTCATGAAGAAATGGACAGGTCAATCTGGTTGCACATTTAATAAGTGCACTTAGAAAGCCTCTCAGGCCAAAAGACCATGTGGACATGAAGTTCTTCATGCCTAGATCATGCTCTACAAATTTCATGACTTTTCGAGTTGTCTATCTCAAGTTATAAAGTTGCAGAGTTGAACTTGCAAAATGAAATGGGTGCACATACGTCAAGTTTAAGCCTCGAGAAGTAACCATTTAAATTAAAATGTCCCAAGGTAACACGGAACTACCAAGTGGCAAGATCACATGAGCTTAAGTCAGTAGGCCCAGACAGATCTAACGATGCGCGATCAATCGTACATTGAAGATCAACGGTGAGCGTCAAGTCAAAAGGTCAGTGGGGTCCACAAGAAGCACGCAAGACCAACAAGTGTCACGTTCTCAAAGGCTGAAACCAAAGACCAATGCAAAGATGCCAAGTGGCATGATCTCGCAAGCTCGCAAACAGATCCAACAACACGCGAGTGACTAACAGTGTCAGTGGGTCTGGGAGATCTACGATGCACGTTTAATTGTGTGATCAAAGATCAACAACAAGCGAGAGTTCAAAGAGTCAACGTATCGCGAGGACAAATGAGCGACCGCCACATGGCACAAGCGCAAAGGCAGATGGACTGACTACAGGATCCCACGAGACAAATAAGGAGCTGACAATTGGCATAATCTGAGAAGGCCAAGATCAAGATCGATGGTCAACATTAAAGGTCAAAAGTCAGGGACTTCAATGGAGAGCAAATGCGACCATAGGTCAAACCAGAGCAGTTTTCAAAGGCATACGTCACCATTGGAGCTCAATTGAGCATCCTTAAGCATGAGACTCAGTGATATAGTCAGGATGGTTATGATGAAGTTTCGTCACCATTGAAGCACAATCTCAACCTCTGGTTCAAAGATTTAGAACTTGCAGAGCCCATCTTTTGGGGTTACAAAATTGTTTCGCGACTGTGATCATTGCTCTTTAAAGAAGACCTGTGCAAATAACGAGTCATCAGCTTCCACAAGTTTTAGAGGCAAAATAGGTCTTTCTAGGCCTAATAGAGATCAAAGATGGGCAGCTAGCTGTGTTGAATAGGGATCAAGAACAAAGCTACGTGGCATGTAGGCTTTTCAATGATAGGATAACTACAGGAAAACCAATGAATAAGATTAGTTTTCAATTATAGTAAACCTATAATAGACCTATGCTCGAATATTGCCATAGGGAGGCAGATATGTAACGATGGAAAGGCATCTCGTCCTTCGGCATGGTCACAGCGTCGACAAACAGTGAAGGGCATTAATGCAGAGGAGCTCGAGAAGAATTCATGCGGCAGGGTGGTTGCTTCCTACAGTGGTTTTGATCATTATGACCCTTTCTCCACCTTCCCATGCCAGACAGAGTCCCAGTGACTTTAAAATCGGGAACTCGAGGAAGGTGTGATCTCGATCATTATGACCCCTTCTCCACTCTCCCACGCATTGGTCCCCATCTCTTTCATCCCTTTTGCTATAAATTCAAGCTTGTAAGCCTTAGAAAAGGATCCCTCAAGGGCTGGTATGACTAGACTCTACCAGAATTTGTACACACATACCTCTTTGATCAATGAGAAAGACATTTGCAATTGTTTCCCAATCTGTGCTTAGTGTTTTGTATTTGTTTGATATGCAAAAGTTGTTCATCTTCCCTTTGCAGGTCCAAGTTCAACCTAAATGCTAGCAAGCTTTCTTTGCAGGTCATCTAGTGTGTCATAACATTGATGTCTCAAGTATAGAGTGGATTACTGACTGTAAGTGCCTTCAATCAAGCCTTACCATCATTGCCCTCCAGCCTAAGTCACTCAAACTGACCTCTAGGTGAAGCACTGTTGTTTGAAAACCATTGTAGGCAGTGTGTTAGTTCTATTCATAGTCCATTAGTGTGCCAAAAGTCAAAGCCTATGAGTGGATACAATGAATTCATGGTGCATCATCACACTTACAGTAGGTTTTCACTCATGCAACTCCTCTCTTTTCATTCCCAACCTATTTATGTCTTAGGTGTGCACTACAATGAACAATCTGAGGAGCTAGCCTCATTAAAAAACCCTAGTGGTCTGACCCAAGTTTAGATGACCCACAGCCTAGGGTCATTCCCATGTTGGACTAGGTTTGAGTAAGAGGGCTTGACCAATCCTTTGCTCAGCTAGGGTGCAACCTAGAACCTCCAACACTATGTTCATCATATGATGAGTCCCATACATATAGCCATTAGTAGCTAGCCTATTAATACTAGGGTAGGGAAAACCCTTGACCTGCATGTAACTCAGCACATCCTAACTATGGGTTACACATGCCATATGTCAGCCACTTCATAAGCTCAATATACTTTATAATATGACGGGTATGGCTACATGGCATGCCATGTGCCATGCTCAATCGTCAATTCAACCATCTATGATTTTAATAAATGACAATCTTCGATGATGCCATAATTGTTGCTCTTTTGATGCCATGTATTTCCATGGTTGTTGCTCCTTTGATTCCATGCATAGTTCAAAAACTTGTACTTACCAATTACTCTCAACAACCCAAAATTTTGACTTGGACTTGGGACTCAGCAACCCAAAATTTTGACTCAAACTCTGGACTCTGCAACTTTATTGCTGTAAAATAAACTTAAATAACATATAAAACATTGTTAAATGATATGAGAAATGAATGTAGTGAACACATAAATATATTTTCAATTAATTTTCGACCAAAAAAAAGTACAATGCTCCGTTTTAGACCAAAAAAACAGCAAAAAATCTCTTTGGGAGCTTATAAGCCGTAATTACCCAAGTAACAGGCTCAGACTCAAGTATAATTGCAAGTAATGGCGATTAATCGTGAATTCGAGCATGTTACTTGGCTCACGAGAAGTTTGTCGATTACTTGGCCAAGGAAAAATTGCAGGGTTCTCACAAGTAACCACTTGTTTTAGAATAGAGATTCAATGTTTTCCCAAAGTTGTTGCTCCTTTGATTCCATGTATACCCAAAGTTATTCCTTTGATTCCATTTATACCCATAGCCTTCTTGTTGCTCAACACTATGCTTCCTCAAATGTTTGTCTTTCATGGTGGTGTGGATGTAGATATGCCTTTGTATACATAATCTCCTATTTTATTTCATTTTTGTCATCAAGCTTGTCTTTCACATGTTCCTTTGGACCTTGAGTAGGTGAAGAGTTTGAGCTTCCTTCACATGCAACCAAGTCCTTAGGTTTTGAAGTAAGAGGGTTTGAGCTCCCTCACATGCATCTGTACAAACTTCATATTTTTGAACTTGTGGGGGATTTTTGGCCACTTCATAACCTCAATATATTCATTAATATCATGGGTATACACAACATGAGCATAAGAGTTTTCACAAAGGCATGAAATGGATGTCAAGCAAATGTTATGGATTCTATATCAGCAAAAAAATGCTTGTAACTTGTACATGTGTCAAGTAGAGCTTGAACTGGTGTGTGTCAAAGATCTGTGGATGTAGGCACCAGTCTTCCATCTATTACACTTTGCAAAGGCCTCGACTGACGTGCCAGCCTTCTGTCTGTTACAGTTTGCAAAAGCCTCGACTTACTTATGGAAGTGAAACTAAAATATCTAAAGAGATGTAAGCCCAAGCGTATTCTTTTGCAGATTTCAACTTTTGATTTTCGGTTTTGAGATTCTTGCTGCTGGAACTTTGTTTGCAGTTTAAAAATCTCTGGCTATACATTATGCACTCCTCCAGGTCACTATGTCCTTATCAACTTATGTGGCATAAAGTTTAGAAAAAGGCAGTTTGTAGACAGAGACTGAGGCATCTTCAAGAATAACAGAAAGACACTTCTACACCTTGAGGAACAAATGTAGAAGTGACTCCAAGAAACTTTAAAAAACACTTGGAAAAGGGATACAAAGAGTAGTGGATGATTTGAACAAAACTTACAAGCACAAGGTGTGTGTATGTGAATACAAATATTCTTTGGAAGAGAACAGTTGATGGCACATATAAACACAGAAAGTTGGACAATCATATAGATCAAGCAAGTTTGGGAAAGAAGACCATCTGCAGCATGCAATTCAGGAGACGTGGAAGCTGAAATGCATCCGTATAGGATAAATTGCAACAAAAGAAACAATGCCATCCATTTAACGAAATTTGTACAAAAAAAAACCTGATCATTCCAACCTGTTTTTTTCTTTCCATTTACATATACTTGCCAAGAAATCTCTCTTTGTAAGGATTGTGTGGAAGTAAATAATAGTCCCATAAGCAGTTATTTGCACATGAACATTATAGCATAACGTATCTTTCTCTCTTTAGAGACCTTTTCAATGGTTATAAAATATTATTAATTACAGCTTTCTGTTAAATGTCAGGTATCTGGATGATCCAGATGACAGAATCTTGTAGTCTGGTGCCGTTAAAAGGGCAAAATCTCTGGTAGGTGTAGCTTCTGGCACTTCCAAAATTCACACCAAATGACCCATTGATAATGCAAGAGACGAGCACCCACCAGAAAACAATTTGCAAGTAGCTGTTGTAGGTGAAGTAGGTATTTCGCCATATCAGACAAATTTGGATGGATTTCCTAGATATGGCTCAGTTTTCTCTTATTTTGCTACAATTCAGGATTTAGGTCCAAGAGATTCTTACAAATTTAGAGTTAACCTCCCAACTGTGCCTGAAAATAATAACTTGACCATCAATGTTTGGGAGAATGCTCAAGCTAGCTACAAATTGTATGAACTAGGATATACCAATGTATCGCTTCCCTTTGTAATGTCATTTGTATTTTTAAAAACGAGAGACTCCTCTCGAGGTCCAATCTTGAATGCATAGGAGGTAAACAAGCATGTGATGATAAACTATGGCACACAAGCATATTTTCTCTATCATAATTCTGCTATCATTTCCTAATTGTGTCATGCCGAAGCCTCGGCAGTTCTTTCTTGGCTTTGTCTTCGCAGCTGCAGGCTGTCTAGCTTGATTGCCTTATATCTAAGTTGCCGATATGGATACGAGTACGTATACAGGTACAGGAATCGGATACAAGGATTTTTTTTCGGGGGTTTGGATACGTTTTGGATATGGCCATACAAAAATATTTAAAAAAAATTAAAAATATAGCCATATAAGCAAAATTAATCACATAATATGCATAGAGGAAAAAAAATAAGTTAAATAACCACCAAACATACTAATAATTCAATGTCAAATATCATAAATTCAACGGTAGAACTTAGATTAGTTTTATAATAGGTACATAATGCAAATGTTACAATGTATGGACAAAAATAAAGACAACTCAGCATATTCATAAAACACTATATTCATTTTCCTCTTCGGCTGCAATGACTTCATCAATATGTGGTTCATTAGAACCACAAACAACAGCAGTGCCACTCCCACTAGCTCCACCATGCAGGTCATGTGAAGCACCGTCTAGCTCCATGTCAAGCAATGAAAGGAAGGCAACTGAGGCATCCAAGTCAGTAGTCTCTAGATCCTTCGTGCCAAATGGGTAGAGGTAGTAGTGTAGAATTAGCAAAAGAAAGAAGTTTCAATCCTATGCAATTGAAAAAATGAAGATGAGAGAACAAATGTGCAATGAGAGGTAAAAATGCAATGAAAGGTAAATGTGGTGTTGTTGTTGTTTACTTTTGATAAAATGAGTGTGAAAGCTGCTTTTAGGGTTGGGAATCCACTTTAGTTTGTTTTATTTGTAATTTGAAGTCCATGTTTGACTTTTCATTGGGCAAAATTAAAAAAATTAAAACTAAAAAACATTTTTTGGCCTAGATACGCTGCGGGTGCACCCAGGGTACATCCCTGGGCCTGCGAATACACCCGGATACGTCCCAGGGGTCTGCAGGGGCGTATCCGGTAACATAGCCTTATATCCTTCAGTAAATTGGGAGCTTGAAGGTGGATACCCTTGCTTTCCAGTTCCATTGCCAACAGTGAAGTGCAGCTCAGATGTACAACCGAGAGTTACTGCAATGAATAAATATAGTTGTCCATACACAGGTTTTATTAATTTAGGTTTTACATTTGTAAATACTTAAGATCTTAGTGTTACAACTAGTGACTATTTTGTCCACTAAATTGTAAACACTAGGTTGTGCCTTGATCGGTCACAACATAAACTGATAAATCAATTGTGTCAAAATTGACAAAATATGAGTCCTCCTAATGTAAATTTGATGGGTGCAACCTACTCTCAGGAAAGAATTTGACAGGTCATATGCCTGTAGAAACATTGAAACTCACAGCCTTCACTGATCTGCAAGTGTATTAAATTATTCTTGTTAATATGGGGTACGGCTTCATTACATGCTTGTCTGCATATCTGTTGCATTTATAAACTTACTGAGTTTGGTATCTTGGCCCATCATCTGCAGGTGTCTTGATCACAAATCTTTTAATGGGCCAATACCTGATTTTAGTGTATAATTCAAGCTAGAGAGATTGTAAGTCTCAAAAAATATGCCCTGGGTTATAATGGTTTCATCATATTCTGATTTTTCTTAGCCAAAGATTAACATGCAGTTTCTCCATTGCAGGCATCTTGAATATAATCAATTAAACGGTTCCCTACCCATATCTTTTGATGATTTATTGGACCTGATAGCTCTGTATGGCACAGATATCAAAAATACAAATTAATAGTTCGTGACATGCATTTTCAATCTATGATTAGTCCTAAATTCGCACTTTGATTTCAGAGCTTGTAATCTGCATTGAGTTCACATGATAGCTATTTTTAGGCAAAATTTATTTGCTTCCACATCATGAACTATTTGCTTACCTCATTCTCATTGTATATTTTGGATATGACAACCAGCTTTGCCATGGCATTGTTAGGTAGAACATTCTTGATTTGGCAGGTATGTGCAGAAAAAATTGTTGTCTGGAAGTGTGTCTCAGCAGATTCAGGACAAAGGCATAATTCCAAAGAAAGTCTATTAGAAGTTACAATTTCTCTGCATCAGCTTTACATACCTTATTAGAAGTTACAATTTCTATGCATGAGCTCCACATACCAAATTGTGAACATGGTGTACAATGACAAAAAATAGCTACTTAAAATATTAAGCCTAGTGGGCCACCTATGCGTTCAGTAACAAAAACATCTATCTGATGGATGAATTACCATGGGATGATGACCCGTACCAAATATAGTTGTGAAATGGCAAATTTTGTAAACAAAAGGTGATTAGTTAGCAGGGCCCTCTTCTGAATATATAAATTTGTTCAAATTTTATCAATTTGGGGGAACATGTGAATCATAATGGATGAAGTTTCTTGTATGTTTCAAACTCTAGTTTAAAATAAATGCAAATATATTTGTGAGGTGCTTTATGTCATTTAATTACCTTAGAGGTTATTTCCGAAATAAAAACACCCACTGGCTATTTGCCAAATAAAGGTAAAGGTTGTGTTTTAGGCTGCAGCCAAGACAGATATTAGGTTGCAGCCAAGCCAAATGTCAATTTGGCATATGAGACCCCCTTGTGGGCTTCCACAAGGAAAATTCTTTCCATTTACCTTAATATTGTTCAAATTTTGTACCGTAAGTTTTGACCTCATGATCAGGCTCGGTAGTAAACCTGGCCTTGCCAAACTACCTACACCTGTAGCACTCAAAACAACAACTCAATATCATTGAAAAAAAATCACCAAAATAATACCCAGTTTTACACAGCATAAAATTCCAACATAATCATCACAATCTTTACACGAAATTATTTTAAGTTACATCTGTTCTTCTTAAATATCATTTTTTGTTCCTTTATGCTTATATGACTGCTATTCTAGTGACCGAAATTGTGAGAAAAAAAGACATACCTGCATCATGACTACCAAATTACGATGTGCCGAAAACTGTGTTCAAACCCTAACTACACGAACGCTTGATGACTCCCTCCTCCGCCTTGTGTTCTACCAATGGAAAAAGAAGTACGTTCAGCAATTCACAACCTAGATACCCTAATTCTAAAAAAATGTTCGATCTACTCTGAAACTCTTATTCTGGGCACAGAAGAAATCGAAAACCTTGGCGCTTTTGAACATACACGGTAATTCTAACATTAAAGACTTAAGGGCTTTGAATATCAAGGAGAAATGGCGCGGGCATGCAGATAGGAATTGAAGTGTTTGTACAGAAAAATCGAAGTGCGAAGAAATAAAGATTAAAAGGTTGAGAAAATTGTAAATACCTCCTCAAAACCAAAGATTGAATTGGTAGAATGAAGCCCATTCGGGTATGATTAGTCAACAATTTATAGACAGCAAGCCTAGGCAAAGCCCCTATTTATCATTGTAAAAGTATTTTCACATTGAGAGGAACAGTTCTAAAGTTTCCTAATCTAAAACCTTTTAAAGGAGCAACAATGAGTCAAATCTAAATACTATTGCAAGGTTAAAATTATAGGCTATCAAGTATTAAAAATTATATATAAGATTGTATAATATATTAATACTACATTAATTGCATACATTCATTTAGGTGGGAGAACTGCCAACAATTTGAGTCATTTTCAAAATATTAGAATGCAGGGAGCACTTAGACATTCAATAAAATGTGGTTGAAGCTAACTCAACCTAACTTATCTAACTTTTTTTTCAAATCACATTAGTCTCAAAAATGCAAACTAGGGTTTTGAGGAAAAAAATAAATAAAACATAGATAGGTATTTGCACATGTATAAAGATATCTAAATACACAATAGTTAATTGCAAGTATGGTGATCTAAATTGCCATAGACCTATGTAGATCCCTTAGATGAATCTAGCATAGCACAGATGAGTCTGACTACCATAGGCATCTACTCAATGTCAAACTCATCTCGATAGGTGAAGGACTATGTTTCGATATCTGAGCAACCACATACCCATTCCAAACCTTTAATAACAATTGTCATGCCCAAAAACCAACATGATAGAAACACACACAAAAGCATGCCAATTTTTATTTTATTTTTTAAATGTACAATGCATATTTTGCACAACCTCATTACCAATTGGTTATCCATCTTCGTGGCATGAGGTGCACAAAGCATCTAAACATCCAACATGCCCAAATAACATGGAGGCAATATGCAAGTGGACGCATGGGCACTATGCAATCATATGGGACCCACTTGCTCTAATCAACCTACAAAGTCTCACACAAGCCTACAGTTCGCTAAGCAGTCTATGTGGGCCCCACGACCCTAAGGATTAAAAAGGATGTTCAACTAAATGGAAATGGGTTTGAGCAACCACTAGCTTGAATGAGATGTCCTAACTCATAATGGTATTGAAGGAGAGTTTTGAATGATTACGACTAATCACATGGCTTAGTTCGTACATAAGTCATAATTAAAGTATAATTTTGAGTTGAGTTGACTTTTGAGGAAAGTGCTTAAACAAAGATCATTTAGTCCCCATAGGACCCTAAAAGGTATCTAATATATTTTGTTTAAGCTCCTTGAGAATGGAACAAACCATACCCATCATTAGATCATTTCAAATTTGACTGTATAATCTAGTTAAAGGCAGGGAAGTCATAGAAAACCTTATGGAGGTCAATAAAGGCTTCAAAACAAACATCCTAACTCATGGTGGTGTTTAAGGAGAGTTTTGAATGATTACAACCAATCACATGGCTTAGATCGCACTTAAGTCATAGTTAAAGTATAATTTTGACTTGACTTGACTTTAGAGAAAAGTGCTTAAAATAAAAACCATTTAGTCCCTATGGGACCCTAAAAGGTATCTTATTTTGTTTAAGCCCCTTGAGAATGGAACAACCCAATCCATCATTAGATCATTTCAAACTTGACCGTAGAATCTGGTCAAAGACATGGAAGTCGTAGAAAACCTTATGGAGGTCAAGAAAGGCTTCAAAACAATTATTAAGATAAAAACTCATTTTGGGAAGGAGGAGGACGTATTGGAGGATGACTTGTCCATAGTCATCCCTCTTCTCCTTCCTCAACCTTGAACGACTACCATTAATGGATTCTCCAAACTTTTGGTCATTTTTTTGTTCTACTTATATTACAATTTTTATTCGATACAAGTATTCATGGTTTGATTTTCCAAGTGCCCATCTTCAAATAATGCTTTTAACTAATCCTGAAGTCTCAAGGTTTCTGAAAATGTTTCTAGGAGCTTCAAGCTCCATGGTAACCATTAATGGTCATCAAGATTATTTTAAAGAAATTCTATTTTCAAAACATAGTTGCATGTTGTCAAATTTGTCTCATATGATAGAGGACACAAAAATAGTGGGGGTCCCCTTTCGGGTCAACCTGTTTTGGGGCTTACACAAGCCAACAATGTCAAAACAACACCTATGCTCAAGAAGGAGGTCAAATCTAAAAAATTATAAAGTTCATGTCTTAAAAATTATATCGTGTAGAAGAGGACAAAAAATGGATGGGGGTTCCTTTTGGGGCTATCCCACCCCTCGGCCTTCAAACTACCTGAATCGGCTGAACAATTTGCATACATAGGTTGAACAAGTTTATGATTTAATTTACTAATGAGATGTGGGTGACTTGATAAAGTGACTTGGTTGCTTCAAGCACCACCTAGGTTTAAATCTTAGTTTGGTATCAGAGGTCGGTTGTGGCCGATCATTAGTATTCATGTGTCAATTGTGGTCGTTGATGGTATTCTCGAGTTTGTTACAATCGTTTGTTGGTATTCTCAGGATGGTTGTGGTTGTTGTTGGTAATTTTGGTACTTGTGATAAATGATCACTTGGGGATCTAGGCTCCTGATTGTGTCCTAGACTGGTTGAAATTGTTAGGTTGTAGAGCTAAAAGCTTCACCATGATGCAAACAGGAGAAGTTATGGAGGATGCAGAGTTGCGGGGAGTTGCAGAATCAGTTGCAGGGAAACCGGCTTCGGTCTGATCAGTCGACGTCGGTCAGATGGTAGTGAGGAAGCAACCGGCGTCGGTTACCAGTCGGTCGACATCGGTCATGGAGGAGCCGACGTCGGCAGCCTATGCGAGAACAGGCAGTTCACATGTTGATTCCGGAGAGTCTATTTTTAGACTGTTAGTTTGCATGTTGAAGGCTAGTCATAGTCTTGAGTTGCGTGTCTAATTATTGTAATTAGGTTAGTCTAATTATTGTAAGCATGAGATCTATATATGGACTCATGGGCTGTATTGTAGATGTGTGCTAGAAAGCCATAGAGCTTTTAGAGAGAGCTAGTGTAGCTCCTCCTAGTTCCAAAGGGGTGCTGAGTGTGTATGATCAGGGAGAGTTGCAAGGTCTGCAAGGTCAAGGAGCTGATCCACCGGGGTACTGGTTGAAGAATCATAAGGACTTGGTGAGGCAAGGACAAGGGTTCTTCAGGGGTGTAGAGATATCTACATGGTGAGTAAGGTCTAGTGATTTGCAAGTAGCAGCAGAGAGCAGGGGATCTACTTGGAGTACGGTTGTGTACTTGGTGAACTGACAGCGTGTTACTGACTGATTGGAGAGGTGAACATCAATTCTATATTGGAGTTGATTGTTGGGACTGAGAGAGAGAGGGAGGAAGGTCTTGAGGCGTGGCGAACCTTTGAGGTGGAGGAAGAAGTGGCATCTTCCTTATTGTATATTCTTCTGAGTGATTATTAATACAATTGTGTATTGTCTCTCAATTCCTGTGTTGTTTCATATTTCTAGTTACTTATTGATTCTAGTATAATTCTGTGTTTAGTTGCTAATACAAGAAGTAATCATATGTGCTCTAATTGGTAGAGCAAGATCCTGACTAAGTAGGCATCGGAGCATGTTTATTGTTCTAGGTTCCTGACACGACTTCGGTCAAAAAGTGAATAGGGTAAGGATCCCACCAAAATTCGTATCTATCAAAAAAAAGTTTATGGTTTAATTTATTTGTAGGTTGAACTTTATAGAGACAGAGTTTAGATTTAATTTAATAAAAAAATCATTTCATCTAGATTATAGGTCATCGATTAGTATTACTAACCATCATGGCCATAACTGAATGGCTAGTGACTACGAGTAGTCACAACCTTTTGTTCACAAGGTGTAGTCATTGACTCGGTGGCTTATAAGACACCAAACAAACACTTACCCCCCCCACTTCAAGGGCTTGTCCACCCTTCATGTGGTCACACGGGTGACCGTTGACTACACCAATGAACATGCCCTACATTATATGGTTGGTGCCCTTCAGAAGGGCATGTGTGTTTGTAAAAGTATCATATAGAGAACTGATTTTCAAAAATTCACAATTATATAACCCTAAGTCAAAAAATTATGAAATGAGTGGATATAGGTTTAGAAAATCCTTTTTTACTAAATTGAGTCCTCCACTACACCATTTTGCATGCATTTAAATTAAATGAAGTGGAGACATATTATAATAGAGGTATAAGGAGTTTTAGTAGTAAAATTTTAAAAATTCATATAAATTCATTCATAAGTCATAAAATTACACTGTAAATTGCATTGATTTTCCAATTAACCCTACTTTATGGTACAATGAAAATTGTAAAAATTTAGAATGATTTGAAGTGTGTACAATTATAAAAATGTTTTTAACCTTTCTTAACTTCACGAAAATCAATAAAATTTGATATTTTTGGAAAGAGATAACCTTTATTTTTAGATAACTATAAAATTATAAATAAATAAATGTCCAATCAAAATTTATAATTTATTTTTTAACATGATATAATCATTTCATTACTTTTATAATCTGATGCAATCAATTTGAAGAGTATGCAAAAGATAGAGAATCATCATGTTCTTTGCCAGTGTATGTTACAATTTACTTCCATTATGTACATATTTTCAATTAGATAATTACAATAAAATGGTTCTCAAACAACCAACATAATTTTTACAATTTAATACAAGAGACAAGTTGGTCTTCAAACAAGCTCCACAAATAACTGCAAGGTGAACCGAAGGAGGGGCTCCACTCCCATCTATTTGCCATCATCAAGTGACTATCCTAGGCACCGCCCAACCTAAGATTCCAAAATCTAAGCATCTTCACGTCTTGGTGTAACGTGCAATAAATTTACAATACAAGGTTTGGATGATAGCTAAACACGATAAGGATCACTTACTAAGCAACACATCAAGGAAACATACAAGGTTGTTTATGTACAAGAGGATCCCATACCACAACACGAGCATACAAGAAAAGTTAATCACTATTTAAAATACTATAAATATCACAAGGTAACTATAAACACATTTCTAACACAAAAGACCTACTGAATGAAAAAAAGAACATGGGGATGTCTCACTCTTGTTCTACCATCTCTTGGTCATGGGAGAACATTAGCATAGTCAACCATGCCAAAGTAACACATAGGAAGGCACATGAATCTGAATTCACCAACCACTACCACTATAAAAGAGAGCAAAAGAAGGAAAGTAAATTCAAACCCAATTGAACAACCTAAAGATGTCAAATTTAAATAATAAATGGATTTTAAAATAATCAATTTAATTAGGAGGCATTGTATATCTCCAAGGCCTAAGAGGGAAATAAAACTAACATGGTATCCATAAGCACAATCATGGAAAGCAATGGTGAAAAGAGGGTGGGCCAAATGGCCCTACAACTCTTGAAAACAAGCTAAAAACATAAGGGAAAAGCATCTCAATTTAAAGTAAATAACATAACATGAAATCACAAGAGTACATGGAAGCCTACCTCAATTCTACTTTGGTATCTACACAAGACTCTTCCACAAGTGCAAATTTAAGTTCTCCTTCTCACCAGGGTTCCTTCCTTCTCTACTTGGCTCCTTTGCTCTCTAACTCTCCTCTGATTTCCAATTTTTAAAATGACCAAAGTTATTTCAATAAAGGTTTCCCTTCCTCGAAGAGGCTAAGTATTCTCCTCTAAAGTCCAGTGGGAAGGTGACACGTGTCCCTTCCCATCCATTGGCCCAAGGTCAACAAGTCTCCCCTGGCAATAACTTCTCTTACAAGCCCATGTGGGAAAGCAAGTATATCCCTAATTAATGCACCTACTATCCCATGCCATAAATGGCACATGTAATGGCCCTTTGGCTTCATCTACAATCCAAACAAGATATCAATCCATCATATAATCAATAAGGACCTTAAATTCACCTCTAATCACTTCCACAACACTCAAAATCCACTTACAAAGTTGGTTGAATGTGTCCATCTAAGTTTTGGGTCAATAGTGCCACTTATACAGCTTATAATTACACTTTATGAAAGAAATACAAAGTAAAGGATACTCATAGGTTTAGAAGAAAGGGTAAGAACAATATTCAAGAGGTTGAATAGTGCTATGAGGGTTAAGTATGTCCACAAATTCTAATTAGGTCCACATAAGACACAAGGAATGGTTTAAATCACAAAAATGTCAAATACTCATGCCACCACTTTACTAATGATGTGTTCATGCCCAACGTAGTCTTGGTTCCTTCGTCGACCTCCCATGTCACCTGCACAATATTGCGCACTTAAAATTCCCTAACCTAGATAGCTAAAGCAATTGAATGAAACAAACAATGTGAGTAATTCTAATCATACAAAGTGTACATGAGCATTTACAAGGCATGACATCTCAACAATTAACTCAAAGAAATACATATGCATGTCATCAACATCATAATGCCTAGAATAATCATCTAATATAAGCATATAACTTTTGCTATGTAAGCAAATTAATAACATCACATAATATATAGAATCTTTGTCTCAAATATAAGGGACCAATAACATCTCATGTCTCAATAATACAAAAATCACATCTCAACTATATGTGTGTACAACACAAAATGTTCATAGTAAGCATTGAGAAAACATGGGTCTCACATCCCCCTCCCCTTATACAAGCTTCCTCTTGGAAGTCATTGAAGGTTAAAAGTCTAGTTTAAAGGATATTATAACAATCTAGAGGGATCCTGCTAACTTAGGTAAGAAATATCTCTAATTCAATGACCTCAAATCTCTACTAACAGATCATAAAGCTTAATGCAATACACTAAAATATCCAAGGTGTGTCCAATATCACAACATAACCCATCTCCATCACTCTTAGAGCCAAGAGGATACACATGTTACTATTTAACATAACAAACAAGGCTAAGGCTAACACCATCCTTACAACCTATCTTAGAAGGAACAAGCAAGATAATGTCTCCCAACTTGCTCAACAAGTTACATAAGTCGTAAACTTATTTTAGGTGTAGACATTATGTTTCTAAATTTGAGCAACTGCATACCCATTCCAAACCTTTGCTAATGAATTTAAAATATCTTGGACTAGAATTTAACCTAAATAAGGTAAGTACCCTATCTTCTAGGTCATTTCCATAATAGTAAATTACAATAAATTAATTATATTATGTTGTTACAATCAGATTTGTTTAATTTAGACATATATTATACAACATGATTAGACTCAATGTTATGACTTATCAAGGCCACTAAATTTGAAATAAGATAAAACATAATGGTGAACCTTGTTGAGTTGTGGAGCTAAAAGATTCACCAATGAGCTACACAGTAACTAGCATCGACAGAATCAGTCAGAACCAACCGACATCAGTTAGGGGTCGACCAGCATCGGTCAGCATCAGTCAGAACCAATCGACATTGGTTAGGGGTCGGCCGGCATCGGTCATCTTCAGACCAACATCGGACTTCTGTGCATTTCCAGAATTAGACATCGTTTCTAATTTTTGGAGAACAACTAGTTTGCATGTAAAGACTAAAATTATTCTTGAGTTTGTTTTTCTAATTATTATTTGCTTCTCAATTCTATTTAAGAGACCCATGGGGTAGTATTGTAATTAAGGGTGAGCAAGATCATTAGATCTGCAAGGAGCAAGATCAAGAAGATCTGCAAGGGTGTAAGATCAAGTTGATCAGCAAGGAGCAAGATCAAGAAGATCTGCAAGAACAATTCAGTAATTGAATTGGTTGTAATTGATTGAGAGAGAGAGAACTCTTTAAGGAGAATTACTGTACATCTACAAGGTGTGAGAAGAGAGAGATTTCTTCATTGTATTTCCTTCTGAAAGAGTTTAATACAAGATTGGTTGTTTCTTGTATCTCTTATTCTTTGTTGTTTCTGATTTCTAGTTACTTATTACTTCTGGTTTCAATTCC
This sequence comes from Torreya grandis, assembly GCA_037957365.1. Taxonomy (NCBI): domain Eukaryota; kingdom Viridiplantae; phylum Streptophyta; class Pinopsida; order Cupressales; family Taxaceae; genus Torreya; species Torreya grandis. Next base: position 290,021 of record JARHVA010002265.1, read on the forward strand.
ATGTTTAGTTGCTTATACAAAAGTAATCAATTGTACTCTAAGGTCCTGACAAGTGGTATCAGAGCTATGTGTATACACTAACAATTGGTATCAGAGCATAGGTTTTAGAGCGTGTTAGTTGATTATAGAATTCACTCACAGGGGTTTTTGATTGAGTGGGAGTAAAGCAATGGCAAAAGAAAGTAAACTAAGAATGGAGAAATTCAATGGCAAGAATTATCAATTATGGAGGATGCAGATTGAAGATTATCTATATCAAAAAGATCTGTATTTATCGTAGGGTGGGGTTTCAAGTAAGCCCACAGATATGAAAGATGAAGAATGGAATGTTCTTGATAGAAAGGCTCTTGGATCTATAAGGTTGAGCCTGGCATCTTCTATGGTTTCCAACTTATCACAGACAAAGACAACGGTAGAGTTAATGGATACTTTGGCAAATTTATATGAAAATACCTCAGCTTCGAATAAGGTATATCTTATGAAGCAATTATTTAATTTGCAAATGTAGGAAGGTGGATCTATATATAGTCATCTTAATGATTTCCATACAATTGTAAATCAATTAAATTTAGTCAAAATAGTTTTTGATGATGAAATTAAAGCTCTCTTAATCTTATGCTCTTTACCTAAAAGTTGGCATAGTTTGGTAATGGCAGTTAGTAATACTACATCTACTTCAAATATCTTGAAAGTTGATGATGTTGTTAGTGTAATCTTGAATGAAAAAATTCGCAGGAAAAGCACAGGGAAAACATCAGGTAATGATTTAAGTGTTGAAAGTAGGGGATGGCAAAGAGAGAAGGGCAAGCAAGGGAAATCCAGGTCAAAGATGGGAAGTATATCCAAATCTAGAAATGGAAGTATAACCTGTTGGAATTGTGGAAAGAAAGGACATGCAAAGAAAGATTATTGGTTGAAGGATAACAAAGAAGATCAGCAAGAAGGTAATAAAGAAGTAGAAGTTGTAGGTATTGTTGCACAGGATGATCTTATATTTTCTTTAGATAATAAAGTAGAATCATGGGTTTTAGATTTTGGTGCCTCTTTCCATGCAACCTCAAATAGAGAATTTTTCAATGATTATGTCCATGGAGATTTTGGAAAAATTTATTTAGGGGATGATGAGCCATGTAAAATTATTGGCAAAGGAAAAGTGCAACTAAAATTGCAGAATGGCAACACATGGGTGTTGAAGGATGTCATGCATGTACCCATCCTGAAGAGGAATCTAATTTCTGCAGGAAAGTTGGGTGATGAGGGTTACAAAGTAACTCTCACAGTTGAATCTTGGAAAGTTTCCAAGGTTGCACTTGTATTAGCAAGAGGTAAGAGAGTAGGTACACTTTATCTATCTACTTGTATTACTGATTATTCTCATTCTATTTTATCTACTTCAAATGTAGATGCAAACTTGTGGCAGTGTAGGCTTGGTCACATGAGTGAGAAGGGAATGGATGTTCTTAAGTCAAAAGGTAAGCTTTCATATTTGAAAAGCATAGATCTAGATTTCTTTGAGCATTGTATTTTTGGGAAACAGAAGAAAGTGAGGTTTCTCACAACTAGGTCAACAAAGAAGAAGCACAAGTTGGAGCTTGTTCACACAGACGTGTGGGGACCAGCTCAGGTAGCTTCTATTGGAGGATCATAGTATTATGTTTCTTTCATTGATGATGCTACAAGAAAGGTATGGGTTTATTGCATAAAGAGGAAATTTGATGTTTTTGACACATTTAAGAAATGGAAAGCCTTGGTTTTTAATGAGAAGGTGATGTACAATGATCAGCTCAAGAGGTTGAATAATTCTGAGCAGGGCAATCTTGATTTGGAAAAGGTTATGATCCAAAATGAGCTCATGAGTAAAAATCATCACTCACATAAAAACACAGAGACCGACGTTGGTCAGGTTGAAATCAACGTCGGTCAGGTGGAATCGACATCGATCGGTTGTAGACTGACATTGATCAGAGATGACCGGGATTAGTCACTGTCAGAAAGAAATTTGGGCGGACAGCAAGCTGTAAATGAGTCTCAAACGCCCATAAGGAGGTCTGAAAGGGTAAGTAAACCTCCAATTCATTATTCCCCTTCTTTATACTACTTGTTGCTTACTGATGGTGGAGAACTAGAAAGTTTTGATGAGGCAATGCAGGTAGAATCCAGGAAACAGTGGGAGCATGGCATGAATGAGGAAATTGATTCCTTGGAAGAGAACCATACGTGGGATTTGGTTGAGTTGCCAACCGAAAAGAAAGCACTAAAAAATAAATTGGTATACAGGTTAAAGGAAGGAGAGAATGGACAAATGAGACATAAGGACATATTGGATAATGGTAGTTATATTATCCTGTTAATGTATGTAGATGATATACTTGTTGCAAGTTCACACATGCAGGAAATTACTGAGCTTAAGGTAAAATTAGCTCACACATTTGCCATGAAGGATTTAGGAGTAGCAAAGAAAATCCTTGGCATGAGTATTAAGAGAGATAGAAAAAATCACAGTTTGATTTTGTCTCAAGAGGATTATGTGAATAAGGTGTTGGAGAGGTTCAATATGCAGGATGCAAAACTGGTAAACACACCTATGGCTGGACACTTCAAGTTGAGCAAAGAACAGTGTCCTAAATCACATGATGAGGTTGAGTGCATGAGTAGAGTTCCATATGCTTCAGCAGTGGGAGCTTGATGTATGCAATGGTATGTACTAGACCAGATATTGCCCAAGCAGTGGGAGTTGTCAGCAAGTTTATGGCCAATCCAAGAAAGGAACACTAGAAAGTAGTTCAGTGGATTCTTAGATATCTGAGAGGGACCAATAGTAGGCATTTATGCTATGGAGGGTCAAACACTTCTCTACATGGGTATGTAGATTCGAATATGGCAGGTGACTTGGATGGCAGGAGAAGCACCACAGGATGTGTTCACTGTTGGTGGAACGATAGTTAGTTGGATTTCAAAGTTGCAGAAGGTTGTTGCCTTGTCCACTACAGAGGTAGAATACATTGCAGTCACAGAGGCTAGCAAGGAAATGATTTGGATGACTTGGTTCATGGAAGAGTTGGGAAAGGAGCAAGAGAGTTGCAGATTGTACAGTGATAGTCAAAGTGCAATTCATTTGGCAAAGAATTCAGCCATTCATTCAAGAACCAAACATATGCAGCTTAGGTACCACTTTATTAGATAGGTATTGGAGGATGGACAGTTGAAGCTAGAAAATATCCATACGGATAAGAACCCTGTTGATATGTTAACAAAGCTGGTAACAAAGGAGAAGTTGAATCTTCATTCAACTTTTGTTGGTCTTCAAGATTGAACTTGAAGAGGGAGAAACAAGCTAGAGGATGTTGTTGTACAGGTACAGGTACAACTGTTTATCTCCAAGTGGGAGATTATTGAGTTGTGGAGCTAAAAGCTTCACCAATGAGCTACATAGTAACTGGCATTGGCAAAATCAGTCAGAACCAATCGACATCGATTAGGGGTCGACTAGCATCGGTCATCATTGGTCAGAACCAACCGACATCAGTTAGGGGTCGGCCGACATCGGTCATCTTCAGACCAACATTAGACTTCTGTGCGTTTCTAGAATTAGATAACATTTATAATTTTAGGAGAACAACTAGTTTGCATGTAAAGACTAAAATTAGTCTTGAGTTTATTTTTCTAATTATTGTTTGCTTCTCGATTCTATTTAAGAGACCCATGGGGTAGTATTGTAATTAAGGGTGAGCAAGATCAATTAGATCTGCAAGGAGCAAGATCAAGAAGATCTACAAGGGTGCAAGATCAAGTTGATCAGCAAGGAACAAGATCAAGAGGATCTACAAGAACAATTTAGTAATTGAATTGGTTGTAATTGATTGAGAGAGAGAACTCTTGAAGGAGAATTATTGTACATCTACGAGGTGTGAGAAGAGAGAGATTTCTTCATTGTATTTCCTTCTGGAAGAGTTTAATACAAGATTGGTTGTTTCTTGTATCTCCTATTCTTTGTTGTTTCTAATTTCTATTTACTTATTACTTTTGGTTTCAATTCCATGTTTAGTTCCTTATACAAAAGTAATCAATTGTACTCTAAGGTCTTGACAAGTGGTATCAGAGCTATGTGTATACACTAACAAACCTAACATGAAATTGGTGTAAAGATGCAAAATGATGAGGAAGAGTGCCCAAATACAAGCAAGATTGCATTTTTTTAATAGTTATGTCATGACAGATAAATTATAACAAAGTATACATTATGAAGGATCGATCAAACATATCACACTAGTAATCACTTGTGGACTAAAAATTGTTAATACACTGGTATTTATGATGCACCTTGGCAACCAATTATGGGCCACATTGGAACAACAATGGCTACAAAATATAGAGGCTATAATTGACATTCCAAATAGATATATAACCTTCTTTCATGGAGGACATGTGATCAATATTCGACATGATGGAAACAATATACACCAAAAATTAAAAGACTCAAAGATAAGCGAGAAAGCATTATCTCATAACATAGAGAGTGATCACTCATACACAGTGGAAAAAAATGTAATATGTATGCATAACATTCAATAAATAGAAAAATGAAAAGTAAAGGTGATTCACATAGAGTGGTAAAATAATGATTATGATGACAATGTGAGGGCATTTGATATTATCATATACCTAGAGTTCAATATTTTATCACTAGAGTCTCCACATGAGTTTGTACATCCATTGGATACCATTTTAGGTCTTTAAGCCTCACATTATTTATAAGTCACATTAAAAAACTTATAAACATAAAAAAATCAAAATATGCAAAAATAAAAAACCAAGGCCTGTGCATGACATGTATTGCTTGTTTACATGATTTATTTATGATTTATCACATATGGTAGATTATTATAGTCATATAAAATGTCACTTGAGTGAAATGAGTATCACTTGATACAACCCATCCCTAACTTAGCCCTAGACCTATCTTAAGGCATGTTTCGACACTTATCCAACTTTTTTGTAGGCCTTACACATCCCTATAGATCTGAAAAATAGTCCCAAACCCTCCCTTAGGGATCCAGGTCCCTAGTGCCTCAAGGTTTACCATCTGGACAGTAGCATTGTACTTTAGACACTAGCACCCCATGTTAGTGTCCCACTTTCAACGCTAATGTCCTTTACCAAATTTCAACCCCAATGAATATATTTTCAATTCCTAATACACCTAGGGTCAGCCTAGACATATTTCAAACTCTGTACAAGAACTAGATCAGTATAAATATATTACTTTTAGCCCTTTATCCACTATATGGAACTGAGATGCAAAATACACAAACAAACTTAGAACAAGTTATGCACAATCAAGGTTATTGATCCCTATTATGCCCTACTTCTAGATACAATCATCTACAACCATCCTAAGCCCATAATACACATATTTCTAGTTTCAAGCCACGTTCAAAGCACTCAAGTTGACACTCATACTAGCATTAACTTGCACTTACACCAAGCACTTAGGTGGGAAAACTACATCAGGATTGATTCCTCCTTAGAGTATTGATATGTAGGCAACTCTCAACACAATGGGGTGTTGAGGATGTCCAACCTACCCAACTAACATCACACTTTTACTACTTGTGCCACTCGAATACCCTAATAACATGGAGGTCTAGGGTTTGCTCCTAAATTAGTCAAAAATAGTTCATAGATAGTGAATCAGAGCTCATCCACACATGTACAAGTAGGTCATACTTAGACAGAGGTACAACCAAAAGATTAGATAACTTTTTACATAAAGGACATTAGCTCTGAAAGTAGGATACTATCACCTCGTACTATAATCCAAGGTATAATAATACTATCTATGAGGGTTTTTGACACCTATACCTTATTTGTGACAATCAAATCAGTTCCCACACCTGTTTTCAACTTCCAGATCATCTATTTTAGTTAGTTTCTAGCTAAGCACTTGTTTGTGTCATTCATTGTTATTTTTTGAAATATCAGGTTAAGTTAATTATTGTACAAATTAGTGGTTGTATTTATTACATATCTCTACCTTGATTTACTATACTCAGACCCTTTAACAACTGAGGGCTTAAACTCCATAAAATTAAAACCATTTGGTGAACCCAACTTACTTTGAACATATTTCTTAAAACCCTAGTGTATCGCTAGGGTTTCCATTCTTATTTCTAGAATTTGCTTAGTTTTTAGTTTTGTAGCCTCATTTTCTACTTTGTGGTATAAAGTCTTGTGGTTTGTCTTGCATGCCTATTAGCCACCATTTGTAGAACGATGCACATATATGTCACTCCTCTCATTGATTATGTTAGAACTCAACTTATTTCACACATTGGTCCACCTCACCTTAAACCCTCTTCTATGGAAAACATTGTTGTATAACCAAATTTGATTTACCTCTGGTTACTACTCAATGGTGGAGAGCTCAGATGACTCATTTTATTCCTTTTCCCCCTATACCCATTGATTACCTTCACTCACATCCCACCACTACTACTTGCCCTTGACAAATAGTAGATCCTATGATTTGAGTTGTACTAATCATGTGCCTTCTTAGCCTATATAGGAGCAACATAATCCAAAAATCCCTCCTAATCCTTAAAATAATCCCATGATATCTAGGGATCAACACAAATCATATGATATTATGGATCAGTTAATAAATACACCAAGTGTAGACATCTAATCCTGATCACTGTTGTCCTAAATTTACAAATCTGAATGAGATTTTACAAAACACAATCTAGACCAAAATCACTGAAATGCTTTAATTCATTTACACAAATCACATGCAAGTGCCAATTCTTATCTATTGATCTCTAATTATGGCATTACATTTTACAGAATCATTATCTTTTCCTAATTCACTTTGAGTCAAATTGTGACCACGCAAAATGATGTCCTAGACCACTAAAATCCTCTGATTCATTAGCACACATCACGTGCATGTGTTGATTCATGTTTATATTATCTTAATTAGGATAATACTCTATACACAATCATTACCTTCTTTTGATTCAACTCCAGTCAAATTACGACTTAGTAAATTAACATTTTTAGCTAGTTTGATTAAACGTGCGACCAATTTTTAAGAATTACAAAAATGTTGAGTGAAGCCATTAATCAAATCAAAACCAATTTAAGAGCTTAAGTGGAAAATCCATGGAAATTTATTGAATATCTATTGTTGGAAATTAATAAATCAAAATATATAGGCCATGACATCACCCATGGCATCATCAAAGGGGTGTTAAGCATTAGGCATTAATGGAGATAAATATCAAGTTTAAGCCCACCCATGCCTCATCAATGCTCACTTGTTCTAAAATATTAATGGCTTTGTCCTCTAATATTTAATTAATCATTGGCCACACATCTTAATCTCAAGATGGATGATTACGGTTGATTCTCAACATTATTGGAAAGTTATAAATACATGAGCCATGACCATAAATTTTAAGCTTCAATTGCACAATATTATTATGTAAAAATAATGCTATAGAAGCTTCACTCATTCCCCAAAATTGACCAAATCAAGGAACCAAATCCATTGGTGAACTACGAGATGATGGAGGCACACACTACACCACATCAACAAAGACTTGGAGCACCAAATCTGTGCATAAGCATATTTATTGACCATTTTTTAAGGAGAGTCACTACGGGAAGGTATTGTCTATCATGATTTCTTAGTAAGTTTCTTGATTTCATTAACACTTCCCCTCGAGGGAGTAGGATTAACACATTACATTCTCTATGCTTATTATGGGTTTTCTTTACTAACACATGAACTAACTTAGTCTGTAATCTTGCTCTACATTTGAGCACATCTGAAGGGACCATGCATCTCACATACCATTTTATCCTTCTAATTATGCATCCAAACCCTCTTTTGAGGTCATTTTGCTCTCTTTCTCTTTTAATTTTTATGTTTTTTAATCTTTTGGACCAAACAACGAGATCAGCCTGTAAATAGTGAGGTCATCTTGAACATCAGTAAGACCACCCTATGGAATGGTAAGATCACCCTGAGCAATAGCAAGGTCGCACGCGCAAGTGGCAAGATTTATTGTTATGATTTTCTATTCTCTGTGCTTTTTATAGATTGATAAGATTGACATGCTTATTAGTGATATTGAGTTGTGGAATATCGGGGTCATCTAATAATCAACGATATCATGGACCAAAATTTGTAATGGGATCACTCTGTGGAATGGTGATATCACCCTATGGAATGATGAGATTTCCCTATTAAACAACAAGGTTACCTTGTGGAATTGCAATATTACTTTACAAAATGGTAGGATTGCCTTGTGATAAAAATCTAGAGAGTTAAACTAGCAAGATTCAAATTCCTTTTGATATCCTCCACCCTTGCTTGACTACTAACACTCTATTTTGGCAGGATCAAGACACTTTACTAATTTACTTTTTACAATAACAAAGTCAAAATTCAATCATAGTTGAATTCGAGCTTAAAATAAACATTCATGGTAGTTTAGGACTCTTAAGAGTCTTTCCTTCTTTATCATTTATTTGTTGATTAAACTAGTTTCAAAGTTTTTTGGCGAGTAGCCTGAAGTTCCATGTCACTGTATGATTTCTTGAGAGAATTAGGATTATAAACAACCCTAAGTTTCATGTGCATCTAAATTTATTATATTAGCAACTTATTTCCTCTCTAAAAGGAGTATATCAATAGAATCTCATAGAATAAAACAACCTTATCAGTTTCTTAGATAGGACATACACTTCAGTGTTTTCTTTTTCTTATTTACTTACATTATTTTTTGAGTCAAACTATTTTATGTGTGCACCAAAATACATCCAAAACTAAACACCTGTTGGATTCCATCTTTTGAACAAAGAGGCGTTGCATTGGCCAAATTAAAAACATTTTAGCCTTGTTCAAGAACGAATAAAACCATTTGTGTTTGTGTTTCCAAAAGAGCATCATTACACTATTTGTTTAAGTCTAGACTATTCATCACTTAAAAATATTTAGTCCTTTATCCCAAATTTGAAATATTACCTTTCTAATTTCTAAACCAAAACATGATTCATCTATGCCAGAGTCTTGCCTACAACTTGGGCTTGGGTGGTTTACCTTTTGTGCTTGGCTTGAGTAACTTAGGTGAATTTTTCTGTTTGGTTTAAAAACCTTATCTAGACATTTATCATTCTATTCATATTCAAAATTAGGTTATCTTTCATTTGCTCATGATCTAAGTTCTTTGACCATTCGACTTTCTTTTCATGTGGTGTCATTGTTCTGCCCATTCGTTTTTGGCTTTATACTTAGGATTTCTTGTGTTAGTTCACATTATAAGCTTCTTAGTTCACATCCTAAGCTTATTGATCACTCAAATCTTCTTCTAATTTTTACTATCATGACCCACCACATTTATGCTCATATTTTTATGGTATTATCATACTTTAAACTTAGGTTTTCTTTTGCTAGCCTACACCATAAGCTCCAAGGTTATTCTACCTTCTTTTATATTATCGATTTCGACCAACCAAGGTTGGGTATTCTCAGGACTTATTTATTCTAATTTTGTGGCATCGTGCCATTCCTTTTTTATTATAGACTTGAATCTACATTATATTTGTTTGATTGAAGAATCCAAACACCATTTGGCATTTGTAAACCACAATTCAAAACACTTTACAAACATAGAAAATCATCTTCAAACATGCAAAGGCATACTCATAGTGGGGTCTCTTATGGCCCTAGTTACAAGGAAGAGCATTTTAATGATGGGGAAGAACACTTCATCATGTTTGATGACATCCCAACTATGGTAGGATTTAAACATAGTTATTTTGAACACCAACCTATAGAGGGACAAAGATGAATCTCTCTTAAGGTTGATAGAATCAGGAGTTATACTTCCACTTATTTCCCAATGGATTAATTGCATACACTTATTCGAGTAGAGGAGCAACTATTAGAGAAAACTCTCACTCATATCATAAAACCAAATGTTGCTTCCTCTAGCAAAGGGAAAGAACCACTTGTGGACTTTTCCCCAACTAATCAGGATCTCATGACCAAGATCCAATAAATTAGTCAATGATATGCTGATTAACTCATCACAGACTTAATAGCTTCTTTAGGTGTGACTTTAATTGATAATACTACCATTGTGGAGCAAGAACCACCATTAGACCAAATGTAGAAAGCCTTAGTCAACCCTACATCTGATGCAGACCTTATAACTTCTCCTAAATAGAATAAACCCATAAATACTTTATAGAAGTTCCACTTGATATGAAGCATAATTTCTTTAACCATCAGGAGACTCTTGGCCATTCACAACAATATGTTGCTAAAGACTCATCCTAGATTGGAGGTATTTTAAAAAACACTTTACCGAGTTTTTCTCAAACACAACAAGTTCCCCTTGCGAACTAATAATGGCAAAGCCCTTTGGTAAACCAATAATAGGTACCCTAAAACTAACATATTTCCTATAGTTCACAACAATAGATTCCTGGGAATCAATATCAAGCATCTAAGAATCGGTAATAAAATGCATTGAACCAAAACGTTAGAGTTACATCCAATGATAAAATAAAGCCAAAATTATGGGCAAAGGGTCATATCCCTAATAGAACCACATAGGGGGGATACATTCCTACCCAACAAAACTACATTACACTAATGAATGCACCAAACATGCAAGAGTGGAATTCAATGAAAGAAATATCCATGAGGCTCGATACAGGCAGTCAAATCAAAAAATACAAGTTCGATGAGATATGTCCTTGTCCATTTGACTTAAACATTCTTTAGGTACCTTCTCCACCTCATTTTGAGGCACACAAGTTTAAAAGAATACAAAGGGAAGGGTGACACTAGAGAACACATTCAAGCCTTCTTTGTGTTATGCCAAGAGGTAGCCTACAATAGCATTTATTTGCTCTGCTTGTTTCCACACAATTTGGTTGGACAAGTATTAGATTGGCTCTAAAAATTACCTAAAGGATCGATGCCATATTTCAATGATCTATCATAAAAATTTGTTAACCACTTCTAATATAACATTGAGCATGAGTTGATAGTGGTTGAGTTATGTAAAGCAAGACAAAGATATAGAGAAAACTTTGTAACATACCTACAATGGTGGAGAGCATTAGTTGTTCACTTTCAACACAATTTGTTGTTAGGAATTTAGTATTAGTGCATACATTATTCTATGTATTAATGTATGAGAATAAAATAACTATATGTGTGTGTATATGAGGGGTCATGTCAACTCATATAGATAGACTAAAATGAGTGAATAATGGGTGAGTGAGAGATCTTAAGAGATTCATAGGAGAGATAAGAAGGATTATGGATAATGGTAGTCTCCTTGAATAAAGGAGGTCTTCAATCTATATATTGTACTCCTCTTATTGAATAAGATGATCTGAATGAAATATGATATTTATGATTTAAGATTACTTTTTAATTTTTGTGTTCAACTCTTTTGTACATACACTTTGATCAGAATCAATATATGGTATTAGAGCATATTATCAGTCTTAATGGAAAGATAATTTGTATAACAAGACAACTATGATTCTTTTTGTACTATAGATGGCATTCATCAATATATGTGAGTGTTTAATTTATGTTTGACATGATATTAGTTAGTTTCATTAGATATTTAGTCACTTATTTCAATTTTATATAGATTTAGTGGTAGCGATATGTTATCTGGATTTATTCTTCAGCTTCTATGTATGCATCATAGAGATATACACTACGGAATAAGTCTTGTGTCTAAAACTATTCATTTTTTGCATGAGACTCATGAAATATTTTAGACCTGTACATCTACATGTCATGCACCAATAAATTCTTTGTATTAGTCTTGCATCTATTTGGCTGTGAGTTATAAATCAAATATCTTAGAAGGAACGGAGCAAAATAGTGCATAACCACAATAAGAATTTTGATCATCTATACAACAGTGTAAAGATCTTCTTTTCTTGTATCTCTATCTTTTACAGTTGTTAGATCTAGACTTTCAAGAGTCATTCTCCACCGACACAGACCTATACATATATAGAGTGAACATTGCATGTAAGAGTTTACTCAAGGGAGGTGTACATGATTTGACTTGAAGAAATCCCAATCTCATACCTATGAGAGACATCTGAGCATTTTTTCAAAGTCCTATGGAGATTAAGGTTAAAGAATGGTTTAGTGATGAGGAGATTTGACTCTCCAATAATATGACTTACACCTTGGTCAAAAGGGAACCCTTTAACATGAATCCATCGCAGACATGCACCACCATTTGGACATAGTAAAGCCTTCATTGTTGGTGATTTACAAATATAACCCCCGAATCGAATTTTTCACTTGACGTACCATGCTATTTTATTTCAAGTCATAATTATGATTAATTTGTCAAAATTCCAAAAATTTAAAGTGTCAAAATTATATTTAAAAGAAAGTAATTTTAAATTATTTTTTTAATTGTCTTGTTAATTAGTTTTTTTTAGTTAGTTTTCATGTATCAAAAGTCTCAAAATAAAAATATCCCTTCATAGTCTTTTCGGGTCACATTATAAGATTATTAAAGGTTAATGTCCTAAAAAATAAAAAAGAGTCGCTATAATATTGTGTCAAAGTAATCTTCAAAGTCAATTTTTAAAATGTGTTATATTTTTTCATTTAGAGTCGAAGTCTTTTTGGTTCCATTTTTAAAATTTGTAAAAAAAAATAAAAAATTGCCTTACAGATTCATTTTCGGGTGACCCTGACATCCTAAGTCAAATGTGTCAATCTTATGGGGGGGACTCTATTCCCTTCAAAACAACATGCAAAGAATGAGCTTAAATACTTCATCAAATGAGTAAACAAATTCACCTATTAGAGGATGGAGGAAATAGAGGTAGCAAGTTGTAGAGCCTCTCATCAGTCACTAATGATGGGGCCCCAGATGATTTGGTGACATGTTTTATGTGGTGTATTTTTTTTTTTTTTTTTTGTGGTACGATTTGAAAGAAGAATATAAATACATTCATGTTCAAGATTTTAAATAAGAATATAAATACATTCTTGTTCAATATTTGAAATAAGTGAGCTCTTGCATGAGCATTTTTCCCTGATGTAAAAATATAGTGAAAGGACAAACAACACCAATGTAAGACAGTTCATGGATATTGAAAAAAGTTGTGGTAGATCTAGAAAACCATCAGATGTTACATTTGATGAGGTTCTTGTTCATGTCAAGGTTTATGGTAAACCTATTTAAAACCATGGAAGGAGTGAGCCTTTCTTTGGATCAAAGTCATGAGCCAAATAGTTGGGCATGCCACAGGGGTGAACATACTACATGTGAGAGTGTGAATGGTTTTTTCACCATGTTCACACTAAGGAGGGAAATGTTAGGAATTTAGTATTAATGCATATATTATTCTATGTAATAATGCATGATAATAAAATAATTATATGTGTGTATATATAAGGTGTCATGACAACTCATATAGATAGACTAAAATGAGTGAATAATGGGTGAGTGAGAGATCTTAGGAGATTCATAGGAGAGATAAGATGGATTAAGGATAATGGTATATTTCTTGAATAAAGGAGGTCTTCAATCTATATATTATACTCCTCTTATTCAATATGATCCAAGTGAAATATGATATTTATGATTTAAGATTATTGTTTAATTTTTATGTTCAACTCTTCTATACATACACTCTGATAAGAATTAATATTTACTAGACAGGTAGTTAGCCAACATCTTTACACAAAACTTGCACCCTGAGATGGCTCATAATCTAAGACTCACTTGTGCTAACACATTTGAAGAAATTATTGAGAAGGGTGTGAAGATCAAGAAAACATTCATTACTAAGGGCTTAGTGAAAATTTACTCACAGGCTCAAACATCCAATCAAACTCAACCACCTATTCAAACTACTACAAAGAAACTTAAGGTTTTTAATAAGAATAAGAACATGATGGGTAATGGAGTGATATAATCATGGCATGTGAAAATAGTGTAGGATCCATTGGTTCAAAATGCATAGTCTAATACACCAACCACTTTGTAGAGAGCTCTTCCATGTGGAGGATTCAACAATATAGACCATTTATCAAGATAAGAGAACTTGTTGAGGTAGTATTCCAGAAGCTAGTGGTAGCTAATTTGATTGTGTGGCATGTACCAAAACCATTTCCTAAAGATCAACCCAAACTTGACTGGTATCGAGAAGATGAGTTATATAATTTTCATTATGTCATTGGCCACGCCATTTATCAATGTGTACAATTGAGACATCTCATTAAGGACCTGATTGAGAGCAGAGAAATAGGAGTAAAATAAGTAACACATAACACCAATCAATATATGGGCATTTACAAAGACTCATTTCCCAAGCATAATCAACAACAACAAAAGAATAATCAAAACCAATGCCAAGGCCAATGTTAGCAAGGACAAGGTTAGAAACAAAATCAAAATAATTATAATCAGGATCATGACACCCAAGCTAATAACCTAGGCCACAATACCATGACATATGATTATAATAATATTGTAGGGTGTATTTCTAGTAATCACATTACCACCATTACAGTCAAAACCCATCAACCATCCAACACTTCTCGAAGCATTGGTCCCTCTATTTAAAGGTTGTTACCCACTTCAAGTAAAATCATACCAAGTTCAAGAAATTCTATTGTGCTTTGGTTTATGTGGATTACTATTGTTGGACCATTACCCAATTATTCTAATTATGATAACTCCTTACCAACTCAAAATTGAGAAATCACAACTAGATGCTCATGAGTTACCCTTCAAAGCCCTTTGCCTTCTTCCAATACTGAGCCAAATTTGAACATTGTGCCTTCCAATTCTAAATCAAACATTGTAATGACTAAGGCTAAACCTTCTCACCCTATTATTGAAAAACCATATAGTATTCATGAACAACTAAGCAAAACATCTACACAGATTTATATTCTTGATCTCTTATGTACATCATAAGTTCATAGAACCATACTAAATGACTTCCTTCAATAGTCCATTGTTCTTGAAGACATTGACCCTAGCCAATTATAAACACTCGTCGAACATCTATCTCTAAGCCAACAACTTACTTTTGATCAATTAGATATGTCTTCCCTTGGTCTGAGCCATAATAATCCCTTGTATATTAATGTTGTTATAACACATCACAAAATCAAGTGGGTTCTTATAGATAACAGTTCAGGGCTGAATATAGTGTCACTAAAATTGATACAATGGTTGGGATATATCACCAAAGACATGCAACCAAAAACAATCATGATCAAAGCGTATGACATTACTAAAAGAGAGCCTTCATGGACCATTTGCTTGCCAATCATTATTGGGCCTATAACTAATGATAACCTATGCCATGTCATGGACATTGAATTGCCTTATTATGTACTTCTTGGTCATCCTTGGATCCATGAAGTATAACTTATCCCTTATACCTTGAATCATTGACTAAAACTCCCTCATTCTAGAATTAAGGTCACTATTTATGTTAATCTATAGCCATACCAATATTATAAACACCTAGAGGCCGAATACATAAATTATAACTATCACCCCAGTTCTGAATTTGTAGCCAAGAAGAATAAAGTAATAGTTTTTTAACTACCTAAATCCAATTATATCGACCCTAGTGATCTTGCTTCCATTTTGGTCGATCCATTCCCTATAGCCTTTGTAAACTAGCTTATTGTCGAGGAATTCAACATTTCCACATACCGTCTGAAATATGCTTTTCATATTATAAAGATTCCCAAATCTCTCAATTCTTATGGAAGACCCAAACCTTATAAAATCCCTAATAGGCCCAACATGATTTGGTAGAATAAAAACACATAGAAGTGGCCTATGGTATTTGTACCAATCACTTCACCAAATCAAGATCAGGATGCCTTTATTGAAGGAGGTTGGTTGTATGCTGACAACATCACCAATTATTTTTAGAATCCTAAATACCCTATCCCTAATTAAATTATAGATAGTTTGGATTATGCAGGTAAAGGCCTAGGGCCATGTGAGCAAGGTATTCTTGAACCTCTATCTACTAGTAAACCTACTATGAACCAAGGTCATAGATTTATACTGTTTGGGGGTGACCTCATGTAGTTTGAAAGTGATTCCTATTTATTGATTGATGAAGAAAATCTTGATAGCAACACATCATCCCATTATAGCATCTATGATAAGCTAGCTGATATCAACCTATTTGATTTTAATTCCATTATGACTATCACAACTCATTACCCACTTATCCTTTGACATATTGACCTTATCGATTGGGACCAACAAAATTCTATTATACCTCTAGATGAGTTTTAGAATGAGGAATCTATTTCTGATTATATGGGCCTTAGAGAGGGATTGCCATTTGGTGATCACAATCAAGGTTTTGACTTCTCATTGGACCGTGATGCCTAATTTAGAGAGTAGGCAAACTTCCTCAATCATAAAAAAGATAAAACATCAAGATCTTTGGGTGAAAACCTCTTTGAGGTGCTCGTTGGTTAGGAAAATAATAAAGATAAAGACAAGCCCTTGAGTGAAAACTTGTTTCAGACACTCTTAGATGGAAAAGTTTGTTCACCTCCATGAGAAGTGTAGTGTCCACCAAGTCCAAGTTTTACAATTGGTTTCAACATAATTTTGAATAGCATAAATCCTTTGAGCATCTTTATCTTAAATTTTTAGAGAAATTTATCAATTTTCCATTACCAAGTTTAGTAGACTCACATTCCTCACACTATGATGAGCTTTGGGACTCACAACCAATGACTAAAGAAGAGGATCAGTATCAAACACTACTTATTATTCTAGAAGATGGTTCTACACTCCTTTTAGAGAATACAACTAAAGTGAACCTTAGAAATTATGAAGATCCTAAGATTGTTTATCTAGGGGCCTCCCTCACCAACATAGATCATGATTATATTATCACTATTCTAAGGGATTTTATTGATATATTCACATGGGCTTACTCAGACATGCTAGGCCTAGCCCCTCCCTTGGTTCTGCATCAACTGTTAGTACATACAAAATTCTAGGATTCATTATATCACAAAGAGAGATTGAAGTGGATTATTCTAAGGTCAAGACCATTATGGAAATGCCTCTACCCTTCAATTTCAAACTACTCTACAACCTGTAAGGCAAAATCCAATCTATTCATAGGTTCATATCACAACTAGCAGACAAATGACATATTTTTATGCACCTCTTGAAGAAAGGTGCCACATTTTAGTGGGATATTTAATGTCAAAAAGCATTTGTAAAACTCAAAACATACTTGGCCAACCTGTCAGTATTGAGACTTCCAACACCTGGCTAGCCATTGCTTCTTTATATATCAATAACAAAACATGCACTAGGGGCACTCTTGGCCATCATGATGACTAAGGTAAAGAACATGCAATGTTCTATTTAAGTTAGACACTTGTCAAATATGAGCATAACTATTCATCTATGGAGAAAGTTTGTTTGGCAATGGTGTTTGCTTCCTAAAAGTTACAACACTACATGTTGAACAACAAACCTATTATCATTACTAAGGTGGACCTTCTCAAGTACTTATTGTACAAAGTAACTCTTACATGTTGCATGGCTAGATGGGTTATGATATTAAGTGAATTTGATGTTGAGTATCAGAATAAAAAATCTATTAAGGGGCAAATCATTCCTATTATAGATAGTCAACCACTCACGTTTGATTTTCCAGATGACTCTATCATGGTAATAGAAGAGGTGGCTCAAGAACCTTGTCACAATCTAGTTTCTCTCTAAGATGAATAACTTGTTTGATATGTGGATTATTATGGTTATTAGTTGATTAACTATTGTTTGATTAAGCTTTATGTCATATGCTAATTATGGGATAGTTGTATGTTACTTAATTTACATGATTTATTTGTTATGAGATAACTATACTTTTATAATTTATACATTATGATCATGTTTGTTAGTTATACAACAATATTTTATAGATATAATTATGTTTTGAGCTAACTAGCTTCATTGTTGTGAGGTGGATGCAACATAAATCCATCCCTCAGAGTATGATAGAAGGAGAACATCATCAGAAAGGATGGTGTAAATGAAGGTGTTAGGGACAGAGAGAGAAACCAAAAACTCGTGCACACACCACAATAGAATAATATGTTTTGTGATTATTGTTGTGAGTTGATAGTTGTATTATGTTTTATTTTTTTTTGTGTATGTCTGTTGTGATCTTTTGTTATTCTATAATCATGTTGTTTGTTTATGTAATTTCACTAATCTAGTTGTTACTGCTTATTAACTATTAATGTTATAATTAGTTGAATAAATGAATCTATTCATGTATTAACGTGACTTACCATTGTATTATAATAATTGATTAGCTGTATGATACATAGCTGAGTGTTTGTATTAAAAATGCTTGTTTGGATTCTTTGTTGTGCTAACACATGTAATCCATTACTTAGATTGATCAGTTTATTTAAGTCACTGATTATGTTATCAAGTTACTATTATCATTATAATAGTTAGCATGATTAAATGTAATTAATGTTTTGTTATAAGAGTGGTGTTAAAGCATTAAATGAAATACTATGCAAAGTGTTTTAGGCAATACCATTGTTTAATGATTATGTAGATATCATTATGTTTGTTGATTCTTTGTTAAAGGCTATGGTTATTTGTCTAACCTAGGGAGTTAACTTCTATTGAGGTCGAATGCATAATGTTTAAATTCATTGGATGACTTGGTAGCATAGTCGATAGTCTTTTAAAGTCATATACGTATTACCCTCACCATATAGTCATTATGTTATATTAACTTGTCAATAGTTATTTAGCCCCTTTTAATGATAACTAGTGGATCCATGCCAACTGAACACATCTCATCACAAGGAAATCATTGCAGATGATTGCTCTTTTGGTACTTTTGGCACCATCTAGGAGGATCTTTGAAGATCTTGAGCCAGCTGGTAGACAATTGCTTAACACCTAGGATTTAAGGGACATCTCCTTGAGTACTTGACGTGGTGGCTAGAGAGCACATGTGTTAGAATAGTGGAGCCAGGGGAATGATCACCCCTAGCGACAACTCAACATCTGATGTGTGCCCATCCCATATAACATAAAGATTTTCCCCTACCTATAAAAATAAGCTTGAACTTAGAGAAAAAGAGGCACAACATTAATGTAATGAAGATCTACAGGATTGGCTCTAGAAATATGCATGCATTAGGTTTAAATTCAACATGAATACATTTGAGGATCATCATGTATCACCCAAGATCACCTATGAGCCATTGGGCTTGTAATATAATTTAGATGAAAAAATGCTCTATTTTATATAAAGTATACTCTGTTTTACTGAACTTTGAGTTAATGAAGAATGGCATTGAAACAAATTGAGTATTGATCTTATTTAGATGGTTATAGCATTAGTTTATAATTTCAAATAGAATGTAGTAATAATAGTATAATTTCCATATTTGCATATGTTGTTGAGTGAAGGTTTGCTCTAGGTCATTAATGGTGTCCTTGTGCCAGATAACGACTTTGGCTTAAACTATAAAATTGCCCAAGTGTTCGGGAAGGCAAGCGCCTAAGCCCTAACACCCACACCTAGAGTGCTAACATGAAGAATAAACCACCAAGTATAAATAATTTACTTTAATTGCTAAGTGCCTGAATGAAATTTATCTTGGCATCCCAAAGATTTGAGCCTCTATGACCAAAACTAGCTACCTTGAATAAACTTAGGCCTATTGACACTACCAAGAATGGATTGTGCCAATGAAACTATCTAAGCTCATTATGGAAATTACAAAGTCCTAAAGAGACTAAGTTGTGTCATGTTTTAACTAGCCCAACGCTGACCCCTATCCTTTCTCTATTGTGCTTTGAGTGAGTGCAAAGGCTTATGCCTTGTGTAGTTTGATGCCATCATAGTAGTGTATTAAGTGTTGTGCACTTAGGACTTTATTATGCTTGTGCCTAGTGGTATTGAGTCTAGAACTGACTTAGATTGCTTGTTAAGTGCTTAACAAGTCCAATGAGTTAACAACTAAGAATTTTCTACAAGATTTTGGTTCTATTGTTGGGACACGTGTTGAATTTTGTTGCTACAATGGTGCAACAAATGATGCTCTAACTTTCAATCAAGAACATCGAGTAATAAATAGAGCAAGTGGAAGATAGTTTCGTGTAGAATTATCCAACATGCCAAGGATAAAATCCAAGAGAATGGGTGAAAGCCAACCTATATGATGCTCTATATGAGGTGTTCTTTTGTAAACTACCTGAGCATGTGTACCGGTGGTTGGTTACCTATACAACCTCTAGAAGATGAAGCTACAACCAATGCTTCAAGTGAACAAAGGAGCACCTAGAGAGGTTTGAGAGACTGGATGATGTTTAGATGCACACTATAGATAAGTGGTGGAGTGGCATGCTAAACAGCTACGTGTTGGAATTTGTAGTGTCTACCTTCTCTTGCCCTAAATAAGTAGAGTATGAGTTATTTCATAAATTAAGGGGCATATTCATAAGAGGGATCAACATCGAATTGAAGAAATTATTTGTGGATTACAGTATTAAAACTGTAATAATGGAAGGCTAAATTCCTTGCACTTATGAGCAAGCACAGAAGGTGAGGAGGGGAAGTGTAGGTGAGGCAAAACAGAAAGGGATGAGTAACCTCACATCCAAGAGCTCTAGACGTAGAACTATAATAAGCAAAGGCATAGGCTGATAGAGGATCTAGAACCTAAAAGTGATGAGAGGACCTGTAATAAGTGAGAAGGGCATGGGGAAGGATCCCTTGAATTGCAATAGTGCGAGGAGAGAGAGAAAGAAGCAAGAGGCTAAGCTAAATAGTTGGGTGTATAATTCATTGGGTTCATATAATATGTGATGAATGAAGATGTACCAAAAGCACTTACCCCCTTTGAACTTGAAGCGCAAGCTCATGCATTGGATTCTCTACTATAAGATAAAATAATGATAACTAACCCTATTGTCAATAGTGACTTTGATAGAATTTAAAATGTGAACCAAGACTTTATGATCAAATAAGTGATTCTTTATAAGGAATTGAGTGAGAGTACCATGAAACCAGTGAACACCAACCCAATAATCTAGAACATAAGTACAAGCATTCCCATTCAAAGGATGTCGGTTGTGTTGACTAGGCAATAACCCACATGAAGTGGCTTGATGCCACAAGTGAATAATACCGTACCATTGAGTTTGATGATGCAACATAAAATAATAAGGTAAATGTTCAACCCTATATTTAGAGGTATTAGAGGATGGCCTTGAACACAAATGCTAGGGGGTAAGTGCCTCAGACTCCAACACCACCCCCTCAACAGATCTATTATAAAATAGTGATGCACTTGCCTACATATCATGATGTAGAGAATGCCATAAAGCATGTGTTCAGGTGTGAACTTCAATGGCATTCTCAAGGTATCGCTTAGTCAAAGTATAAAGTGACTTAATTTGTGACCAGCTTACTAGATTATACCCATACCTGGTATCAAAAATTTGATCTGAACCAAATTATGGTTAGATTACAATATATTGAAGGAGGTTTTCTTGAGAGAATTTGATATTCTTGAATTTGAGCAATTGAACATCATGGTGCTCAAGGAGATCAGCCAAGGGCTATTTGAGAGTGTGTACCTATATGACATGTCATTTACGACTCTTCTTTATAAGATTCCATGTGATATCTACCCCTCCTAACATGCACAATGGTTTTTTAGAGGCTTGTTATTACCTTTTAAAAGAACATTGTCTATGACAACCTTCATGGACCCCTATGAGGTGCTTGAAGCCATGCTTTAGGCTGAGGCAAGGGCAACACTAACATCAAGATGAACCCATTTATGGAGGCACAAATTGTGTTAATGGCCTCCCAATTGCAGAAGCTAATTATTGGTGCAACACATGACACTCGTAGAAGATTGTGGTGTACTAACTATGAGATGAAGGGGCATAACAAGAATAATTACTTGCAAATAAATGTTGGCACCTTACTTCTCAACTATGAAGTTTGTCATGGGAGGCATGATTCTCAAAATTGTCCCTTATTGTAATATGTCAGTCAAGTAAACGCCACTATTTATTGCTAGCTATGTGATGTCTATACTCATTCAACAATGGACTATCGAGTCATTGATGAGATTCACCAAAATATGGAGTGAGGCGTATGACAAGCAACAATAATAATTGATGGGTAGATGGGCCAAGAAAATGAGGGCTATGGCCAACAAAATTCTAGCTATAGGAATTAATGAGGCACATATGGGTGAGGTGGAGGATGCGGTGGAGGAAGATTCCCATCGTGATCATGTTACAAGTGTGGGTTAATTGAGCATTATCAACATGACTACCTTATGTACCTAATGTGTGGGTATTGTCAAGGACCACATATAGTGGAGGGTTGCCCAGACTTATATAAAAAGTTGACTCAAGGTTAGCCTAGCATAGATAAGGGTGCCACAATAATTAGGCATGAGCCAAAGGAGGAAAAATAGACTCCCAAGCCATAACAAACTCATAAAGATCCACCTAAGGTGTAGACCACAACTTAGAGTAGGTTCACCACTCAACTACCTAATGTACTAACAAAAGAACTGTACTTGGAATATGGTGAGTCAAGCTACACTGATCGTATAACATGACTTGAGCCAAGATCTATATCCTAACTTAATCCTGTATGATAAAGGACATCCTACAACAAGCCATGAGTGTAATAAAAATTTTGTAGGGAGAGCTCCAACTAGCCAAAGATCTAGAAGCATAGGCTACCACCTCATGCAAGAATTAAGACAACTAGGAGGCTAAAGTTCAAGAGTTAACTGGGATCATATTCCTCCTAAAAATTGAATGGATGCTACCCCTACTAAAAAACTTACTTTTAGAACATACAAGGAAGATACCAGAGGAAGAGGTTGCACTTTATATGATTGAAGTTGTTGCATTCCATATGGAATGAACACGTGAAGTAAGGCATACTTATAATGCAAAGTATGACCAAGAACTACTAATAAATGCCATCAATTATGGATGGTCTATTTGCAAGGTCCTTATGGACACAAATGTCAAGGTTAACATTTTGACCAAAATTGCTTGAGAAAAGATGGGACGACCACCCTTAAGGCCCTCCCCTCATATGTTGTTCATTGCTAATATAACTCGAGCGCAACCTATCATGATCCTGAAGGGTGCCATTATAGATATGATGGGCATCAAATTATGAGCTAACTTTGAGGTAATTGAGTTGGTAGAGCATGATAACTATCCAACACTCTTAGGCAAGTTGTGATGATATGCCAACAACGTAGACATGCACTTCAAGAAGTGATACATTACTTTTGAAAATGGCAAAGAGAGTGTGGTGATCCCCCTATCAAGTGATCAAGGGCCTCTATATGTGTAAAGTGTTGATCTCAAAGATGAGATCAACCACATTTATAACATCATGATGTAAGGCACTAAGAAATTTAACCTAAGTGACCAATGAGTGCTTGAATGAGAGGATGAACAATTAACTTATGATACAATTGATGTAGCCTATGATTGATGGGTTGAAGAGGCTTATGAAACTACTAGTTGAAGGTGTTGCATAGTGTGGGCAACTAAGCCAAGGTCAACCAGAATGGGATTGATTATAACTGATCACACTTAGAAGAAATGGGTTCCCCATGCCAAAAAGGTGGGAAAAAGGGTGTTCCAGCTAAGTAAAGAGAATCTTGTAGTGTTCCCAAAGTATGGAGGGATCCAACCTATAGAGAATTATGTCTATGACATTGAATCATACATCCCAAAGGAAACAAATGGAATGGGTGCACTAGTGCATGCCCAAAAGAGCATCGTTGCTCATTGGTGGGCATTTCAAAGGCTTAACTTGCCAACTTGGCAAGACATGAAGTTAACACTATGCACTAGGTTTGAAAAGAGTAATGAGGACTTAGACATACCTACTTACTCAGGTGATTCCAACCCAATAATGCATCTGCACTTGTGTGAATAAACCTAGACTATCTATGGTAAGAACGTGCCTAGAAGCCTATGGGTGCATGCCTTCTATAGGACTTTGAAAACATGAGGATGAGTGTGGTACATTATAAATGCAACATATCATGATATAAGAGATTGAGAGGTACTAAAGGAGAGGTTCATGCACACCTTATTCTTCTCTTCATAGAACTTAGAGCTACTAGAGCCACTGTAAGTCATTTGTAGGGTAGTGTTTGAGGACACTGCCATCCTAGAAGAGTGCCTTAGATACATGTTTGAGGATAAAGCATTGGCACTCCTAAAATTATCTAAAGGTTAGGTGCTTAATAATGACTCCAATGAGGAGGATGATGAAATCGAGGAGTGCAATTAGAAGGATCTAATAGGGAAAAAAAATCATGTGCCATGTAGATGATAGTACCCTAGATGAAGAAGACTTGATGCATATTTGAATTAAAACCACTAAGGGGATAAGGCATGTTGAATAATCTCATCATGAGAGGAATTAACCTTAGTGTGCACCCCTTAAAACCACCAAAGTGGACATCAACGCAGAAGGCAAACCCAAGATTGCCACTATAGGCACATACTAGTCTGAGGCAGAAATGACACAAATCATAAAGCTCCTAAAAGAGTTTCAGGACTTGTTCTCATGTAATTACCAGGACATGAAGGGTACCCACCCTTACCTTGTTAAAATGAACATCAAGATGGTGGATGACATGAGGCCTATCAAGAAGCACCCATATATAATGAACCCCAATCTCCGTGCCAAGGTGAAAATGGAGGTTGATAGAATGTTGGTTGCAGGTGTCATTTACCTTCTACAAGAGTGTGAATGGGTGAGCTCGATGGTCATAAACATCAAGAAGGATGGGCACATCTAGATCTATAATGACTACCAGCTATTAAACACTACCTACATCACTGACCCTTTCCCAACCCTGTTTACTGATGAGGTCCTAAATGGTGTCGTAGGCTGAGAAATCTATACATTCACTGATGGTTTCTCAAGCTACCATTAGGTGCAGATAGAAGAGGAGGACAAGGCTAAGATAACTTTTAAAACAAAATAGGGTTGTTTTACTTATAATGTGATGCCCTTTGAACTCAAGAATGCACCAACTGTATTCTCCAAAGTGGTGATCACTACTCTCAAAGACTTCATCCATAAGTTCCTTCAAGACTATCTCAATGATTAGACTATATATGGCCTTGTAAAGGACCACTATGATAATCTGGTCATCATGTTTGAGAGGTGAAAATAACTCTAGATGTCTTTAAACCTAAATAAGTGTGTCTTCACAAACCCCTTTGGAACTTTTCTCAGGTACATCATCTATAAGGATAGTTTGCTTGTTGATCCTACAAAGATAGCCATCATCATTTAACTCTAGACTCCCTCAATTCAGAAAGACGTTCACACCTTTCTAGGCCATTTTGGCTACTACAAGAAGTTTATAAGGAACTATGCAAAGGTTGTAGTGCCTTTGGAGGAGCTCTTGTGCAAAGATGGTCTGTTTTATTAGGGTGGAGTGTAAGAGGAGGATTTTGAGACATTAAAGCTAAAACTTATAAGCACACTAATGTTACAATTCTTTGATTGGATAACTCCTTTTCACATCTATGTCGATGCTTTGAGCTTCGTAATTAGTGCCATATTAGCGCAACTAGGTGAAGGAAAGATGGATCACCCCATCTCCTTTACAAATAAGAAATTAATGTAAGCAGAGCAAAATTACACTAGCACCAAGCATGAGGTGTTGGCAATGGTCTATGCCTTACAAAAATTTAAATAATATATATTGTCAACCCCATTCATATTTTTCATTAATCATGAGGTGTTGAAGTACCTTGTGAATAAGCCTATGTTACACAGGTGCATATGCAGATGGATAGTTCTATTTTAAGAGTTCCGGTTTTTAGTTGTTGTCAAACCTAGAAAGTAAAACTTGGGGCTAGATCATTTGTCCCACATAAATTTTGGTGATGTGGTAGTGCCAATTGAATATGATATGTCAGACATGCAACTATACAAAATATAATGCATCCTTAAAGACTTGGTAAAGATTGTTGCTTTTTTAATGTCTGGGTTTACACCCTAGACCCTATCAAATAAGGAAAAGAAACAACTTATTGTTTTCACTACCCCCTGCTAGCTCATTGAGGGGAAATTATATAATCTAGGTAGAGATGAAGTCCTGCACTAGTGTGTTCTAAAACATGAAAGGGACCCCATCTTGCAAGAGGCACATGAAGGAATCATAGGAGACCATTATGCTGGAGATGCAACTATGTGCAAGATATTATAGTCAGGTTTGTGGTGGTCAAGCCTATTCCAAGATGTAAAGGATTGTACTAAGGCATATGACATATATTAGTGCATTAGGAATCCTAACGACCTAGATGAGATGCCTCTCATCCCTATTCTTCCCTAGGTATCATTCAAAAATTAGTCAATTGATTTTATTGGGCCAATAACTCCTACAACACGATATATATAGACTCAGTATATTCTAGTAGCTACTAATTATTCCATGAAGTGGATCGAGGTTATACTAATAAAAGATTTCATAGCTGTAAAAACCATCCACTTCATCTGGGAGAACATAATAAGTTGATATGGGTGCTCACTTAGTTTGACTAGTGACAGGGGCACTCATTTCATCAATGAGATAGTGTGCATCCTCTTAACTGAATACATGGTGGTGCACCACAAAACCACCCCTATCAGCTGTAGGAAAATGGCATAGTTGAAGCATTTAATAATATATTGGGAATGTGATTGACAAATATATGTGATGTTGGTCATAAATATTGGGATGATAGAGTGTCCACGGTGCTATAGGCATACTGCATAATATACAAGTGCTTGAATAAGGCCACACCATTTCAACTAGTTTTTGGCACTGAAGAAGTTCTCCACATGGAATTCATGGTGCCATCCTTATGCATTACATGCATTGGTCACTTAGATGACTAATAATCTTTAAGTACAAGGCTGAAAGACTTGGAATGCTTGGATGAGAAGAGTGCCTAAGCAAGAGAGTCAAAAAATTGGGAAGGTGCACCAAAATCTCAACATGATAAGCATATTAAGCATAAGGAGTTGACTGAAGGAACATTGGTGTTGCTCTATGATTCCAAGTACCTTAATCACCTAGGCAAATTATAGATATGATAGATGGGCCCCTATATCATCCACCACATATTATAGATAGGCGAATGCAAGTTGCACACATTGTCTGGTGAAATGTTCCCTAGGTATTTCAATAGTAACTAACTAAAATCATATCGGTAATAGGGTGGCACTTGCACTATAAGGACACTGACTTATTGGTTATTATTCAGTGTGAGTATTATAACCAAAATAATGTTTGGTGCAAGCTAAATAGTTCTTCTAAATTTTATTTTGATCTTTGTGTAGTGTAAAGAGTGAATAAGTGGTGTTTTGAAGCCCATAAAAAAACTACTAACACTTCACACATAATTCTAGCCAGGTGATTCAAGAACTTACACTTTCTTTACATGCTTAAGACCAGACACCTAAGTTTTTAGGTGCATAAATATTATCAGCTTTAGGAAAAAGAGCACAAAAAATCATAAAGTAAGAAATTCAAGAGATAAGGCATTCCACCAGTAAAATCATATGTCCTTTCATGCATAATTACAATTGGGTGAGTCGAGCACTTGCGCTTTGTAAACCCATGAAGCTAGACATCTAAGTGGTGGGTGCATGAAACTTACCATACATAAAAAGAAGACACATAAGATCTATGTGAACATAGTGCAAATTTCAAGGTACTTGAAGGCCCAATAAAGAACTACTCTGGCACTTTCATGTATAATACTAGTCGAGTGAGCCGAGCCCATTTGCTTTCTAAGCACCTAGGACTAGATTCCTAAGTTTTTATGCATGAGACAGTTGTTAGACTAAAGATTTGAGAACAAAATGACAAAGTGCATACGTGCAAAGGTAGCCTTTACACCAAAGTTAGAAAGAGGTACATGAATTGATCATGCACCAAAAATCAAAGAAGAAAGTGAAGATCCACAACATGGTTGTGCGTAAGAGGGAAATGAGATATGCATAAATTGATTATGCATAAGAAACCTAGGAAAGAAAATTGAAGTGCTGGAGGGCCAGCATAAGGGATTTGTATGGGGTAGGACAACCCAAGGCAAGACAAATCATAAAAAATCAACCAAGATAGAGAAGCACATTTGAAATAGAAGCACAACAAGAAGAGAAAGTGGAACCAAGGAGTCTTAATCACAATCATGTGAGGCACTACACCTAGGTTACCATAAAGAAGGTGAAGGTCATGTCGAGTAAATAAAGTGCAAAAGGAAAATCATCAAAGATAGTTGGCATCCACCCAATTTTGAGTGAGAAGTGACTATTTGAACTAAACGTCACTTCACCAAATTACTATTAGGAACATTTAATGAGGTAGTGGCAGAGGTAAAAAGATATGCATTTAATGCATTAATGATAAGGGATTTTTGTGGATTTTGAAATTGAGGCACCCCCACACCATAAAACATTTGCATTAATGATGATAGTTGAAAGAGTGCGGTATTAAAAAAAAAAGCACACGGGTTTAGTTTACAAACCTTATACTAATTTGAGACTTAGATTGAATTAAATCAAAAACCAGAGAGTCAAAGTGTGAAAACTAGAGAGTTAAAGTGTACCAAGTGAAAATTTGAGCACCTCAGGCACCAAGTGTAAATGATTACACAATAGATAGATTTGTGTTCATAATAAGATCAACTTGGGGAGTTATGGGGGAATAATTCTACAAGATCAAATAATTGGAGATAGTATGTTGTCACCTAGGTCACCATTAATAGCTAGTAAAGCTTGAGAGCTGAAAGAATAGTCATATACCCTACTACTATACCAGCACGATCACTACTCGAGGCTTTGGCAAACCACACTTACCATGCTTCAACACATGTAAGTTCAAGATGGTGAAGAAATGGAAGGGATCAAGCTCAGAGTAGGCACAACAAGATCTGAAATAGGCATGTATAATGCTCAAAGAAGCCACTACAAAAACAATGATACATTGAGTAAAAGTGATCAACATGGTGCAAGTGGACACCAAGACACTCATGAAGATGTCCTACCAAGTAATGCAATTCCCCCTAAAGGTCATAATAGGGGAAAATTGGTATTCCTTTGTTCACACCTACCAGTTGAAGGAATATAACCATCGAATGTCCATCCATTTATAAGACCTCATGCTAGATTAGATGGTGGATACAGGGTGCAATATAGAGCAAGGCACTACCTTATTTGACATCTCAATTTGAGATAGGTTGGCAGCTTTTGGTACAACTCAACTCTATGAGGTTCCATACTCAGAGAAGTCAAAGGAGTTTTCATAGTTCTTACTCTCAAAATTTCAAGAGGACTACATTTACTTTGCAAGGAGGTGCATGAAGATTTCAATACAATTGATAAAAAGAATAATTGGGCTTCTCGATGCCAATCGAGACATCCACCAAGTGATGGATGATGATGAATAAGTGGAGCATGTTACACAACTCTTAAAGTATTTCAATGAAGGTTGCATTTGCCATCAAGGAGTGAAAGGACCCTAACATGAGGGTGGTGATGTGCCTTATAAGCTCTAAGGTATGCCTAGGTAGTTGTTGGATAAAT
Organism: Torreya grandis; assembly: GCA_037957365.1. NCBI lineage: Eukaryota > Viridiplantae > Streptophyta > Pinopsida > Cupressales > Taxaceae > Torreya > Torreya grandis. The sequence continues at coordinate 319,742 of JARHVA010002265.1, forward strand.
GTGACTAAGGCTTACCTTTGCATCACCTATCATATAATTCATGGCGTGCAGTTCAACATTACCAAATTCATCATCAATATATTTTTGAAGAACAAGTAGTATTTCCACAACATAAAATGGACCTTCAGGTGGGGGTCCATTCTCATCCTAATTATTATGGAAGAGATTGGAATTCCAAATGGGGATGAGGACAACCTCTAGATCTTTTTAGAGCATAATGACTCCCCATCATAAAAGTATAAGGAATTTACATGCCCCCTCTTTTTCAACACTAAATACAAACATGTATCATGGGATGGTGTGCAAGGTACATAGAGGCCTTAAGGTTGGAGTGGCACATCCCAAAAGAGTTCCCAAAATTATGTTTATAATGATGATCTTTGTCGTTATGCAACACTACTACATTGTGCATCTAGTGGTTTTGGATAGGAACATATAAGGTTGGGTAAAGATCCCTTATGCCTTTTCAATAAAATACTTTAGGGAAGCATTGTGTAGGATCCCTAATGCACAACAACTAGACATCCTAGTGAAAGAACTAGATATGGAGAGGCACAAGATGAGGTACCAATTCATTTATGCAGATGGGAAGGCCACCAAAGATAAAAAGGATGAGTCAGATCACACTGACATCTATCCTCTCTAAGAGGCAACCATAGCTAGGTACATTCATAAGCTATATTATGAGATGAAGCCAAGGAAGAAGGGCCCAAGCATAGAGCATAATGATTATCCCCCTATTAGGATCAGTGATGAAGGGACCCTAGCACTAATAAAGAAGAATAAATCTCCCAAAAAGAAGGGGGATACTTTAGAAGAGATAGAGGAGTGCATACAAATGAAGATCGCATTAGGTGAAGAAGCCTCTCCTTCAGCCCCCACAAAGAAGCACATGAGATTCATGCCAAAGACTTCCCCTCATGCCAAGGAGAAGAAGAAGGGGAAGGTTCTTGTTATGATGCCACCAATAACCCTGTCAAATATATAAGAGGAAGGAGAAGAAGAGATGGAAGAAGAAACATTTGAGAGGTGCGTATACATTGTACATGAAGAAGGAAACTCCTCATCAAGCGAAAGGACCCCCTCTCCACCTCCTCAAAGTGAATTGGAAAAGATGAGGAGATGGAAGAAACTTAGCCTTAGTGACTTTGATATCTAGAAGGTGTAGGAGATAAAAGAAAGAAGAGAAGAAATGACGAAGGTCAGAATGGCAAAATAATCCATTAAGATGGTTGAGGTTGAGGAGTGTAAGAGAAAAGAGGAGAAATGCAAAGCACAAGCCGAGAGGAGGAGAGCTGAAATGAAGAAGGTCGAGGAGGAAAAGGCCAAAAGGAAAGAAGTAGAAAAGAAGGCAGCCTAGGTAGAAAGGGAAAGAAGAGAGAAAGAGAACAATAAAAAGGTTGTTGCTAGCATGAAACCTATAAAGGAGAAAGCAACAAAAGAGGCACCTAGCACTCACACTATCAAGATAGAGGAAGCTGCATAATAAGCATTCCCAAGTTCTAAAAGGGTGCCTAAAGATAAAGAAGGAAATACTAGAACCTCAAGGAAACAAATGGAGAAGGTAGTAAAAAACCTACTAGGATAAGAGGAAAACAAGGCTAGCACTGAGGAAGAACATAAGGAGGTTTGCATTGAAGAGCCACAACAAGAAAAAAAAGTAGACAAAGGGGAAAAGTTTGAGGAAGAACCCCTATAGAAACATGATGACAAATTTAGCACCAAGGAAGGAGAAGAGGCAGACCAAGGGGAGAAGTTTGAAGAAGAAGAATCCCTATGAGAAGAAGAAGGTAGTGGAGAAAGCCCTAGTGCCAATGGAATATAATAGGAGCACACAAAGTTAACCATCAAAGCTGAGGAGTATGAGTCGAGCTATAGAGAAAAAGCATAGAGGCGGTTCACCTAGGATGATGATTTTTATACAATTAAGTACATGCCCCCTAGAGCTGCCACAACCCTGATGTGCCATCAAGTTTCTTGGGGTCTCAATTGTTACATGGATGAGCCTCAGTTTGAGGTGCCTATGAAAGCTATTCAAAATTCCAAGAAACCTTAAGAAGGGCATAACTACCAACTTGTAAATCCAAGGGATATGAACCCCATTAGGTAAGCTAATGCCCTCTTTAAAATGGCCTCAGAGGTAACACGTAAGAACATTGTCAATGATGTTTATTACAATAAATGGAAAATAATAGTGTAAGAAGTAGAAGAAGAGATAAAATCAACGAAGCTCAAATTTTAGCAGCTGGTTAAGTGTGTTGAAGAAGTAGAGCCATCTCTTTTAGATGGTGTTAATACTTTGGAAATGACATAAGTTGATAAGGTATGGATCTGATAGACCAAATGCTCCCCCAGATGAAGCTAGTGCTAGAAGAATAAGAAGACCCCTGTGAAGCCATCAAGAGAGAGATAAACAAAAAGCTCGATGCAGTAAAGGACCTCTTTGCAAAGCTAGAAGAGGGTATAAAAGAATTTGATGCCATCTTTTGCAACTCCACCACTCAAGTGTTAGTTAGCGACATGTGCCTTCAAAAGGCAAAATAAAATGATGCTTCGATGAAGTAAATATTTACTATGAGCGTGACTGAGCGTGCCCAAGTTATGGTATAAGTCAACACCTTAAGTACCTAATTGAAAACCTAGGAGCAAGACCTAGAAACACTCTTCTGTGTATTTTAGACAAAGGCAAGGAAAACATGAGTCATATTAGATGGTGAGGTAAGAAGGGCAAAATAAAGGCTAAAAGCCTCCAAGAAAGAACTAGAGAACACATACGTGCTCACACTTGAGGTTGCATCTACTAAAGCAAAAGCTACCATCGAAGAAATAAAGCTTGCCATTCAGGGCTTTAAGGACTTCAAGGTAGAATTACAATAGGGTGCGCTCCAATTTTGCATAGTAAATGCACTAAAAGACTAGTCCAAGGGCAAACTAGCAATTTTGTATACGGTAATGTTGGCCCCCTTTTTGTGATAACAAGTAGACCCATGATAGCTCAAAAAATCTTGACATGATTCAATCATTATAGATGATTTATCCTTTGGTACTTTTGGTGCCAACTAAGAGGATCTTTGAAGATCTAGCACCAGCTAGTAGGTAGTTACTTAGTGCCCATGTTTTAAGGGACATCTCCTTGAGTACTTTCATGTAGTAGCTAGAAAGCACAAGTGTCAGAGTAGTGGAGTTGGTATAATGATCACCCTCAATGATATATTAACACCTAATTTTCACCCATCCAACCTAGCAGAAAGATGCTCCCCTACCCAGAAAGACTAGCTTAAACCTGGAGAAAAAGAGACACAACATTAAATCAATGAAGCTTTATAAGATTGGCTCTAGAATTATGCACACATTTGGTTTTAATTTAGCATGAATACATTTGAGGATCATCATGTATCTGCCAAGCTCATCTGTGAGCCACTGGGCTTGTAATAAAATTTAAATGAGCAAATGTTATATTTTATATAGACTGCACTCTATTTTACTAAACTTTGAGTTAATGAAGAATGACATTGAAACAAATTGAGTATTGATATTATTTAGATGGTTATAACATTATTTTATAATAATGACTGGAATGGAGTAGTAATAATAGTATAATTTCTATATTTGCATATGTTGTTGAGTGAAGGTTTGCTCCAGGTTGTTAATGGCATCCTTGTGCTAGATAGCGACTTTGGCTTAAACCATAAAATTGCTTAAGTGTTGGGGAAGGAAAGCACCTAATCCCTAACACCTATACCTAGAGCACTAGAATGAATAATGAACCACTGAGTATAAATATTTTTCTTGAATCGCTAAGCACATGAATGAAATTTAGCTTGGCATCCCAAATACTTGAGCCTCCATGACCAGAACTAGCTATCTTGAATAGACTTGCGCTTATTGATGCTACCAATAATGGCTTACACTAATGAACCTATCTAAGATCATTGTGTAAATAATAAATCCCCAAGGAGACTAAGTTATGCCATGTTTCAACTAGCCCAACATGGTCCCTAGTCCCTTCTCTACTACACTTCAGGTGAGTGCACAAGGCTTGCACCTTGTGTAGTTTGATGCCAACACAGTAGTGCATTTAAGTGTTGTGTACCCAGGGCTTTGATACACTTGTGCTTAGTGGTATTAAGTCTAGAGTTGACTTAGATTGATCGCTAATCACGTGGTAAGGCCAATGAGTTAACAACTAATACTTTTCTACAACATTTTGGTCTCATTGTCGGGACATGTGTTGAATTTTATTTCTGTAATGGTGAAACATAATGATGCTTTAGCTTTCACTCAAGAACATTGAACGCTGGCTAGATCAAGTGGAATATAGTTCTATGTAAAAACATCTAACATGTCAAAGATAAAATCTAATAGAATGGGTGCAAACTAACCTATATGATGCTTTATATGAGGTGTTCTTTTACGAACTACCTGAGCATGTGTATTGGTGGTTGGTTACCTATACAATGAAGCTGCAGGCAACACTTCAAGTGGACAAAGGAGTGCTTATAGAGGCATGAGAGCTTAGATGTTGTTTAGATGTGCATTGTAGACAAGTGGTGGAGCAAAGTGCTGAACAATTATGTGTTAGAATTCACAGTGTTGACCTTCTCTTTCCCTAAAGAAGCAGAGTATGAGTTATTTTATGAACTAAGGGGAGAATTCATAAGAGGTATCAACACCAAATTAAATAAATTGCTAGTGGATTATGGTATTGAAATTGTAATAATGTAAGGATAAAATCCTTGCACATATGAGTGAGCACAGAAGGTGAGGAAGGGAAGTGTAGGTGAGGCACAATGGAAAGGGATGAATAACCTGACACCCAAGAGCTCTAGAGGCAAAACTATTAAAAGTGAAGGCATAGGATCTTATAGGATCTAGAACTTAGAAGTGCAAATAGGACCTGTAGTGAATGGGAAGTGCATGGGTAAGGATCCCTTGAATTACAATAGTATGAGGAGAGAGAGGAAGAAACAAGAGGCTGAGCTCAATAGTTGGGTATAGAATGCATTGGGTTCATACAAGATGTAATGAATGAGGATGCACTAGAAACACCTACCCCCTTTGAACATGAAGCACAAAATCATGCACCAAATTTGTCACCAAAATATAGAACTTTAACTGACCCTGTTATTGATAATGACTTTGATAAACTTCAAAATTTGAACCAAAACTTTATGATCAAATAAGTGATTCCTTATGAGTAATTGAGAGAGAGAGTACCATGAAACTAGTGAGTGCCAACCCAAGAATCTAGAATATAAGCACAAGCATTCTCATTCAAAGGATGTCCACTGTACTGACTAGGCAATAGCCCATAAAAAGTGGCCCAACACCACAAGTGAGCAGTACCATGCCATCGAGTTCGATGATGTAACCTAAAATAATAGGGTCAATGCTCAACCCTATAATTGAAGGCATTAGAGGACCACCTCTAACACATATGCTAGGGGGCAAGCACCTTAGACTCTAGTACCACCCCCTTAATATATCTATTATGAAATGGCAATGCACTTACTTGAGTATCATGATGTAGAGAATGCCATAGAGCATGTGCTCAAGTTGAACTTCAATGGTGTGCTTGAGGTATCACTCAGTCAGAGCGTAAGGTGACTTAGTTCATGACCACCTTGTTGGATCATTCCCATAACTAGTATTAGGAATTTGATCTGAACCAAGCTATGGTTGATTACAATATATTGAAGGAGGCTTTCTTAAAAGAATTTGATATTTTTGAATTTGAGCAACAAATCATCACGATGCTCAAGGAGATTAGCCAAGGGATATCTGAGAGCATGCCCTATATGATGCATAATTTAAGATTATCCTCTCCAAGATTCTATATGATATTCACCCCTCCCAACATGTGTAATGGTTTATTGGAGGCCTACTAGTACCTTTTAGAAGAATGTTGTCTGTGAAGACCTTCATGGACCCCTATGAGGTATTTGAGGCTGCACTATGGGCTAAGGTAGTAGGCAATGCTGACACTAGGATCAACTCATTTATGGAGGCATAGATTATGTTAATGGCCTCCTAGTTGTCAAAGCTGACTGCTGGTGGGGTGCATGACACTCATAGTGGATTGTTGTGTACTGATTTTGAGATGTAGGGCCATAAAAAGAATAATTTCCCATGAAGAAATATTCACACCTTCTCAGCTATAAAGTTTGTCATGGGCTACATGATTCTCAGAACTATCCCCTACTGTAATGTGCCATCCAATTGAATACCACTATCTATTATAAGCTATGCAATGCCTATACTCATTCAATAATAGACTGTTGAGTCATTGATGAGATACACCAACATATGGAGAAAGGAGCATGGTAGGCAATAATAATAGTTGATAGATAGATGGTCTAAGGAAATAAAGTTTATGACCAGTAAAATACTAGTTATAAGAATTAATGAGGTGTGTGCGGGCAAGGTGGAGGATGCGATGGAGGAATATTCCCACTATAATCATGTTACAAGTGCAAGTTGATTGAACATTATCAATGTGACTGTCCCATGCACCCAATGTGTGGGTATCGTCAAAGACCACATGCAGTTGAGGATTGCCTAGACTTATAGAAAAATTTAACTCAAGGTCAACCTAGCACATATAAGGGTGCCACAATGGTTAGGTGTGAGCCAAAGGAAGAAAAATGGATTCCTAATCCACAACAAACTCATAAAGTGCCACCTAAGGTGCATGCCATGACTCAGAGTGGGTTTACCACTCAACCACCTAATGTACCGACAAAATAACAGTGCTTGAAATATTGTAAGTCAAGCCGCATTGAGCACATAACATGAACTAAACTAAAAGTTGTGCCCTACCATAACCCTGAATGACAAAATGATATCCTAAAATAAGCCATGAGCATAATATAAAATTTTCAGGGAGAGCTCTAACTATCTAGAGATATAGAAGCACAAGATACCACCTCATGGAATAAGCAAGACAACCAGGTGGCTGTAGTACATGAGTTGATCGAGATCTTTCACAACTACAAATTGAAGGGATGCTGCCCCTACTAAAAAAATTGCTTTTAGAGCACATAAGGAAGAGAATAGAGGAAGAGGTCATGCTTTAGATGTTTGAAATTGCTCCATCGCATATAGAGTGGGCACATGAAGTAAGGCATACTCAGAATGTAGAGTATGACCAAGAAATACTAATAAATGCTACCATCAATAGATGGTCTATTTGTGAGGTTCTTGTGGACATAGGCACTGAGGTTAACATTCTGACCAAAACTACCTGAGAGAAGATGGGATGGCCACCCTTAAGGCCCTTCCCTCATATGTTATTCATGGATAATAAAACTTGAGCATGACCTATCAAGATTCTAAAGGGCATCATTGTAGATATTATGGGCACCAAATTTTAAGTTGACTTTGAGGCAATTGAGTTGGCAGAGTATGATAACTATCCAACACTTTTAGGTAGGCCATGGTGTTATGTGTATAATGTGGACATGCACTTCAAGAAGCCATGACTTTCAAAAATGGTAGAGAGAGGGTGGTGATACCCCTATAAAGTGATCAAGGGCCTCCATATATGGAAAGAGTTGATCTCAAAGATGAGATCAACCACATTTATAACAACATAGTGTAGGGCACCGAGAAGCTTAACCCAAGTGACCAAGGAGTGCTCGAATATGAGGATGGACATTCAAATTCTGATATAACTGATGTAGACTATGACTAATGGGTCTAAAAGGCTTATGAAACTATTGGCCAAAGGTGCCATCTAGTATGGTCAATTGAGTTAAGGCTAGTTAGAACATGACTGATTAGGATTGATTGCACTTAGAAAAAATGGGTTCCCCATGCCAAAAAGGTAGGGAAAAGGGTGTTTTAGCTGAGTAAATCAGATCTTGTAGTGCTCCCAAAGTATGAAGGGAGCCATTCTATATAGAACTATGTCCATGACATTGAAACATGCATCTCAAAGGAAATAGATAGAATGGGTGTACTAGTTTATACCCTAAAAAGCACTGTTGCTCGTTCATGGGTAGTGCAAAGGCCTAGCTTGCCAACTTGGCAAGACATGAAGGCAACACTATGCACTAAGTTTGGAAAGAGTAATGAGGACTTAAACATACCTTCTTACTCAGGTGATTTTGACCCAATAGCACATCTGTGCTTGTGTGAAGAAACTTGGACTGTCTGTAGTGAGAATGTGCCCAGAAGCCTGTGGGTGCATGCCTTTTATAGAACTTTGAAAACATAGGTATGAGTGTGGTACATTATAAATGAAATGCACCACAAGATAAGAGACTTAGAGGTACTCAAGGAGAGGTTCATGCACACCTTCTTATTCTCTTCATAGAACTTAGAGCTACTATAGCCACTGTAGGTCATTCACAAGGTAGTGTTTGAGGACACTTCCATCCTAGAAGAGCACCTTATAGACATGTTCCAGGAGAAAGGATTAGCACTCTTGACATTCTTTGAAGATTAGGTCCTTAACAATGACTCTAGTGAGGAGGATGATGAAACCTAGAAGGAGCGCAATTGGAAGGTTCTAATAGGGAAAAAACTTATGTACCACATAGATGATAGTGCCACAATTGAAGAATATCTTAAGTATCTTCAAATATAAACCACTAAAGGGATAAGGCATGTTGAAGACTCTCATTAGGAGAGGAATGAACCCTACTGTGCACCCCTTAAAACCACCAAAGTAGACAATAATGAAGAAGGTAAGCCCAAGATTTCCAGTATAGGCAGTAATGGTTTGAGGCAGAGAAGGGATGAATTATAGACCTTCTAAAAGGGTTTCAGCACTTGTTCCCATGTAATTATCAGGTCATGAAGGACACCCACCCTTCCCTTGGTAAAATTCTTATCAAGCTCATGGATGATATGAGGCCTATCAAGAAGTGCCCATATAGAATGAACCCTAATCTTTATGCGAAGATGAAAATGGAGAATAATGGAATGCTGGCCATCAACATCATTTACCCTATATAAGAGTCCAAATGGGTGAGCCTTGTTGGGTGAATATTTTGTCAACCAGCTAACTAGTGAGCAAAATAGGTCTCTTCAACCACAACATAGGGAGATTGGTCAGTGAGATGTGCAGGTTCACTACAACAATAGGGGATGAATCTCTCCTCTCATCAAGGGGAGGTTTACTATAAATATGAGCTGAAAATAACACTCAGGGGTAGGATACACCATCCATCTCTCTTCTTTTAGAGATGATGTTCACAAATAAAGGATAAAATCTTGGTGAAAACACTAAAGGCACTTCTCTTCTTTCAAAAGTGTTCTTGTAAGAAATAGCAGGAGTTCTTTCAGGTAGTGATAAGAAACTAGTAACACAGGCGTAGTAACCAACAAGATGGAACATAACACAAAGTTTCCACCTCAACTGCCCAAAAAGTATAACACAAAGGATAATGGGGGCACAAAGTCATCCCAGAATCCTCAACACAGAAAGAAACTAAAAACACACACTGAAAATAGTTATGAAAGCACAGTCTTCCCCACAATTGGTTTCAGGACACCTTCTTGATTACTTTCACTAGTTCTGCTTTCCAAATTAAATAAACAAGAACACATTCAGAAGACAGACATAAGAAAAATCTCCTAAAATGATAAAAGCTATGACATCACAAAGCCTACAAATAACTTGCTTTCTCATTCAGATAAAATGATATGAACAAATAACCTGAGCTCAAAGTCTCAGTGTTCTTCTTTCAATTGGGCAGAGTTTTGCTTTTGGTAACGGGAAGATCTCCCTTGTATCAAATGAGAGATTACAATATATAGTGCTCTAAGGAAGACTTGGGCACTTGTTTTCATGAAAAAGGCCCATGTTGCATTCAATACCTTGAGTGCATTTTCAATTTTGTCAAGGAGGGCCATGCTGGAATAAGGCAGCTGCCTTAACTATGGTGTGCTAATTCATCTAATATGTCTCTTCCTTAATTTGGACTATCTGGTCCTTTTCTTGGTGTTTGTGCATCTATCCAATTTGCCATTACTTTATGGAAGAAAAATAGGCTGCATCCTTGATTTGGTGTGCTCAGAAGTCTACTCGATCCACTATTTCACCTACTAGAAATAACTCTTTTGAAGATATTTCTGATCCTTTGGTCTTGTTCCTCTCTCCCCTGTAGCAATTTGAGCCTTCGAGCTCTCTTTTCAGCCAGTTGCTTGGTTCTTTCTCTAAATTCCACACTCTATTTGAATTTCAATGAATATTCCCTTACTTTAGTTTTGACATCTGCGGGGCCGTCAATGGTCGCTAGCTGCTTGAACCATGTTGAACTTTGAACCTGTGAACCTGTGAAAGTTCATTGGTTCATCGGTTCGTTAGTTCATTTTGTCTCTTTTGGTCCATTGCTTCTCAGTTCAAGTGCTTCTTTGCTCTTTCATTAAACCATTGCTTTCATTGAACTTGCCTTTGGAATCATCCATGTTGCTTCTTTCTTTGCTTGAGGAGTGCTTCAAAAGGGGAATGCGGATGCAAACACTTGTCACGTTTTGCTGAGTTATAACGGGACACGTGGCGTGTTTCGCTTAACTTATAGAAGCTATAGAAACCTTTGAGAGTCATGCGGAAGGTGACACATGGTAGCGTCCACTCTACTTTTAGAAATAATGTAGAAACATTCAGGACTCATTCAGATTCATATAGATGATACCACTTATCGCGCTTTGCTTGACCTTAGTAACTCACCTAGGGCCCACCACACTCCTTATGAAACAAAAAGAAGAAATTGCAGATGTTGACACTTGGCATCTTCTGCTTTGACTTTATGAGGGACATGTGGCAGCTTCCACTGATCTCCTTGTCTTTTTTCATTAGGCATTTTTCTGTGGGCTTTTCTCTTCAGTTGGGCTTTTCCTTCAGACAAAATGTTCGAAGGAAAGCTTCTTTTCCTTAACCGTTTCAATCTTTTCAATTTCTTCAAGCTTTCTTCCTGAGTGAATTCCTTCGAACAAAATGTCTAAAGGAATTTTGCCTTGGTCATTCTCCCATGAAAAAACCTTTTCGAAGGAATTCTTTCAGCCTCCTTCACTTGATAATTTCCTTCAGACAAAAAGTCCAAAGGAAATGTTCCCTATCGGCCTTGAAACAAATCCGAAGGAATTCTATCTTTTCTGTCTTCTCTTTAACCCTTGAACCAATGTTGCTTACCCTCCACAAGGGCACTTGCCTCTAGTTCACTACCATCTGCAAGGGCATTTGTTCCTTCAGCCTTGGGACAACCCCTTGAACCTACCAATTGAACTGACCGATTGAACCATCCATGGTTCAATGGTTCAACGGTTGAGTCTTGCATTTGAAGCCATCTTTTTGTCTGTCTTTTTGATCTCTTTAAACTGATTAAACCCGTTGAACTCATTGAACCATGTTGGTTCAAGGTTCAACAATTCAATGATTCATTCCTTGGTTTTTCGCTAAGTCCTTTGATCACTTGAAAAAAACACGTTGAACTAACCACTCGTTGAACCTTTATCGAAGCGCTTAACTCATTGAACCCATTGAACCAAAATGGTTCAAGGTTCAACAGTTCAATGGTTCATTCTTTGCTTAGAAGCTTGCCGATGAACATTTTTGGTTGAACCAAGGCGTTGAACCAATCCTGAAAATGACTAAGTGTTGGAAACTTGTTCTTTTGATTGAACTCACCTGTAGAAGCCTTTGAACATGTTGAACCTACTAGTCCCTTTACTAAAAAAGCTTGAAAAATGAAGAATTTGAAAGCTCAAAACAAATTTCAAGAAGGGAAGAGATTATTTTGGTCTGTTGAACCAAAATAGTTCACATGTTGTCCCAAAAATGAGAAGACTATTTTTGGGGACAACAGCTGGCTCCAGTTGGAGAACTTCTTTCAGATGAAAACTTGGAACACAGCTAAGGGGAGTGGAAACTAGAATCTCCATTGCCTTGAAGTATGCCATTGGGCTATGGAGTCATGCTACCCAAAAAGAAAGGTTCTAAAAAATAAAAATGAATGACACAAAGTAGAAACAAAGACTATACAGATATACATATGTATAGGTGAACTTATCTGATACTTCAAGAATTGAAGTGATTCAGATGCTGTCCATTGTGAGACAATGAAAATGGCATTTTGTCCTGATAAACCAATAGGAAACCATTTTGTCCCCAGAAACAGTGATGTGTAAATAAAACTCTCCACCAAGAATCACATTTTTTGTTCACTCCTTTTGGCTCTCTCTTCTTTCTCCATGGTAAGACGTGGTCTTCAATTTGAAAATCGTAACTCCTTGCTCTCTTGTCGAAGAGTTCCTTTTGCTAACTTTGGAGTACAATAGTATGGTCCATTACCATAGCTTGTTCTACTAGTTCAATCCAGCACGTGTTTTGATTATCAGCATCAAACTCCTGACAAACCATCAACTCAGCATCTCCTTTGGTGTGAAGGAGTTTGACATATTGGTCTTGAGCAGCCTTCAATTTGAGTAAAAAAAATTCACATTCAGCTGTGTTGTTGGTGTTGCTGAATTGCAACTTGCATGAAGAAAAAATATCTCCTTGAGGAGATATCAACACAGCCCCAGCTCTAGCATTGGTATAAGAATTGCTGCCATTAGATTCCAGGATCCAAACATCATAAAAAATTGATCTTCTATCAGATTTCTCTTCATTAGAGACGAAAGATCCTTTTTCATCTGTACTGCACCCTACCGATTCTTTTGATGTTTTGATTGAATCAATCTTTGGATCACCACCTATAGGACTTTCATCAACTAAAACATGAACATCCTCTATGGATAAGAAGTAATTACCCCTTCTTGAAGACTCAAATAGAATCTGAGCTTCAAGTGGTGATGTCTGAGTGACAACATATTTTACTTCCTTTTCAGGGAACATCCTCTTCATGATGCCTTTGACAGGGATCCTTACCTTAGACAGGTCCATGCTCAACTCACCACCCATATCCTTGAAAAAATTTCATCCAAGCAAAATGCCATAGGATGTTGGGACGTCGGCCACCAGAACTGTCATCTTGATTCTCTTGTCTGGGAATGCTACAAATGCAAATTGGGCATCTTTGATTTATCCCAATAATGGCACTTATTTATTCTCCATGGAGAAACATCTCCAAAATGTCTTGGTTAATGTGAGACCAAGAGATTCTACCACTTTAGCAGGCATGACATTGTTTGAAGCTCTGGAATCAATGATGTAGTTGCTCAGCTTGTGACCGTTTATCAACAGGGAAACATAGAAAGGTTCTATTTTCCTAGGGGCAGCAAGAGGAGTAATGACAAGATTGTTTGAGATGGGCATGTTCCTTGAGGGATCATGAGTTACCCTTCTAATCTTTTGTCCTATAAGGATGGCTATATTCTTCACACACTCCACCAACCTGTCCAATTGCTCAGGGTTGGCTTGTAGGAATTCAAATTCAGTCATTTGAATTTTGGTTTTTTTGACATGGTCAATTATGTCAAATGACTGAAATGGACTAGGAAGAGAGGATGGGAGTTCTTCCTTTTGGTTTTTAGGGGGGGAGGACCGATCTGTGAATTTGAAGTAGAAGGTGTAGGGATGTTTGATGTACTTACCTTCTTAGAAATCACCGAGTCTTTTGGCTGGAAAGGCAGAGTGGTCCCACGTTTAGCAATTGAAATTACTAGTTAAGGTCACTCTTCTATCTTTTTTTTATCAGCTTGCTAGGCTGACTAGTTCTTAGACTGGGTGAACACTGCATATGATCCCTTGACTACTTCACCTTTACTTCTGGGTTCATCCTAGTAATTTAAGAAACTAATGTGAGAGTCGTCAGCTGACTCTTCTTAACCCTCCATGAAGAGATCAATGTCATTTTATTGATCAAACTCAGGTTGGAAAGAGAAATCATGTTTAGTTTCTAGATATCCAATTGCTGAGTTTATTGGAGGTGCTTCAAGGGCCAGGTTCCTCTATGGGGGAGGAAGATGATTTGGCTACCTTTGATTCCTAGCAGCATTGCTTTGATATGCCTGATTCTGAAATGTCCTCCTTAGCATATCCCAATAAGGAGGAGTAGACATACCTTGGGCCACTTGTCTTTTCAAGGCTAGCAGTTCATTTGCCAGCTTTTGCACCATTTGATCAGTGGTGCTTGTAGATGGATACTCAGAAGATGAAGAGGATTTACCTCTGTTAAGATCTCTCCTTATCTTTCTTGCCAAGATAAGGTCATCTTTCACCTCAGTAGCCAAGTCTTGAGCAGCAACAAGGTCTATGTGTCTAGCCCATCTCAGTAGAAAACTCACTTCAGGCAACTGTGAGTTGATGAAGAAGCATTTGAGATTCTAAGGTGTTGGCTGGGTGATCATGGGAATCCTATGCCTCAACTTGTCAAACTTGGCAATGCAGTCCCTCATAGGTTCATGGGGCTCTTTCTTCATCTGTGTGAGCTGGACCAGTAAGGCATGTGCATCTTCTATAGGATTAAACCTGGCTTCAAATTTATCTTTAAGAGTGTCCCAATCAGTCATTGACTGAGCCTGTAGATGGTAGAACTAGTCTATAGTAGTGCCTTGTAGTGTCTCTACGAATAGCCTGACTACTATGTCTTCATACTCCACACCTATTACACCACAGGCTATGCTGAAGGCAACAATATGTTCATTGGGGTAAACTTTTCCATCACCAAAAAATTTGGAGAAATTCTTTCTTGAACTACATGGAAGCTCATGTAGAGGTGGGGTCAAATTTAGTGGACCAAAAGAGTTACCCCAAGGGCCTTGAATTGTCATGATGGGATTATGAAAAAGAGGGACAACAAATCTGGGTGGCGTGTGGATAGGCAAAGCTCTGTTAACAACAAAAAAAGTAACTCTGCCTTATGTTGGTGACCTGGTAGGGATAGGAGGAAGACTCCTAGTTCGTTGAAGGTGAGGTTATGGAGGAAACAAATCAAAATTGCTCTGCTACACCAACTCAAAAGCAGGGTCAACAACACCTTGAGATTTTTGACTTTTGGTATAATGTGGAGCTGCCAGATTGTAAGACAAAAATGAGAAAGAACTGGTCCTGCTTCAGCGTGAAGCTTCAAACTACGCATTCTTCCCCAGTGGCTCTAGTTTGCATACTAGATATTAAAATGGAGATGGAGGAAGATGGTAAGGCTATAATGATAATGGGTAAGACACAAAATGGAGCCACTAGAGTCTATAATGGATAAGGGTAGGGACTGCTTCAATCTAAAACTTGAGGCTTCAGACTACACGTTCATCCCCAGTAGAGTCACCAAAAACTATTGGGTAAATATTTTTTCAACTAGCTAACTGGTGAGCAAAATAGGTCTCTTCAACCAGAGCATAGGGAGATTGGTTGGCCAGATGTGTAGGTTTACTACATCAACAGGGGACTAATCTCTCCTCTCATCAAGGGGAGGTTCCCTATGAATATGTAGGAGCTATATACTATAAATATGAGCTAAAAATAACACTCAGGGGTAGGATACACCATCCATCTCTCTTCTTTCATAGATGATGTTCATAAACAAAGGAGAAACTCTTGATGAAAACACTGAAGGTACTTCTCTTCTTTCATAAGCATTCTTGCAAAAAACAATATGAGTTCTTTCAGGTAGTGACAAGAAACTAGTAACACAGGCGCAGTAACCAACAAGATGAAAAAGAAAACAAAGTTTCCACCTTAACTGCCCAAAGAGTATAACACAAAGGATAATGGGGGCGCAAAGTCATCCCAGAATCCTCAACACAGAAAGAAACTAAAAACACACACTAAAAACAATTATGAAAGCGCAAAGTCTTCCCCATAATTGGTTTCAGGACACCTTCTTGATTAATTTCACTAGTTCTACTTGCCAAATTAAATAAACAAGAACACATTTAGAAGACAGACATAAGAACAATCTCCTAAAATTATACAAGCTATGACAACACAAAGTCTGCAAACAACTTGCTTTTTCATTCATATAAAATGATATGAACAAATAACCTGAGCTCAAAGTCTCAGTGTTATTTCAATTGGGCAGAGTTTCGCTTCTGGTAATGGGAAGATCTCCCTTGTATCAAATGAGAGATTACAATATATAACATTTCAAGGAAGACTTGGGTGCTTGTTTTCATGAAAAAGTCCCATGCTACATTCAATGCCTTGAATGCATTTTTAGTTTTGTCAATGAGGGCCATGTTGGAACAGGCAGCTGCCTTAAATATGGCATGCTAATTTATCTAATATGTCTCTTCCTTAGTATGGACTGTCTGGTCCTTTTCTTGGTGTCTGCATAGCTGTCTAATTTGCCATTACTTTATGGAAGAAAAATAGGCCGCATCCTTGATTTGGTGTGCTCAGAAGTCTACTAGATCTACTGTTTCACCTACTGGAAATAACTCTTTTGAAGATATTTTTGATCCTTTGGTCTTGTTCCTCTCTCCCTTGTAGCAATTTGAGCCTTCAGGCTCTCTTTTTAGCCAGTCGCTTGGTTCTTCCTTTAAATTCTGTGCTCTATTTGAATTTCAACAGATATTCCCTTACTTTAGTTTTGACATCCACGAGGCTGTCAATGGTTTCTAGCTATTTGAACCATGTTGAACCTTGAACTTGTGAACCTGTGAAAGTTCATTGGTTCCTCGATTCATCAATTCATTCTGTCTCTTTTGGTCCATCGCTTCTCGGTTCAAGCGCTTCTTTACTCTCTCGTTGAACCATCACTTTCATTGAACTTGCCTTTGGAATCATCCATGTTGCTTCTTTCTTTGCTTAAAGAGTGCTTCAGAAGGGGAACATAGATGCAGACACTTGTCACATTCTACTGAGTTATAATGGGACATGTGGCGTGTTCCGCTTAATTTATAAAAGCTTTAGAAACCTTTGAGAGTCCTGCGGAAGGTGACACATGGCAGCTTCCACTCTGCTTTTAGAAACAATGTAGAAACATTCAGGACTCATTCAGATTCATACAGATGATACCACTTGTCGTGCTCTGCTTGACTTTAGTAACTCACCCAAGGCCCACCATAGTCTTTATGAAACAAAAGGAAGAAGCTACGGATGTTGACACTTGGCAGCTTTCGCTTCGACTTTATGAGGGACACGTGGTAGCTTTTGCTGATCTCCTTGTCTTTTTTCATCAGGCATTTTTCTATGGGAACTTCTCTTCAGTCAGGCTTTTCCTTTAGACAAAAAGTTCAAAGGAATTCCTTTGGACAAAATATCTGAAGGAAAGCTTCTTTTCCTTAGCCATTTCAATCGTTTCAATTTCTTCGGGCTTTCTTCTTGAGTGAATTCCTTTGGACAAAATGTCTGAAGGAATTTTGCCTTGGTCATTCTCCCATATAAAAGCCTTTCCAAAGGAATTCTTTCGGCCTCCTTCACTTGATAATTTCCTTCGGACAAAAAGTCTGAAGGAAATGTTCCCTATCGGCCTTGGAATAAATCCAAAGGAATTTTATCTTTTCTATCTTCTCTTTAACCCTTGAACTAATGTTGCCTACCCTCTGTAAGGGCACTTGCCTCTAGTTCACTTCCCTCCGTAAGGGCATTTGTTCCTTTGGCCTTCGGGCAGCCCCTTAAACCTGCCGATTGAACCGATTGATTGAACCATCCGTGGTTCAACGGTTCAATCTTGCATTTGAAGCCATCTTTTTGTCTAAGTCTTTTTGATCTCTTTGAACTAATTGAACCTGTTGAACCAAGTTGGTTCAAGGTTTAACGGTTTAACGGTTTATTCCTTGGTTTTTCGCTAGCTCCTTTGATTGCTTGAACAAAACACATTAAAGCAACTGCTCATTGAACCTTTGCCGAAGCGCTTAACTCATTGAACTCGTTGAACCCATTAAACCAAAATGGTTCAAGGTTCAACGGTTCAATGGTTCATTCTTTGCTTAGAAGCTTGTCGATGAACATTTTTGGTTGAACCAAGGTGTTGAACCAATCCTGAAAATGACTAAGTGTTGGAAACTTATTCTTTTGATTGAAATCGCCTGCAAAAGCCTTTGAACTTGTTGAACCTGCAAGTCCCTTTACTGAAAAAGCTTGAAAAATGAGGAATTTGAAAGCTCTGAACAAATTTCGAGAAGGGAAGAGATTATTTTGGTATGTTGAACCAAAATAGTTCACATGTTTTCCCAAAAAGGAGAAGTCTATTTTTGGGGACAACAAGCCTAATGGTCATAAACATTAAGAAGAATGGGTGCATTTAGATCTGTGTCAACTACTAAATATATAACATTGCCTACATCACTGACCCTTTCCCAACCCTGTTTATTGATGAGGTCCTGGATGACATCATAGGCTATAAAACATATACATTCACTTATGGTTTCTTGGGCTACCATTAGGTACAGATAGAAGAGGAGGACAAGCCTAAGACAACCTTTGCAATTGAATGGGATTGTTTTGCTTATAATTTGATGCCCTTTGGACTCAAGAATGCACTAACCATATTCTCCAGAGTGGTGATCACTACTTTTGAAGATTTCATCCATAAGTTTTTCCAAGTTTATCTCTATGACTAGACTATATATGGATTTGTAAAGGACCACTATGACAATCTACACCTCATGTTTGAGAGGTGCAGGGAGCTCCAATTATCTTTAAACCTAAAGAAGTGTATCTTCGTAACCCCCTTTAGAACATTACTTAGGCACATCATCTATAGGGATGGTTTTCTTGTTGATCCTATGAAGATATCCATCATCATTCAACTCCAGACTCCCTCAACACAAAAATATGTTCTCGCCTTTCTAGGCCATTGTGGCTCCTATAAGAAGTTTATAAAGAACTATGTAAAGATTAAAACACCTATAAGTAGCTCTTGCACAAATATGGTCCATTTATTAGTGTAGAGCACAAGAAGAGGTTTTTAAGACATTAAATCTAAAACTAGCAAGCATGCCAATGTTGTAATTCTTTGACGAAATAAATCCTTTTCACATTCAAGTTGATGCTTCACACTCCATAATTAGCGCCATATTGGTATAACGAGGTAAAGTAAATATGGATCACCCCATCTCCTTTATAAGCAGGAAATTAATGCAAGTAGAGAAAAATTACACCATCACCGAGCGTGAAGTGCTAATAATGGTTTATGCCTTACAAAAATTTAGGCAATATCTATTGGCAATCCCATTCATCTTCTTCACTTATCACGAGGCACTAAAGTACCTCCTAAATAAGCCTATGTTACATGGGTGCATATGAAAATGAGTAGTTCTATTTTAGGAGTTCCAATTTTTAGTTGTTATCAAACTTAGAAAGAAAAACTTGGGGCTAAATCATTTGTCCTACATAATTTCTAGTGATCTGATGGTGCCAATTGAGGATGATTTACTGGACACACAACTATAAAGATTCTAGTGTGTCCTTGAAGACTTGGTAGAGATTGTCGCTATCCTAAAGTCTGGGTTTGAGCTCTGAACCCTATAAAATAAGGAAAATAAACAACTTGTTGTTTACACTACCCCCTTCCAGCTCATTGAGGGGGAATTGTATAAACTAGGTAGAGATGAAGTCTTGTGCTGGTGTGTTCTAGAACATGAAAGGGACCCCATCTTACAAAAGGCACATAAAGGAATCGTAAGAGGCCATTATATTGGTGATGCAACCACACACATATACTATAGTTAAGTTTGTGGTGACCAAGCCTGTTTCAAGATGCAAAGGATTACACTAAGGTATGTGACATATGCTAGTGCACCAAAAAGCCTAACCACCGGGATGAGATACCTTTCATCCCCATTCTTGCCTAGGTACCAGTAAAGAAAGTGGCCATTGATTTTATTGGGCCAATAAATCATGCAACATGATGTATAGGTGCTTGGTATATTCTAATGACTATTGATTTTCATGAAGTGGGCTGAGGCCATGCTGACAAAAAATTACATAGCCATGCATTTCATCTAGGAGAACATAATAAGTTGATATGGGTTACTACTTAGTTTGACTAGTGATAGGGGCACTCATTTCATCAATGAGAATGTGTGTATCCTCTTAGCTCAATACATGGTGGTGTACCACAAAACCACCCCTATCATCCACATGCAAATGGTATAGCTGAAGTATTTAATAAGATCTTGGGAATGTCCCTGATGAAGATATGTGATGTTGGTCACAAATATTGGTATGATAGAGTGTCTATGGTGTTATGGGCATACCTCACAACATACAAGCACTTGAACAAGGCCACACCATTTCAATTGGTATTTGGAACTGAAGTAATTCTCCCCATGGAATTCATGGTGATATCCTTATTCATTGTATGCATTGGTTACTTAGATGAATATGAATATTTAAGTACAAGGCTTGAGGATTTGGAGTGATTAGATGAGAAGCATGCCTAAGCAAGATGGAGTTAGTAAATTGAGAAGGTGCACTAGAAGCTTTGGTATGACAAACACATCAAACACAAGGAGCTAACTGAAGGAGCATTAGCATTGCTCTATGATTCTAAGTACCTTAAGCACCTAAGCAAATTGTAGATATGATGGACAGGCCCCTATATCATCCAACACATATTAGAGATAGGTGTATGAAAGTTGTGCATATTGTTCGATAAAATGCTCCTTGGTCATTTTAATGGTAATCAATCGAAGCCGTATATGCATAGGGTGGCATTTATGCCATAAGGACATTGAATTCTTGGTCACTAGTCAGTGTGAGTATGCTAACTAGAATAGCATTTGGTGCAAGCTAAATAATTCTTCTAAATTTTATTTTGATCTTTGTGTAGTGTAAAGAGTTTATAAGTAGTGCTTTGAAGCCTGTCGAGAAAATCTGCTGACACTTTAAGCATAATTCCAACTAGGTGAGTTAAGTACTTACACTTTCTTAATGTCCCTAAGGCTAGACACCTAAGTTTTTGGGTGTGTGAATATTTCTATATTTAGGAAAAAGAGCACAAAAAATCATAAAATAAGAAATCCAAGAGACATGGAATTCTACTAGTAAAATTGTCTAGCCTTTCACAAATAATTCCAATCAGGTGAGTTGAGCACTTATGCTTTCTAAATGCATGAGGCTAGACATCCAAGTGGTGGGCAAGTGAAACTCATTAGATGTAAGAAGAAGATGTACAAGATATATATGCACATCATGTAAATTATAAGGCAATTAAAGGCCTAAGAATGAACTACTCTAGCACTTCCATACATAATACCAGTCAGGTGAGTTGAGACCATTTACTTTCTAAGCACATAGGACTATATGCCTAAGTTTTTAGGTGTAATGGAGTTGACATACTGAAGATTTGACAACAAAATGACAAAGCGCATAAGTGCAAAGGTAGCCTTTACGCAAATATTAGAAAGAGGCACATCAATTGATCATGCACCAAGAATCAAATAAGAAAGTAAAGAGGGAAGGAAAAGACACACAAATTGATCATGTGCAAGAAACCCAGGAAAAGAAACTAAAGCTCTAAAGTTCCAGCACAAGGGATTTGTATGGGGTAGGACAACTTAAGGAAAGATGAAGTACAAAGAACCAACCAAGATAGATAAGTGTACTTGAAATGGAAGTGCAAAAAGAAGAGAAAGTGGATTTGAGGAGGTTGAATCATACATATGTGAGGCATTGTGCCCAAGTTGCCACAAGGAAGGTGAAGGTCACGTTGAGTGAATAAAGCACAGAAGGAGAATCATCAAAGACAGCTGGCATCTAGCCAAATTTGAGTAGAAAGTGACCATTTGTCACTTCATCAAATTATTATTAGGAGAATTCAATGAGGCAATGGAAGAGGCACAAATATATGCTTTTAATGCATTAATGATAAAGGATTTTCATGAATTTCAAAATTAAGACACCGCCACATAATAAAACACCTACATTAATGATGGTATTTGAAATAGTGGGGTATAAAACAATGAAAAGCACATGGGTTTAGTTTACAAACCTTATGCTAATTTGAGACTTAGAGTGAACTAAAGAAGAAACTAGAGAGCTGAAGTGTGAAAACTAGAGAGCTAAAGTATACCAAGTGAGAATTCGAACACCTTAGGCATCAAGAGTGAATGATTGCACTTTAGATAGATTTGTGTTCACAATAAGATTGACTTGGGGAGTTATGGGGGAATAATTATGTAGGATCAAATAGTTGGAGATGTATTTTGTCACCTAGGCTACCATTAATGGGCAGTGAAGCTTGAGAGCTGAAATAATGGTCAAAAACCCCATAATTGTATAAGTGCTATCATGATTCGAGGATTCAATAAACTATACCTAATATGCTTCAACACAAGTAGGTTCATGATGGTGAAGAAATGGAAGGGATCAAGCTTAGAGCAGGCACAATAAGATCTAAAATGGGCATGTATAGCACTTGAAACAGCTACTATAAAACCAATAGTGTAATAAGTAGATTCGATCAATGTGGTATAAGTGGACATCAAGATGCTCATGAAAATTTCCTACCAAGTAACACAATTCCCCTCAGAGGTTATAATAGGGGAAAATTGGTAGTCCTTTGTGCACACCTACCAATTTAAGGAATATAACCACCGAATGTCTAGCCATTTACAAGACCTCACACAAGATTGGATAGTGGATACAAGGTACAAGACAGAGCAAGGCACTACCCTATTTGACATCTCAATTCGAGATAAGTTGGTAGCTTCTAGTGCAACTCAACTTTATGAATTACCATGCTTCAGGAAGTTGGAGGAGCTTGTATAGTTCCTACTATTGCGAGTCTATGAGGACTGCATTTACTTTGTAGGGAGGTACATGAAGATTTTAGTGTAATTGCTAAAATAATAAATGGGCTTCCATATATCGGTTGAGACATCCTCCAAGTGATGGATGATGATGAAAAAGTGGAGTGCATGACACAAATCCTGAAGTATTTCAAGTGGGGTTTTGTAATCACCATCAAAGAGTATAAGGACCCTAACATAAGGGTGATAGTACATTTGTAAACTCCAAAATATGCCTAGGTAGTCATTGGACCAATATGATTAAGGCTTACCTTTGCATCACCTATCACATAATGTAGGGTGTGTAGTTCAACATTACAAAATTCATCACTAAAGAATTTGTGAAGAACATGCAAGATTACCACAAGATGAAAAGGACCTTTAGGTGGGGGTCTATTCTCATCCTAAATGTTATGAAGGAGATTGGAATTCTAGATGGGGATGAGGACAACCTTTGGATCTTTCTAGAGCATAATGATTCTAAGGAGAAGATGAAGGGGAAGGATCCTATTGTGACACTGACAATAACCCTATCAGATATAGAAGAGGAAGGAAAGGAATAATAAATGGAGGAAGAAACATTTAGGAGGGGCATATGCATTATACTTGAGGAAGGCGACTCCTCATCAAGTGAAATGACCCCCTCTCCACCCCCTTAAAGTGAATTAGAGAGGAAGATGAGGAGATGGAAGAAACTTGGTCTTAGTGATGCTGATATCCAGAAGGCATAAGAAATAGAGGAAAGAAGAGAAGAAATGAAGAAGGCCAGAATGTCAAAAGAAGCCATTGAGATGGTCAAGGTAGAGGAGCACATGAGAGAAGAGGATAAATGAAAAATGTAGGCTAAGAGGAGGAGAGATAAAATGAAGAAGGTTGAGAAGGAAAAGGCCAGAAGGAAAGAAGAAGAAAAGAAGGTAGCCCAGCTAGAAAGGGAAAGAAGAGAGAAAGAGAAAAAGGTTATCGTTAACACAAAACCTATAAAGGATAAATCAATAAAAGAGGCTCCTAATGCCCACACTAGTTAGATAGAGGAATCTACATAATAGGTGTGCCCTAATTCTTAAGGGGTGCTTGAAAATAAAAATGGTGATACTAGCACCTTAGGGAAATAAATGGAGAAGGTAGTAGAGACCCCACTGGGACAATAGGAAAGTAAGGTTAGCATTGAGGAGGAACCTAAGGAGGTTCACGACAAAGAGCTATAAGAAGAAGAAGAAATAGACAAAGGGGAAAAGTCTGAGGAAGAACCCCCAAATAAATAAGATGAAAAATTTAGTACCAAGGAAAGAGAAGAGGCAGACTAAGGGGAGAAGTGTGAAGAAGAAGAAACCCTAAGAGAAGAAGAAGAAGGAAGTGGAGAAATCCCTAGTACAAGTGGGGAAGAATAAGATCACACAGAGGTAACCATCAAATATGAGGAGTATGATCTGATCTACAGAGAAAAAGCATTGAGGGGGTTCACCCAAGATGATGATTTTTATATGATGGAGTACATGCCCCCTAAAGCTTCCATGACCTTGATGCACCATCAAGTTTTTTGGGATATCGATTGCTACATGGATGAGCCTCAATTTGAGGTTCTTATGAAAGAAATTTAAAGCACCAAAAAACTAGAAGAGGGGCATGACTACCAACTTATAAATCCAATGGATATGAACCCTATTAGGTCGGCTAACACCCTCCTTAAAATGGCCTCAGAGGTAGTACATACAAATATTGTTAATGATGTTCGTGCCAATAAATGGAAATTAATAGCATAAGAAGCAGAAGAAGAGATAAAAACAATGAATCTCAAACTCTAATAGTGGGTCAAGCTCGTTGAAGAAGCAGAGCCATTTCTTTTGGATGGTGTTGATAATTTGGAAATGATAGAAGTTGATAAGGTATGCACAGTGGTATACCAAATGCTCCTTCAGATGAAGCCAATGCTATAAGAACAAGAAGACCCCTGCAAAGCCATAAAGAGAGAGCTAAACAAAAATCTTGATGCAATAGAGGACCTCTTCACAATTCTGAAAGAGGGTGTAGAAAAAGCTGATGCCATCTTTTTCAACTTCACCACTCAAGTATCAACTATCAACACATGCCTTTAAAGGGCAAAAGAGGAGGACACTTTGATGAAGCACATGTTTACTATGAGCAGGACCAAATGTGCCCAAGTTATGGTGTAGGTCAACACCTTAAGCACCCAACTGAAAACCTAGGAGCAAGACTTGGAAGTACTCTTCTATGCCTTTTAGACAAAGGTAAGTGAGCAAGGAGTCATACTATATGGTAAGGTAAGAAGGGAAAAAGAAAGGATGGAAGCCTTCAGGAAAGAACTAGAGAACATGGGCATGCTCACACTTGAGGTTGCATCTATGGAAGTAGAAGGCACCACCAAAAAAATCAAGCTTGACATTCAGGGCTTCAAGGACTTCAAGGTGGAACTGTAGTAGGGTACACCTAAATTTTGCACAACAAAGGTGCTGAAAGACTAATCTAAGGGTGGACTAGCAATTTTGTATGGGGTAATGTTGGGCCCCTTTTTGTGATAACAGTGGAGCCATGCCAACTCAACACATCTCAGTATGAGGTGATCATTATAGATGATTTCTCTTTTGGTACTTTGGGCACCAGCTAGGAGGATCTTCAAAGATATTGCACCAACTGTTAGGTAGTTGTTTAGTGCCTAGGTTTTAGGAGACATCTCCTTGAGTACTTGAATGTGGTGGTTAGAGAGCACATGTGTCAGAGTAGTGGAGTTGACAGAATGATCACCCCTAGTAATAGCTCAACACTTAGCATGCACCCATGCAACCTAGCACAAAGATGCTCTCCTACCTATAAAAACAAACTTGAAATTGGAGAAAAAGAGACACGACATTCATACAATGAAGCTCTCCAATATTGGATCTAGAATTATGCATGCATTTGGTTTAAATTTAACATGAATACATTTGATGATCATCATGTATCACCTAAGCTCACCCATGAGTTGCTGGGCTTGTAATAGAATTTAGATAAGCAAATGATCTATTTTATATGAACTGTACTCTATTTTATTAAACTTTGAGTTAATGAATAATGGCATTGAAACAAATTGAGTATTGATCTTATTTATATGGTTATAGCATTATTTTATAATTTCAACTATAATGGAGTAGTAATAACAATATAATTTCCATATTTGCATATGTTATTGAGTGAAGATTTGCTCCAGGTCGTTAATGGGGCTTAAACTATAAAATTGCCTAAGAGTTAGGGAAGGTAAGTGCTTAAGCCCTAACACCCACACCTAGAGTGATATCATGAAGAATAAACCATCAAGTATATATAATTTCCTTTAATTGCTAAGTCCCTGAATGAAATTTTGCTTGGCATCCCAAAGACTTGAGCCTCTATGGCCAAAACTAGCTACCTTGAATAGACTTGCACCTATAGACGCTACGAAGAATGGTTTACATGAATGAACCTATCTAAGCTCATTGTGGAAATGACCAAGTCCCAAAGAGACTAAGTTGTGTCTTGTTTCAACTAGCCCAATGTGGGCCTCGGTCCCTTCTCTACTATGTTTTAGGTGATTGCACAAGGCTTGTGCCTTGTGCAGTTTGATGCTAACATAGTAGTGTGTTGAAGTGTAGTGCATCCAAGACTTTGTTACACTTGCACCTAGTGGTATTGAGTCCAGAGCTAACTTAGATTTCTTGATAAGGCTAATGAGTTAACAACTAATAATTTTATACAAAAATAGTCGACATTGCATGGAATAATATTGATTATGACTTATCATTTAGTTAGTTTGTATGGACTAAGGGAAGTTGATGCTAGATTGGATAAAGTTAAAAGGCATGCATAATATTAAGGATATATAATGATTATTTTAATTAGTCATGGAGAAGTTTTGATATGATTAGAGTTTCTAATCTTGAGTTGACTCTAGTTAATAATGATTATTAGCAAAAATCATTATGCGAGTTGGAAGGACTACATGAGAATGGTGAGAGACTGTAACTTAGTGAAGATCGGTTGAACTATTCTGGGCATGTATTATTTTAGTCTAGTTTTGTCTACCGAGAAAGAGGGGAATTTGGTGGCAAGAAAGGATGGAAAATAATTAAAAGGGAGAAAAGGAGGATTGTGAGGATGACTTATGGGTGAGGAGCATGCATAAAAATAAGAAAGAAAGTTCAAGCCAAGGAAGAAGATTAGATATGACTTGCTTGGCATTATCATTATAAGTATAGGTCGGTATTGTAATTTAAATTCCTATGTTATATTGATGGATTTTAGAATTTAAAAGGTTTACTAGGTTTTTCATTTGTTTTGAAATTATAAATAAAAATATAAAAGGGGTTGTATGTAGGGCCATGTGGAAGGCTCGACCCTCTAGAGAACCCTACATCCAACCCAGGGTAAACCTAGTAGAATGGTTAGAACTGTAAGATTTTTCCATAGTTATGGATATATGTAAGCTTTATATTAATTCCTAATTCAATTTGAAAACCTCTATGAAATCATAGAATTATTATTTCCTTTAAAGAGTATTTTAGATTTGGCCTTCGACTTAGTTTTGTTGTCAAACCAGTTAAGGGATATTTTCATTAAGGCATTAAAAAATAGATATAATTCTAGTTTATATGAGGGATTTGATCGTGTATAGACCTAATTAATTTTTTGGGTATAGAAGTATGGGTTATTTATATGAATTTTTACTATAAAGATACATACATACATATAACCCTAATTGAATTTTTACTTATAGACATGTATAACCCTAATTGAATTTTTGGATATAGACGTATGGGTTCTTTATATTAAATTAGATTGTAAAGATATATACACACAAATATATACATACATATACATACATACATATAGACACACACACACACACTCTCTCTCTCTCTCTCTCACACACACACACACACACACACACACACACACACACAGACACACACACACACACACACACACACACACACACACACACACACACACACACACACACACACACACACACACACACACACACACACATCATCATCATCATCATCATCATCAACCACAAACAAATTATATATATGGCCATAAACAAAGTATATATACATCAGCCACAAACAAAGTATATATATGGCCACAAATAAAGTATATGTGTGTGTGTGTGTGTGTGTGTGTCTATATGTATATATGTATGTATGTATCTTGAAAGTTGGGGATTTAGAAAGAGATTGCATGTGTTAGACATAACCAATTTAGGGTGCCTCTATAAACGACTTCAAAGTTTTGGTTTTCCAATGATTTTGTTTACTTTGGGGTTTAAACAAATTTGTAAATTATAAATCATGATCATGGTATTTATATTTGACTCTATTTTAAATCCTATAACATACATATTTATACATATATAGGTTTGGGGAAAAATTGGGTTAAGCCATAAATAAATAAATCCTGGATATAGGTAGGAGTATGAACAATTGTCTGTGTACTCGGCTTTATGCATAGATATATGCATAAAAAGGTAAATGTTGTTTCGGCTAAGTTTATGATTTCAATTAAATTTATTATATACAAACTACATAAATATTAAGGCCGAATTTAAAATAGAATGAATGTTTAGTTCTGTCTATGTATTGTTATATATATTCATATTAGTCTATGATTTTTGAATGAGAGTCTTGCATAGTTAATGAGAGGACTGGGTATGAGGTTTAATAAGTGTTTTTTCATGAAAGTGTTTATGTGGTCAAGGTCCAAGTTATTATTATAAATCTCAAGTTGAACATACTTATCTAAGTGTATGTTTTGATCATATTTATATGCAAGTAATTCAAATGTTAATATGTCAAATTGAATGATTTGAGTAATTTAAATATATGGAATTGGGGTATAATTGGTTGGCTGTGTATGAATTGTAAATCAAATGTATTATGTGTTTTTTTAGTCAAACAAGTAAATTAGAATTTATCTAATATATAAAAGGGTATTGGGACTATTTTATTAGTTGGATGTATACTTAGAGTATACATAATACTCTAGGACAATTGATAGTGGATGTCTTCTTAGAGTATACTATATACAATAAAATATTTGTACTGTCTAGAAATTTTATTTGAGAGTTCTAAATATATATATATATACACATGGTATAAATTATACGATTGTTGACTATGTTATAAATATGAAAATGATTATACCACACACCCACACACCCACACACACACACACACACACACACACACACACACAGATGTTCAGAGGTGTGATATGCTTGAAAACATCATTACCATAACAAGGTAAAATGGGTGCTTCTTATATATTTCAATGTTTGGATAAAATCATTAAAATAGAGTATTTAAGGGTTTTATTATAGAGCTCATTTAGTTATTTTTGACTAGTTTTTGTTAAATATGTGGAATATGAATAAATAAATAAATAAGCCTATTTTTTAATGTTTATTTTGTGTATGAAATTACATTATAAGTTATTTTTTGATTTGGGTAGTTAGTAGTTTAGATATAATCTTTACTTGGATGGTATGTTATATTAAGGACTATTTTTTGATTTTGTTTATTATTCTATAATAAATTAGATGATATTAGATTCATTGCATTATATTTGATGAACTAAATGTGTGTATTTGATATTTCTGTACTTAGCATATTTTTTATCAACTAAAAGGAAATATTTTGAATGAATCTATTGGTTTTTATTTTATATATATTTTAACCAAATCTTGCATTTATGACACTAAATAAGTAGTGGATATATTCCATTGGCATACAAAGAAAGTCATTCACTATTTAGAATACTATAAATATCACAAGGCAACCATAAACACATTTCCAACACAAAAGGCCTACTGAAGGAAAAAAAGAACATGGGAATGTCTCATTCTTGTTCTACCATCTCTAGGCCATGGGAGATCATGAGCATAGTTGAACATGCTAAATTAACACATAGGAGGGCATAGGAACATGAATTCACCAACCAATACCACTATGAAAGAGATTAAAATAAGACAAGTAAATTCAAACCCAATCGAATAGCTTAATGATGCCAAATTTAAATAATAAATGGATTTTAAAATAATTGATATAATTAGGAGGGATTGCATGTCTCCAAGGCCTACGAGGGAAATAAAACTAACATGGTATCCATAAACACATCATGGCAAGCAATGGTAAAAAGAGGGTGGGCCAAATGACCCTACAACTCTTGAAGACAAGATAAAAATGTCAGGGAAAAGCTTCTCAATTTGAAGTAAATAAATTAATATGAAATCACAAGAGTACATGGAAGCCTACCTTGATTTTACTTTGGTATCTACACAAGACTCCTCCACAAGTGCAAAGCTATGTTTTCCTTCTCACCAGGGTTCCTTCCTTCTCTACTTGGCTTCTTTATTCTCTAACTCTCCTTCGATTTCCAATTTTTAAAATGACCAAATTTATTTCAAGAAAGGTTTCCCTTCCTCGAAGAGGCTAAGTACTCTCCTCTAAAGGCTAGTGGGAAGGTGACATGTGTCCCTTCCCATCCATTGGTCCAAGGTCAATAAATTTCCCCTAGCAATAAATTTTCTTACAAGGCCATGTAGGCAATCAAGTCTATCTCTAATTAATGTGACTAGTATCCCATGCCATAAATGGCACATGTGATGGCCCTTTGGCTTCAGCTACACTCCAAACAAGGTATCAATCCATCATATAATCAATAAGGTCTTTAAATGCACCTCTAATCACTTCTGGAACACTCAAAATCTACTTGCAAAGTTGGTTGAATATGTCCATCTAAGTTTTGGGTCAATAGTGCCACTTATGCGGCTTACAATTACACTTTATGAAAGAAATACAAAGTAAAGGATACTCCTAGGTTTAGAAGAAAGGGTAAGAACAATATTTAAGGGGTTGAATAGTGATATGAGGGTTAAGGATGTCCACAACTTCCAAATAGGTCCACATACGACTCAAGGAATGGTTTAAATCATGGAAATGTCAAATACTCATGCCATGACTTTACTAGTGATGTGTTCATGACCGACGTAGTCTTGGTTCCTTCGTCGGCCTCCCCTATCACCTTCACAACATTATGCACTTTAAATTCCCTAAGCTAGATAGCTAAAACAACTAAATGAAACAAACAATATGAGTAATTTTATTCATACAAAGTGTACACAAGCATATACAAGACATGACATCTCAATAATTAACTCAAGGAAATACATATGCATGTCATCAACATTGTAATGACTAGAATAATAATCTAATATAAGCATATAACTTTTATTGCATAAGCAAATTAATAACATCACATAATATATAGAATCTTTGTCTCAAACATAAGGGACCAATAACATCTCATGTCTCAATAATACATAAAACACATCTCAACTAGATGTGTGTACAACCCAAAATGTTCATAGTAAGCATTGAGAAAACATGGGTCTCACATCCCCCTCCCCTTATAAACACTTCCTCTTGGAAGTCACTGAAGGTCAAAATTATAGTTTAAAGGATATTATAAGAATCTAGAGGGATACTTCTAACTTAGGTAAGTAATCTCTGTAAGTCAATGACCTCAAATCTCTATTAACAGATCATAAAGCTTAATGCAATACACAAAAATATCTAAGGTGTGTCCTAACCCATCTCCATCACTCTTAGAGTTAGGAGGAAACAAATTTTAATATTTGAGATAAAAAATAAGGCTAAGGCTAACACCATCCTTACAACCTCTCTTAGAAGGAACAAGCAAGACAATGTCTCCCAACTTGCTCAACAAGTTACACAAGTCATAAACTTATTTTAGGTGTAGACACTATGTTTCTAGATCTGAGCGACCACATACCCATTCCAAACCTTTGCTAATGATTATACACTATCTTAGAGTTTAATATAACCTAAATAAGTTAAGTACCTTATCTTCTAGGTCATTTCCATAATAGTAAATTATAATAAATTAATTATACCATGTTGTTACAATTAGATTTGTTTAATTTAGACATATATTATATAACATGATTAGACTCAATGTTATTGCTTATCAAGGCCACCAAATCCAAAATAAGATAAAACATAATGGTGAACCTAACGTGAAATTAGAGAAAGATGCAAAATGATGAGGAAGAGTGCCCAAATACAAGCAACATTGCATTTTTTCAATAGTTATGTCATGATAGATAAATTATAACAAAGTATACATTATGAAGGATCAATTAGACATATCACACTATTAATTTCTTGTGGCCTAAAAATTGTTAATACACTAGTATTTATGATGCACCTTGGCAACCAATTGTGGGCCACATTGGGACAACAATGGATACAAAATATAGAGGCTAAAATTGACATTATATATATATATATATATATATATATATATATATATATATATATAAAACCTTCTTTCATGAAGGACATACAATCAATATTAGACATGATGGAACAATAAAAACTAAAAATTAATGGATTCAAATATAAGTGAGAAATAATTATATCATAAAATAGAGAGTGAGCACTCATACATAGTGGAAGAAAATTCAATATGTATGCATAAAAT
Organism: Torreya grandis; assembly: GCA_037957365.1. Lineage (NCBI taxonomy): Eukaryota > Viridiplantae > Streptophyta > Pinopsida > Cupressales > Taxaceae > Torreya > Torreya grandis. Next base: position 351,905 of record JARHVA010002265.1, read on the forward strand.
TCAAGAAATAGAAAAAGTAAAAGTAAAGGTGATTCACATAGAGTAGTAAAATAATGATTATGATGACAATGTAAGGGCATTTGATAATATCATATACCCATAGTTCAATATTTTATCACTAGAGTCTCCCCATGAGTTTGTACATCCATTGGATACCATTTTAGGTCTTTAATCCTCACATTACTTATACGTCACATTAAAAAATTTATAAATATAAAAAAAGCAAAATATGTAAAAATAAAAAACTAAGACCTGTGTATGACATGCATTGCTTGTTTACATGATTTATTTATGATTTATCATATATGGTATATTATTGTAGTCATATAAAATGTCACTTGAGTGAAATGAGTATCACTTGATACAACCCATCCCTAAATTATCCCTAAAACTATCTTAAGGCTAGTTTTGATACTTATCCAACTTTTGTGTTGGCCTTACACACCCCTATACATTTCAAAATTATTCCCAAACCCTCCTCTATCCCTAGTGCCTCAGGTTATGTTACCTGGACACTAGCACTATACTTTGGACACTAGCACCATGTGCTATTGTCCCACTTTCAATGCTAGTGTCCTTTGCCAAATTTCTACCCCAATGAATATATTTTCAATTCTTAATACACCTAGGGTCAGCCTAGACATATTTCAAACTCCTCACAAGAACTAGATCAATATAAATACATGAATTTTAGACCTTTATCCACTAGATGGAAATGAGATGCAAAATACACAAACAAACTTAGAACAAGATGTGCACAATCAAGGTTATTGATCCCTATTATGCCCTACTTCTGGATACAATCATCTACAACCATCCCAAGCCCATAATACACATATTTTTAGTTTCAATCCACATTCAAAGAACTCAAGTTAACACTCATATTAGCATTCACTTGCACTTGCACCAAGCACTTAGGTGGGAGAACTATATCAGGTTTGATCCCTCTTCAGAGTATTGGTATGAAGGTAACTCTCAACACAATGGGGTGTTGAGGATGTCCAACCTACCCAACTAACATCACACTTTTACTACTTGTGCCACTAAAATACCCTAATAACATGGAGGTCTAGGGTTTACTCCAAAATTAGTCAAAAATAGTGCATAAATAGTGAATCAGAGCTCATCCACACATATACAGGTAGGTCAGACTCAGTTGAAGGTTCAACCAAAAGATCAGATGACTTTCTACACAAAGGACATTAGCTCTGAAAGTAGGACACTATCACCCCACACTAATAACTAAGGTATAATAATACTATCTAAGAGGGTTTCTGACACCTAGACCCCGTTTGTGACACTCATATCAACTTCCACACCTATTTTCAACCTCTAGATGATCCATTTTAGTCATTTTATTGTTAAGTACTTATATATGTCATTCATTATTATTTTTAGGAATATTAGATTAAATTAACTATTATACAAATCAGTGGCTATATTTATTACATATTTCTACCCTAATTTACTATACTCAGACCCTTTAACCATTGAGGGATTAAACTCCATAAAATCTAAAAATTTAAACCATTCGATGAACCTAACTTAATTTGAACATATTTCTTAAAACCCTAGTGTATCTCTAGGGTTTCCATTCTCATTTCTAGAATTTACTTAGTTTTTAATTTTGTAGCCTTTCATCATGATTATCATGATGAATGTCATTTTCTACTTTTTAGTATAAAGCCTTGTGGTTTGTCTTACATGCTTATTACCCACCATTTGTATAATAATGCACATATATGTCATTCCTCTCATGTATCATGTTAGAACTCAGCTTATTTCACACATTGGGTTGCCTCACCTTGAGCCACCCTTTTATCAAGAACATTGTTTCATAACCAATTTTGATTTACCTTTGGTTACTACTCAATGGTAGAGAGATCAAATGACTCTTTTTGTTCTTTTTCCCCTAGACCTATTGATTAAATTCACTCACATCCCACCACCACTACTCACCCTTGAGAAATAGTAGATCATATGATTTGAGTTGTTACTAATCAGGTGCCTCCTCAGCCTATAAAGGAGCAACATAATCCAATAAGCCCTCCTCATCCCTAAAATAATCCCATGGGATCTTGGGATTAACATAAAACATATGATATTATGGATCATTTGATAAATACACAAAGTGTAGACATCCAATCCTGGTCATAGTTGTGCTAAAATTGCAAATCTAAATGAGATTCTATAATAATATGCACTCTAAACCAAAATCATTAAAATGCTCTAATTCATCCACACACATCACATGTAAGTTCAAATTCTTATCCATTGATCCCTGATTGGGGTAATGCACTTTAAATAAATAGTGGAATTCAAGAGTGGAATTCAATGAAAGAAATAGTCATGAGGCTTGATACAACTAGTTAGATCAAGAAATAGAAGTTTGATGAGATACATCCTTGTCCATTTCACTTGAGAATTCTTTAGGCACCTTTTCCACCTCATTCTGAGGCACCCAAGTTAAAAAAAATACAAAGGGAAGGGTGACCCTAGAGAACACATTCAAGCCTTTTTCGTGTTATGCCAAGAGGTAGCCTACAATAGCATTTATTTGCTTTGCTTGTTTCCACATAGTTTGGATAGACAAGCATTATATTGGTTCCAAAAATTACCTAAAGGATTGGTGACGTATTTCAATGATCTATCATAAAAATTTGTTAACCACTTCTCTTATAACATTCAGCATGAGTTGATAGTGGTTGACATATGTAAATCAAGACAAAGATATGGAGAAAGCTTCACAACATACCTACAATGGTGAAGAGCATTATTTGTTCACTTTCAACACAATTTGTTGTTAAGAATTTAGTTTTAGTGTGTACATTATTCTATGCAATAATGTACGAGAATAAAATAATTATATGTGTGTATATATGAGGTGTTATGAAAACTCATATAGATAGACTAGAATAATTGAATAATGGGTGAGTGAGAGATCTTAATAGATTTGTAGGAGAGATAAGAGGGATTAAGGATAATGGTAGACTCCTTGAATAAAGGTCTTCAATTTATATACTGTACTCCTCTTATTGAATAAGATGATCTAAATGAAATATGATATTTATGATTTAAAATTGTTTTTAATCTTTGCATTTAACTATTCTGTACATACATTCTGATCAAAATCAATATCTGGTATCATAGTAAATTATCAGTCTTAATGAAAAGATAATTTGTATAAAGGATAACTAGAATTACCATTATCTTATAGATGGAATTCAATAATATATTGAGCATTTAATTTAGTTTTGACATGATATTAGTTAGTTTCATTAGATATTTGGTCACTTTTTTCATTTTTATATAAATTTAGTGGTTGCGATAGGCTATCTAGATTTCTTCACTGACTTCTGTGTATGCATCATAGAGATATACACTGAAGAATAAGTCTTCTATCTATAGCTGTTCATTTTTTACATTAAACTCATGAAATATTTTAGACCTGTGCATCTACATGCCATGCACCAAAAAATTCTTTGTTGTAGTATTGAATCTACTTGGCCTTGAGCTATGAATCAAATATCTTAGAAGGAATGGAGCAAAATATTGCATAACCACAACAAGAAGTTTGATCATCTATACAACTACGTAAAGATATTTTATAATTATATCTCTATCTTTTAAAGCTATTAGATCTAGACTTTCAAGAGCCATTCTCCACTGACATAGACTTGTACACATACAGAGTGAACATTGCATTGAGGAGTTTACTGGAGGGAGGGATTTAACTTAATAAATACTAATCCCATACCTATGAGAGATGTCTGGGCATTTTTTCATAGTCCTGTGTAGATTAAGGGTAAATAATGGTTTGATGATGAGGATATTTGACTCTCCTATAATATAACCTATGCCCTAGTTAAAAGGGAACCCTTTACCATGAATCCATCATGGAAGTGGACCATCATTTAGATGTAGTAAAGCCTTCATTGTTGGTGATTTCCAGATGTAACCCCCAGACTGCATTTTTCACTTGGCGTATCGTGCTATTTTATTTCAAGTCATAATTATGATTAATTTATTAACACACAAAAAATTCAAAGTGTCAAAATTGTATTTAAAATAAATTAATTTTTAAATTATCTTGTCAATTTGTTTTTTTGAGTTAGTTGTCATGTATCAAAAGTCTTAAAATAAAAATATCCCTTCATAGTCTTGTCGAGTCACATTATAATATTATTAAAGGTTAGTTTCCTCAAAAATAAAAAAGAGTCACTATAATATTGTGTTAAAGTAATCTTCAAAGTCAATTTTAAAATTTGTCATATTTTTTCATTTAGAGTCAAAGTCTTTTTGCATCCATTGTTAAAATTTGTAAAAATAAAAAAAAATTGCTTTATGGATGCATTTTTGAGCAACCTCGACATCCTAAGTCAAATGTTAAATGTGCCAATATTTTGGGGGGATTCTATTACCTTCAAAACAACATGCAAAGAATGAAATTTAATACTTCATTAGTTGAGTGAGCAGCTTCACCTACTAGAGGATAGAGGCAATAGAGTTATCAGGTTTTAGAGCCCCTCGTCAGCCACCAATGATGGGGCCCTAGATGATTTAGTGACATTTTTTGTGTGGTGTGCTTTTTTCATTTTTGTGTGGTGTGATTTGAAATAAGAATAGAAGTAGATTCCTATTCAATATTTGAAATAAGTGAGCTCTTGCATGAAAATTTTTAACATCAATGTAAGACAGTTCATGGATATTGAAAAAGTTTGTGTTAGATCTAAAAAACCATCAAAGGTTTACAGTTGATGAGGTTCTTGTTCATGTCAAGGTTTGTGGTAAACCTATTTAAAACCATGGAAGGAGTGAGCATTTCTTTGGAACAAGGTCATGAGACAAATAGTTGGGCATGCCATAGGGGTGAACATACTACAGGTGAGATTGTGAATGTTTTTTTCACCATGTTCACACTAAGGGGGGGAATGTTAAGAATTTAGTATTAGTGTGTACATTAATATATGTAATAATGTATGAGAATAAAATAATTATGTGTGTATATATGAGGTGTCATGACAACTCATATAGATAGACTAAAATGAGTAAATAATGGGTGAATGAGAGATCTTAGGAGATTCATAGGAGAGAAGAGAAATAAGAGGGATTAAGGATAATGGTAGAATCCTTGAATAAAGGAGGTCTTCAATCTATATATTGTACTCCTCCTATTGAATATGATACAAATGAAATATGATATTTATGATTTAAGATTATTGTTTAATTTTTATGCTCAACTCTTCTATACATACACTCTGATAAGAATCAATATTTGCCAGATAGGTAGTTAGTCGACATCTTTGCACATAACTTGCACCATGAGGTGGCTCATAATCTAAGACTCACTTGTGCTAACAAATTTAAAAAATTCATTGAGAAGGGTGTGTAGATCAAGAAAAAACTCATTACCAAGGGCTTAGTGAAAATTTACTCGTAGGCTCAAACATCTAATCAGACTCAACCACCTGTTTAAGCTACTATAGAGGAACCCAAGGTTTTTAATAAGAATACGAATATGATGGGTAATGGAGTGATAAAATAATGGCATATGCAAATAGTGTAGGCTCCATTGGCTCAAAATGTATAGCCTAATACACCAATCACTTTATAAAGAGCTCCTTTACGTATATGATTCAATAATATAAACCATTTATTAAGCTAGGATAACTTGTTGAGGTAGTATTCCATAAGCTAGTGGAAGCTAATTTGATTGTGTAGCATGTACCAAAACCATTTCCTAAATATCAACCCAAACTCAACTAGGGTCAAAAAGATGAGTTCTATAATTTTCATTATGTCATTTTCCATGCCATTTATTGATGTGTACAACTGAGACATCTCATTGAGGAACTGATTGAGAGCAGAGAAATAAGAGTAAAATAAGTAACATAGAACACCAATTAGGATATGGGCATTTATAAAGACTCATTTCCAAAGCATAGTAAACAACAATAAATGAATAATTAGAACCAAAGACAAGGCTAATGTTAGTAAGGATAAGGTCAGAAATAAAATCAAAATAATCATAATCAAGATCATGACACCCAAGCTAATAACTTGGGCTACAATACCATGTCGTATGGTTATAATAATATTGTGGGCATATTTCTAATAATCACATCACCACCATTACACTCAAAACCCGTGAACTATCTAACACTTCTAAAAATGTTGGTCCCTCTATTTTAGGGTTGTCACCCTCTTCAAGTAAATCCACACCAAGTTTAAGTAATTATATTGTGCTTCAATTTCTAAAGATTACTATTATTGGATCATTACCCAGTTCTTCTTATTATGATAACTCCTTGCTAGCTCAAAATTAATAAATCACAACTAGATGCTCAAAATTTACACTTTAAGGCCCTTTTCCTTCTTCTAATACTGAGCCAAATTTGAACCTTATGCCTTCCAATCTTAAATTGGACACTATATCGACTAAGGCCAAACCTTCTTGCCCTATTTTTGAGAAACCATATAGAATTCATGACCAACTAAGCAAAACATCTACACAAATTTCTATTCTTGATCTCTTACATACATCAAAAGTTCATAGAACCATACTAATGACTTCCTCTAATAGTCTACTGTTCCTGAAGACATTGACCCTAGACAATTCTAAACACTTGTAGGACATCTATCTCCAAGCTAACAACTTACTTTTGATCAATGAGATATGTCTTCCCTTGGTACAAGCTATAATATTCCCTTGTATATTGAAGCCATTATAACAGATCACAAAATCAAGTGGGTTCTTATAGATAACAGTTCATGGCTGAATATAGTGTCACTAAAATTGATACAATGGTTGGGATATACTACTAAAGATATGCAACCAAAAAGAATCATGATCAAAGCATATAACAATGCTAAAAGAGAGCCTTTAGGGACCATTTGCCTGCTAATAATTATTAGGCCTATAACTAATGATACCCTATGCCATATCATGGACATTAAATTGCATTATTATGTACTTCTTGGTTATCCTTAGATCCATGAAATACAAGTTATCCCTTATACATCGAATCAATGCCTCAAGCTCCCTTGTTCTAGAATTGAGGTCACTATTTATGCTAATATACAACCATACCAATATTGTAAACACCTAGAGGCTGAATATAAAAATTATAAATATTACCCTAGTTCTAAATTTGTAGCCAAGAAGATTAAAGCAATAATTTCTAAACTCTTAAATCTAATTATATTGACCCTAGTGATCTTGCTTCCACTTTGGCTGATCCATTCCCTACAAGTTTTGCAAACCAACTTATTATTGAGGATGTTGACATTTACACATACCATTTGAAAGATGATTTTCATGTTTTAAATTTTCCCAAATCTCCCAAGTCCTATGGAAGACCCAAACCTTCTAAAATCCCTAATTGGCCCAATGTGATTTGGTAGAAGAAAAACACACAAAAGCAACCTATGGTATTTGTACCAGCCACTTCACCAAATCAAGATCAAGAGGTCTCTACTGAAGGATATTGGTTATATTATGATGACATCACCAATTGTTTTTAAAATCCTAGGTATCATATCCCTAATTAAATTATGGATAGTTTGGATTATGCAGGTAAGGCCTAGGGCCATATGAGCAAGGTATTCTTGAACATCTATCTATTAACAAACCTAATATGAACCAAGGTCTCATATTTATAATACCTAGGGATGACCTCATGTATTTTGAAAGTGATTCATATTTATTGATTGATGAAGAAAATATTGACAATGACACATCATCCTATTATAACTTCTACGATGAGCTAGCTGATACTGGCCTATTTGATTCCAATTCCATTATGACTATCACAACTCATTACCCACTTATGATTTGCCATTTTGACCTTATCGATTTGGACCAATAAAATTCTATTATACCTCTAGATGAGTTTTAGAATGAGGAATCTATTATCGAGTATATGGGCTTCAGAGAGGGATTTCCATTTGGTGATCACAAGCAAAGTTTTGACTTCTCATTAGATCTTGCCACCTAATTTAGAGAGCATGAAAACTTGCTTGGTCATACAAAAGATAAAAAATAGAGGTCTTCAGGTGAACACCTCTTTGAGGTGATCATTGATTAGGGAAATAGTAAAGATAAAGATAAGCCCTTAATTGAAAATCTATTTTAGGTAATCTTAGATGGGAAAGTTTGTTTACCTCCATAGGAAGCATAGTGTCCATCAAGTCCAAGTTTTACAGTTGGTTCCAACATTAATTTTGAATAGCATAAAGACTTTGAGCATCTTTCTCTCAATTTTCTTGAGAAATTTATCAATTAGCCATTACCAAGTTCAACAAATTTAGATTCCTCACAATATGATGAGCTTTGGGAGTCACAACCAATGACTGAAGAAGAGGACCAATATCAAACACTGCCTATTATTCTAGAATATGGTTCTACACTCCTTGTAGAGAATACAATTGAAGTGAACCTTGGAACCTATAAAGATCCTAATATTATTTATCTAGGGGCATTCCTCACTGACATAGAGCATGATTATATTGTCATTATTCTAAGGGATTTTATTGATATATTCACATGGGCTTACTTAGACATGCTAGGCCTATCACCTCCTTTGGTTGTGCATTGACTTGTATTACATCCAAATGCTATGCTGGTCAAGCAAAAATTATGGAAAATACATCCGTGCATTGCCATACTAGTGAAAAAGGATTTAGAGAAATTATTGGGAGCTGGCTTCATAAGATCATTAGAATACTCTAAATGGATATCAAATATAGTCCTAGTTAATAAAAATCCACAAGGCATACACATTTTTACTAATTTTAGAGACATCAACAAAGTGTGTCCTAAAGATGATTTCCCTCTACCAAACATCAATATGACTATCAACTCAACTACAAGATATGAGATGTTGTCCTTCATGGATGGCTTCTCCAGGTATAACCAGATCAAGATAGCCCTAGAGGACCAACACAAGACTGTGTTCACCACTCCATGGGGAACATTTTGTTACCAAGTCATGCCTTTTGTCTTAAAGAATGCTAGTGCCATTTATCAACATGACATGATTGCCATCTTCCATGACATGATGCATGATATAGTTAAGTATTATGTTGATGACATCCTAGAAAAATCAAAAGCATGTGTCAGACATTCTGACATTTTATGAATAATCTTTGAGAGACTTTGCACATACAAGGTTCATCTCAATCCTAAGAAGTGCGTCTTTGGAATTACTTTGGGAAAATTGTTAGGATATATTGTATCATAGAGAAAGATTGAAGTGGATCATGATAAGGTCAAGACCATTATGGAAATGCCTCCACCTTTCAATCTAAAACAACTCTGCATCCTGTAAGGCAAAATCCAATCTATTCATAGGTTCATCACAACTAGCAAAAAAAATCCATCTTTTTCCATACCTCTTAAAGAAATGTATCATATTTTACTGGGATATTTAATGTCAGCAAGCATTTGTAAAACTCAAAACATACTTGGCCAACCTTTTAGTATTGAGACTTCCAATACTTGGTAGCCATTGCTTCTTTATATATCAAAAATAAAACATGCACTAGGGGCACTCTAGGCCTAACATGATGACTAAGATAAAGAACATGTGGTATACTATTTAAGTTGGACACTCGTCACATATAAGCATAACTATTCATCTATGGAGAAATATTATTTGGTAATGGTGTTCACTTCCCAAAAGTTATGACACTACATGTTGAACAATAAAACTATTGTCATTGTTAAGGTGGACCTTCTCAAGTACTTATTGTACAAAGTAACTCTTATATATTGCATGGCTAGATGGGTTATGATATTGAGTGAATTTGATGTTGAGTATCAGAATAAAAAATCTATTAAAGGGAAAGTCATTGAAAATCAACTTGTTGAAGCTCCTATTATAGATACTCAACCACTCACATTTGATTTTCTAGATGACTCTATCATGATAATAGAAAAGGTGGCTCATGAACACTATCAAAACCCAATTTCTCTCTAAGCTGAATAACTTGTTTGATCTATGGATTATTATGGTTTTTATTTGATTAACTATTGTTTGATTAAGCTTTATGTCATATGCTGATTATGGGATAGTTATATGTTACTTAATTTACATGATTGATTTATTATGAGATAACTGTACTTTTATGATTTGTATAGTATGATCATGTATGCTAGTTATACAACAATATTTTATAGATATAATTATGTTTTGAGCTAACTACTTTCATTATTGTGAGGTGCATGTAAGACAAATCCATCCCTTAGAAAATCATCAGAGAGGATGGTGTAGATAGATGCATTAGGGGACAATAGAGAGAGAAATCAGAAACCCATGCACACACCACAATAGAATAATATGGTTTGTGATTATTTTTATGAGTTGATAGTTGTATTATGTTTTATTTTTTATTGTGTATGTCTACTGTGATATTTTTTTATTCTATAATCATGTTGTTTGTTTACGTAATTTCACTAATCTAGTTATTACTGCATTATTAATTATTAATGTTATAGTTAGTTGATTGAATGAATCTATTCATGTATTAACATGACTTACCATTATTTAATAATAATTGATTGGTTGTATGGTACATAGCTGAGTGTTTGTATTAACAATGCTTTTTTAGATTCTAATAGATGTAATCTATTACTTAGATTGATCGGTTTATTTAAGTGAATGATTATGTTATAAAGTTACTATTATCATTATAATAGTTAGCATGATTAAATGTAATTAATGTTTTTACGTAAGAGTAGTGCTAAAGCATTAAGTGAAATAATATGTAAAGTGTTTTAGACAATATCATTGTTTAATGATTATGTAGATATCATTATGTTTATTGATTCTTTGTTAAAGGCTATGGTTATTTGTCTAACCTAGGGAGTTAACTTCTAGGGAGGTCAAATGCACAATGTTTAAATTCATTGGATGACTTGGTAACATAGTTGATAGTCTTTTAAAGTCATATATGTATTACCCTTGCCATATAGTTATTATGTTATATGGACTTGTCGATAGTCGATATTGCATGGAATAATATTGATTATGACTTGTCATTTAGTTAGTTTGTATGGACTAAAGGAAGTCGATGCTAGATTGGATAAAGTCTAAAGGCATGCATAATATCAAGGATATATAATAATTATTTTAATTAGTCATGGATAAATTTTGAGATGATTAGGGTTTCTAATCTCTAGTTGACTCAATTAACAATGATTCTTAGCAAAAATCATTATGCGAGTTGGAAGGATTGCATGAGAATGGTGATAGATTGTAACTTAGTGGAGATCAATTGAACTATGTTGGGTATGCATTAGTTTAGTCTAGTTTTGTTTGTCAAAAAAGAGGGGAATTTGGTGGTAATAAAGGATGGAGAAGAATAAAAAGGGAGAAAAGGAGGACTGTGAGGATGGATTATAGGTGAAGAGTAGGTAGAAAAATAAGAAAGAGAGTTTGAGCTAAGGAAGAAGATTAGATATGACTTTATTGGCATTATAATTATCGTTATAGGTTGGTATCACACTTTAAATTCTTATGTTATATTGATGGATTTTGGAATTGAAAAGGTTTACTAGGTTTTTCATTTATTTTGAAATTATAAAGAAAAATATAAAAGGGGTTATATGTAGAGCCCTGCGGAAGGCTCGACCCTCCAGAGAACCCTACATCCAACCTAGGGTAAACCTAGTGGAATGGTTAGAGTTGTAGGATTTTTCCATAGTTATTATGGCTATATGTAATCTTTGTCTTAATTCCTAATTCAATTCAAAAACATCTGTGAAATCATAAAATTATTATTTCATTTAAAGAGTATTTTATATTTTTGTCTTAGTTTTGTTGTCAAACCAGTTAAGGGATATTTTCATCAAGGCATTAAAATAATTCTAGTTTGTATGAGGGATTTGACTGTGTATAACCCTAATTAAATTTTTGGGTATAGACGTATGGGTTATTTATATAAAATTGGACTATAAATATACATACATACATACATACATACATATATATACTTGGTTTGTAGCTGATTACTCACACACACACACACACACACACACACACACACACACACACACACACACACACACACACACACACACACACACACACACACACACACACACACACACACACACATGTGCACGCGCACACACACACACACACACACACACACACACACACACACACACGCGCGCGCGCGCGCGCGCGTGTATAATCAGCTACAAACCAAGTATATATATGTATGTATGTATATTTATAGTCCAATTTTATATAAATAACCCATACGTCTATACCCAAAAATTTAATTAGGGCTAGTGTGTGTGTGTGTGTCCTAAAATTTGGGGCTTTTGAAAGAGATTGTGTGTGTTAGATATAACCAATTTAGGGTGCCTGTATAAATGACTTTGAAGTTTTAATTTTCCAATGATTTTGTTTACTTTGGGGTTTAAATGAATTTGTAAATTATAAATCATGATCATGGTATTTAGATTTGAATCTATTTTAAATCCTGTAGCATATGTATTTATACATATACGAGTTTGGGGATAAATCGGGTTAAGCCATAAACAAATAAAGTCTGGATACAGGGAGGAGTATGAAGAATTGTCTGTGTACTCAGATTTACACATAGATATATGCATTAAAAGGTAAATGTTGTTTCATCTAAGTTTATGATTTCAATTAAATATATTATTATATACAAACTATGTAAATATTAAGGTCAAATTCAAAATAGAATGGATGTTTAGTTCTATCTATGTATTGTTATGTATATTCATATTAGTCTATGATTTTTGAATGAGAGCCTTGCATAATTAATGATAGGATTGGGTATGAGGTTTAATAAGTATTTTTGCATGAAAGTGTTTATGTGGTCAAGGTTTGAGTTATTATCAGAAATCTCAAGTTGAACATACTCGGCTGAGTGTATGTCTTTGATCATATTTATATGCAAGTAATTTAAATGATAATAAGAATCGAATGATTTGAATAATTTAAATAAATGGAATTGGGGCATAATTTTTTGGTTGTGTATGAATTGTAAATCACAAGTAAATTAGGATTTATCTAGTATATAAAAGGGTATTGGGACTATTTTATTAGCTATATGTATACTTAGAGTATATAGAATACTCTAGGACAATTGACAGTGGATGTCTTCTTAGAGTATACCGTATATAATAAAATAATTATAACATATAAATTTTTTAATTGAGAGTTCTAAAAATATATATACAGATGGTATAAATTATACGATTGTTGACTATGTTATAAATATGAAAATGATTAAACCATATATATATATATATATATATATATATATATATATATATATGTATGTATGTATGTATGTATGTATGTATGTATGTTCACAAGTGTGATATGTTTGAAAACACTATTACCATAACAGGGTAAGATGGGTGCTTGTTATATATTTTAATGTTTGGATAAAAACATTAGAATAAGATATTTAAGGGGTTTATTATAGAGCTCATTAAGTTATTTTTCACTGGTTTTTGTTAAATATGTGGAATATGAACAAATAAATAAGCATGTGTTTTGATGTTTATTTTGTGGATGAAATAACATTATAAGTTACTTTCTAATTTGGGTAACTAGCAGTCTAGATATAATCTTTACTCGGATGATATGTTATATTAAGGACTATTTTTTTATTTTGTTTATTATTCTATAATAAATTAGATGATATTAGATTAATTGCATTATATTTGATGAACTAAATGTGTGTATTTGATATTTCTATACTTAGCATATTTTTTATAAGCTAAAAAGAAATATTTTGAATGAATATATTGGTTTTTATTTTATATATATATTTTAACCAAATCTCGCATTTATGACACTAAATAAGTAGTGGATGGATTCCATTAGTTTAATTATCACTATCAATGCAAGATGAGGTGTAATTCAATCGAATGATGTGTATGAAATTGACTGATCCTAGAGATCATAAATATGTGAAAACTTTGACCAAAATAATGTTTATAGTTAAAAATTGTTATTTCATATATTGATATAGTTTTCATATTTGTGAGATATCATGTTATAATATATTTCTTTGTGGTACACATTATTTATTAGATACATACAACACACGGTTTCTATTTTTTCACTCTAGATTCCCACACCGTCATTATCTACCCATTTGTGAAAGGATGGCCATTTATGATCCATAAACTCCACTGATAAACTCTAAGTGAAATTTTAAAAGTAAAAATTATGAATTTATCAACTTATAAGATGTTGGAATGATTAAGAACTGATCAAAATGTGATCCAAGAATCATGTTTCAAAATTGAAATACAGGTGAATTGAAAGTTCACATCATTTATCCTTTGAAACTATCAGATTTTTCTAAGTTCCCAATTTAATCAATTTCTCGTAAATGATCAAATAATTAAATTTTGTATTCTTGATTAAAATCTAAATTATAATCTACAATTTAACTAAAATTGAAATGCAAAAATGAATCCAAAGATCAAAACACAAATTATTTACGGGGTTCAGAATTTCCTATGTCCCCAGGTTCTTATTGAACTGATCCATTAATGTTGTTAAAATTTTAAAGCTATAATAATACTTAAAAAAAACAAAATATCATATCTCTTTTCAAAAATAGTGTTTCAGACCTTCAAAAGACCTTGGCTGACTCAACACGTCCTTCACCTTCCTGAATCACAAGCAAAGGCTTTCTCCAAATCAAAATTGGTAAATTATATAGCTCAAAATGACATCAAAAATTATCCAAAATAGGAAAATTAATATACTACATAGAGCGTATCAAAATTATAAACAACTTTTTAGTTTACTCCAAGCTTTGGTTTGGCCTCTAAGGGCTCCAAAATGACCAAATACAACAAACTAGTCTATATTTTTCAATACACAGTCCAGAATTTGATAACTTCAAATAGAGTTTCGTCCATTTTATAACACTTTGACCTCCATAGCTAAAGTGGTCAAGGCCTATCCCTTTTGGGTGGTAGGTCAAGGGTTCAAAACTGCTGGCCCTTTCTTTTAGGCACTTTGCATGCATTTGAAATCTTTTCCTCCTTGTTTGGTGCGCTTTGACTTATTCTTTTGTCCCACATGGTCAGCGTGGAAGGTTGTTGCATGCTTAAAATAGATGAGTTTGTTTACTTTTAAAATTCCTAAGACTTATGTTCCAACTTATTCCTCCGCTTAGACTTGGTCTTAGCATGATTGGTGGGATGACGTGGCAGGTGATGTGGCAGCTTGTGCAAGTTGGCCTTTGGCACCTTGTTTCAAAGTGATAAATGTTTGAAAATTTCTCAAATAACATGTGAATAAAAAACACCAAACTAAATTTTTTTTGCACCTAATTATTTTTCCACGTGTCAAATGGCTATTGGTCCACTTGGCATATTTAAATAGTGCCACGTCACTTTCGACTCTCATTTTTCAGCCAATCTTCAAATGGCCATAACAGGAGCTCCCAAACTTGGATTTACGTTCTGAAAAATGCGTCAAAAAGATATTAAAGAGCTCTACAGTGTGCCACCACTGAAAATCTAACTTGAAACCATTATAAAAACTCAATTTTTGATCACACCTCCCCAATGGAGGGCTTTTGGTCTCCAAAAGTCCAATATCCCCTGAAACTACAAACTGGTCTACTGCATCCATGAAAATAGAACCCAATCATAGCAAGAGGTATAAAAAATTAAATTAAAATGATTAAAAATCAAAATGAAAAAATTCCTAATCCAAAGGCATGAGTAAGTGAATCTGCAACTGCCAAAGTGATTACAACATACCAAAACTGCTTGCCCAAATGTCACATCTTGTAAAGCGGTGAATTGCCAAAAATTGAAACAACTCCCAATGTAACTGCAAGACAAGTTTATAATGCCGAAAACATACAATAAATGTTGTGGAAATGTTGTAATACAATGCCCTAGTATGGGACTTATATGCTAAGCAAATGCAAATAACCAAAAGTGTATGTTACCTAACATCTAAACATGCCCATAGGGTCTTAACAATGCATCTATACATCCATGTGCCAAATATAGATACATTCAAAATATAAGTCTAATAAGTGTTGTAAGGAATTAACTCAACCTACAACATCACTCTGCTATATCCCTAACTATTTTAAATGAGTTAATGTCTTATCCATTATTAGATTACCCATACATTATATTTTGGAGATCAAAAACTTAGAGTTATCAAAAAGTGAGAATTGAAAAAAATTTCATATGATAAACTTGTCTTGAAGTGTTCCCACCAACTCTAATCTACATCTATCAAAGCTTGTTCATTCCCTTAGATGAATTCTTAACCATGCTTTGCAAAAAGAATGTAGTGATAATCCACTTAACCAATTCTTTCTTCCTAGTGAAATTGATTGTCTCCGTGGATTCATTATCAATTGCATATTGTTGACTTAACCTCTTAAATGGATTTTCACTTGTAGGTTTTACCTTATCCTAGGTTGTATTGTCAACTACATTATGGATTGAATTAGCTTCATTAACCTTAGTAAGAGGTTTGTAAATCATCTTAGTTTTAACATTACTTGAATGTGAAGATGACTGAAGCTTAAAACATCTATCAATACTATGTCCACTCACTTTACAATGAGTACAAACTTCCTTCTTAGGTGAGGGTCCCCTTTTGCCAATTCCCAAATTAACATAAGAATGGTCTTTAAAACATGCAATATGCTTAAACAAAGCTTTTCATTTCCAATAAGTCTTAGCACTATGGTTATTCATCCCACAAAAAGTGCATGAAAATGATTACATTATCTTTTATACATTATATCCAAAATTCTTAAAAATATCAATTGGATCAAAAGATTTAGTGTAAGAATCAGGAGGTGGAATCTCAATACCTCTTTTACCTTTACACCTTTGAACTAGTGGCCTAGTACCTTCGCTACTGGAAGCTCGTCTTTCTTTAGCCATGGAAGAAACTTCTCCATCATCCACTTGCACACTAGTATAACCCAAACCTACATGAAGAGGTCTATGCTCAACTTGAATTGGGTTAGATATACCTTGGATATCTCTACTAATTCCTCCTCCATTATAACCCATTTTAAATAACAATTTAAATCCTATGCCCTTAGTGTATCTTTCAAAATCACCAAAAATAATATTACTAGAATTTGAGTCTGAAATGGTAGAAGAAGATGAAGATTCCTATGGTGAAAAACTTATAGTGCACTCAGTCATAGTATCTACATCTGAAGTTGAAGGCTTTACCTTTTCACACTCACCACATTGTAATCTAATCAAGAGCTCATCCTTGGATTCAAGCTCCGATTTTAACTTTGCCACTTGCAATTCAAGTGCAAATTTCTGGCATCTCAAGATTGCATTTTCATCTTTGATGGCCTCAATATATGACAACATGCCCATGGTTTCTTGAAAACAACTAATTTCACACTGCACATTGCAATATAATCAATCTACAAACCAATAATCCAACTATTTTGGAAGCAACTATCAATACACAACTAGAAGCAAACCCTGCATTCTAACCTAGCTCTGATACCAACTTGATCCGTAAACTCCACTGATAAACTCTAAGTGAAATATCAAAAGTACAGATTATGAATTTATCAACTTATAAGATGTTGGAATGATTAAGAACTGATGAAAATATGATCTAAGAATCATGTTTCAAAATTGAAATACAGGTGAATTGAAAGTTCACATCATTTATCCTTTGAAACTATCAAATTTTTCTAAGTTTCCAATTTACTCAATTTCTCATAAATGATCAAATGATTAAATTTTAAATTCTTGATTAAAATCTAAATTGTAGTCTGTAATTTAACTAAAATTGAAATGCAAAAATGAATCCAAAGATCAAAACATAGAAATTGTTTACGGGGTTCAGAATTTCCTACGTCTCCGGGTTCTTATCAAACCGATCCATTAATGTTGTTAAAATTTTCAAGCTAAAATAATACTTAAAAATAAAAAAAGATCATCTCTCTCCAAAAATAGTGTTTTATACCTTCGAAAGACCTTGGCTGACTCAGCACGTCCTTCACCTTCCTGAATCACAAGCAAAGGCTTTCTCCAAATCAAAATTAGTAACTTATATAGCTCAAAATGCATCACCAATTCTCCAAAATGGGAAAATGAATATAATAAATAGAGCATATCAAAATTATAAACAACTTTTTAGTTTACTTTGAGCTCTGGTTCGGTCTCTAAGGGCTTCAAAATGACCAAATACAACAAACTGGTCTATATTTTTCAATACACAGTCCAGAATTTGATAACTTCAAATAGAATTTCGTCCCTTTTATAACACTTCAACCTCTGTAGCTGAAGTGGTCAAGGCCTATCCCTTTTGGGTGGTAGGTCAGGGGTTCAAAACCACTGGCCCTTTCTTTTAGGCACTTTGCATGCATTTGAAATCTTCTCCTCCTTGTTTGGTGCGCTTTGACTTACTCTTTTGTCCCACATGGGCTGCATGGAAGGTAGTTGCATGCTTAAAATAGATGAGTTTGTTCTATTTTCAAATGCCTAATGCTTAGGTGCCAACTTAGGCCACCACTTAGACTTGGTCTTAGCATGATTGGTGGGATGACGTGGCAGGTGACGTGGCAGCTTGTGCAAGTTGGCTTTTGGCGCCTTGTTTCAAAGTGATAAACGTTTGAAAATTTCCCAAATAACATGTGAATAAAAAACACCAAACCAAAATTTTTTTGCACCTAATTATTTTTCCATGTGTCAAATGGCTATTGGTCCACTTGGCATATTTAAACAATGCCATGTCACTTTCGACTCTCATTTTTGACCAATCTTCAAATGGCCATAACAGGAGCTCCTGAACTCGGATATACGTTCTGAAAAATGCATTAAAAATCTCTCAAAGAGATCTAAAGTGTGCCACCACTAAAAATCTGACTTGAAACCATTATCATAACTCAATTTTTGATCAATTTACTTATTGAGAGAGAGTGTGGGGGATATATGATTCATAGTTGGTGTGGAAAAGTAATCAGATGATGCTCTCCTTCCTCACAGGAGTATTACACTAGAGAATAGATTTGAGATTATAGATTGGCACTTGAGTCAAAGAGACTCTGAGTCATGGAGACTCATTCTCTATGAAGATTTGTATAATTTATTATTATTTGAAATATTATTTATTGTTGAAACTATAATTTTATTCATTGTACTTTTACAAAATAGACTATTATTATATCACCTGTGGCTAAAATTATACTATTACTTTAATGATTTAGATGCAATATTTATTGTTTATTCAACATTGTGCATGATTTATTATATATTTTCATGATGATCATTAGCTAAGTGGATTAGCTATAAACCTTGTGGTTAACTAAATTAATTTCATTAATTAAAGATCTCTAAATAAATTCCTCTTTATGAGATTTATTAGATGAATACATGTAATTAATTTTTTACTATATTTTAGTAAAACCTAGTGGGGTTGTTACATTATGGCACAAAGCTGAGGCTCAAAATTTAGGACTTAATGTGTTCACTAACATAAAATTATTCTCCTATTAAGAAGGAAGAATAATGGTGCATGCTAGACCAAGAGGTGTGGGTACTTTGAATACCAATCACCCTTTTGATCCAAATTAGTTAGCCATTGAGCAAGATGCGAAGTTGGATCAAATCCTCACAACCATGCAAGAGACTAGGGACTGAATCATGGCCCTAGAATAAGAAGTGCATGGCCATGAAGAGGAGAATGCTCAAGAGGAATCTAAAGAGCATCCTGATGAGTAGGAACATCCTCAAGAGTAGAGGCATGATGAAGTGCCATAGGATGCGAGAGCTTGAGTAGCTACAAAGTTGGCATGAGATATGAAATAGGTAAATCCACCCAAGTTTAATGGAATTATATTAGGAGGTGAAGATAAATCATGGCTAACAGAAATAGAGAAATATTTTGAGATTTAGAATTATTTTGAAGTCACAAAAGAGGTTGGGGAGCTTATCAACTTATTGGCAAAGCAAGAACATGGTGGGCAAACAAGAAACTTGAGATGAACCTCAACTCAACCACCACCACTTGGGAATATTTTGTGACTTTGTTTAGGTCATGATGGCTTTCACAATTGTATTTTGATCAAAAGCTTATAGATTTTTAGAATCTTAAGCAAGGGGATTTATTAGTGAATGAATATTGGGAGAAATTCACTAAGCTCCTTAAGTGTGTACCTCAGTATTAGGTGGATGAGAGGTTCAGGATTAAGAAATTCATCATGGGATTAAAACCCCAAATTAGTTTTGAAATATATGTGCATGTTCCATCTACCATGGACCAGGTTTTTGAGAAGGCAATCAAGCAGGAACAAAAATTGAAATCTCTTGCCCAAGTTAGAAATAAGTTCAATAATAATTTTGGAAGTTCTAAACTAACTTTCAAAATGAAGAAGTAGAAGCATAAGAGTGGAGACTCTAAGAGTCAGTTCAATAATCAGAATGCTAAGTTCAATAGTGGTTCAGGGAATAAAAAACTTAGTAATAGTTTCAAGGGAAACCAACAATCTGACAAGAAAGGACCAGTTGGGGGTTTCTTCATATATAGAGGTGACAATTATGCTTGAGAATGTACTTAGGATGTGTCAAAGATCAAGGGTTCTACTTCTCAGCAAGGTACATTTCAACAACAAATTCCTGTAGTTATTGACAATCATCAGGTTGAGTATCAAGCTTCACCCATATAACTATTAGGTTTTTTGTTTGATTATCTAGTTTCTATTTTGAAAGAAATGGGAGCTAAAGAATGTTTCATTTCTCTTATAATGCTTAGTAAATTATCTATAAAAGTTGGAGTTATGGAAAATACATGGTTGGTACAATATGATAATGAATCTAGTGTCGAAGTTAACAAATGTCTAGTCGAAGTAGAGATTAGGTTGCCTAAATTCACTATTATTGGGGTCATATGATGTGATCCTAGGAGTCAATTGGATTGCCAAGCATAAAACCAAGGTTAACCGTTATCTAATTAAGTTTGAGTGTTAAGATGATTTTGGAAATTAGACATAATTTTAGGGTGATAAAAGGGAGTTGAAACTAAGACAAATTTATACAATTCAACTCAAGAAAGCTTAGAGAAAGGGTTGTCAAGCATTTATTGCTAATATAAATGAGATGGAGGAATATAAGGAACCATCCATCAAAGATTATAATTTTATAAATAACTTTCATGACATGTTTCCATAAGAATTACTAGGATTGCCACCCAAGCATGAGTTTGGTTTCTTGATTGATATGATACCTAGATCAAAACCATAGTCTAAGGTAATGTAAAAAATTATAACCACCAAATTGGTTGAGTTAAAGGCATAACTTTAGGAGTTGTCAAAAGGGTTGATTCGACCAAATGTGTCACCTTGGGGTACAATAGTTATCTTTGTCAAAAATAAAGATGACACTCTTCACTTATGTATAGATTACATGATGTTAAACAAAGTAATGATCAAGAATATATATTTTTTCCATGCATTGATGATCTCTTTGATAAAATGTGAAGGGAAATTCTTTTCTAAGATTGATCTTAGAGTAGGGTATTATCAGTTGAGAATCTATGATGAGGATATTCTAAAAAACAACATTTAGAACTTGATATGGGCACTACGAGTTCACAATGTTACCATTTGGATTGACAAATGGTCTAGCAACAATTATGAATCTTATGAATAGTGTAGTTAGAGACTATCTAGATCATTTCGTTTTGTTTTTTTTAGATTACATCCTCATTTATTCTAAGGATGAGTAGGAGCACCTGCAATATCTAGAACTTGTTTTGTAATGTTTGCAAAATCATAGGTTGTATGACAAGTTATCTAAGTGTGTATTTTTTCAAAATAAAGTGTAGTATTTGGGACATATTATCTCTATAGATGGTATTTTATTGAATCTAACAAAGATAAAATCCATAATGGAGTGGCTAGCACCAAAGAATGTGCATGAGATAAGGAGTTTCAAGGGATTAATAGGATATTATAGGAAATTTGTTTTAAATTTATTTAAGATACCTAATCCAATTACCTCTTTTTAGTGGAAGAATCAAAGTTTTGTTTTGTCAGACAAGTATGAGATAGCCTTTCAGGAACCAAAAAAGAGGTTTACTTTAGTACCAATGCTGAGAGTTCTCTATCCTAATGGTCAATTCTCAATGATCAACAATAATTCAGGGATGGACTTGGAGGATTTCTTATGCATGATGGCTCAGAGGTAGCCTATGAGTCTAGGAAACTAAATCCATATGAAGTGAATTATGCCCCTCATGACCTAGAATTTGTGGTAATTATGTATGCTTTATAAGTTTGGAGGCATTATGTTTTAGGGAGCCATTTGAGCTCAAGAATAATAATTTGGGACTCAAGTACATCTTCACCCAAATAAATGTGAATGCTCATCAAAGATGATGGTTAGAGTTCTTATCTAATTATGATTTTAATATTAATTATATCAAAGGCAAAGAGAATAGAGTATCTGATGCTCTAAGTTGTAGGAGGTACATAGCAATTATGAATACTACTAGGAGTACTTTTTGAAATCAAGTAATCAATTTTTTTCTAAGAGATGAATTATATGATTAGGTTAGGAAAGCATTATCTGAGAATGCTTAAAATCCTAGGTATAAGGGATTAAAGATAGAGAGGGGTGGTATTTTATGGTACAACAGTAGGATGTATGTGTCTAATAGAGAGAATATAAGGAGTATAGTGCTAAAGGAATTACACAATGCCCCATATTGAGGACATCCATGAGTAACCAAGCTCATGGCTGAGCTTAGACCACTCTATTTTTGGAACGGAATCAAAAGATATGCAATAGATTTTATGTCTTGTTATCTAGAATGTCAATGTGTAAAAGTTGAACATGTGAATCCAACTCAATTGTTATATCCACATGATAGACCAGAATAGAAGTGGCAAGTGATTAACATGGAATTAATCCAAGGGTTTCCATTATCACAAAACTAACATGATATGATCTTAGTTGTAGTTGACAAACTAACCAAGGTAACCCTCTTCATACCTAGTAATGTGATAAATGATGGACCTATGCTTGTGAAGAGATTAAGGAAATAAGAGTATCAATTACATGGATCTATAGAGAAAATTATTTCAAATCAATATTTAAAAATGACTTTTAGGTTTTGGTTGACTTTAAATTTATCTCTAGGTATACAGTTGAATTTTAGCACTATTTATCACTCATAAAATAATGGATAGATAGAGCGAATTAACAATTTTTAGAAGATCTCTTTCATATTTATTGCATGAATCAATAATAAAAGTGTGAGGAGTACCTTCCATTGGTTGAGTTTCTTTACAATAACTCATACCAATCAACATTGAAGATGGATCTATTTGAGGCATTATACAAAAAGAAGCATAGAATACCAATCAGTTGGGACAGGTTAGAAGATAGGGTAGTCTTTGGATGTGAGATGCTTTTAGAAATAGAATAAAAAGTAAGGACAATCAAGAAAAGGTTGGCTAAGGCCAATGATAGATAGAAAAGTTATGCTGATCTGAGGAGAATAACTAGACAATTTTTTGTAGCTCATAAAGTGTTTTGTGTGTAAAGCATCAAAAAATCTCAATTAAATTTGAGAAGTTAATGAAACTTTCACTGAGATATGTATGACCCTTATAGGTTTTGGAAGTGGTCAATGCTATAACATATAGGCTTGCATTTACACTAGCTCTATCTCTTTTGCATAAGTCTTCCATGTGTCTTATCTTAAAAAGTATGTTGCTAATCCTTCACATGTGTTGGATTGGAATCCTTTATAGGTTCTAGGTCCCAAGGTGGTCATGGTAGAACCAATAAAAATAATTGACACTCTCAAACTTAGTTTGTGTAATAGAGAAGTATCATTATCTTTTCCTTATTCACTGTGAGTCAAATTAAGACCAAGCCAAATGATGTCTTAGACCACTAAAATGCTCTGATTTGTTAGGAGATATCATGTGCATGTGTTGATTTAAATTTATATTATCTTAATTAGGATAATACCTTGTATGAAATCATCACCTTCTTCTGATTCAACTCTAGTCAAATTATGACTCAATAAATTGACATTTTTGACCAGCTTGTTTAAAAGTGTGACCAATTTCCAAGAATTTCAAAAATCCTAAGTGAAGCCATTAAGAAAATCAAAACCAAATTCAGAGCTTAAGTGGAAAATCCATGGAAATTTATTGAATATCTATTATTGAAAATTCATAAATCAAAATATCTGGGCCATGACATCACCTATGACATCATTGAAGGGGTGTCAAGCATTAAGCATTAATAGAGATAAATACCAGGGTTAAGCCCACCCATGCCTCATTAATTCTCACTTATTCCAAAATATTAATGGCTTTATCCTTCAAAATTGAATTAATCCTTGGCCACACATCTTAATCTCAAGATGGATAGTCACGATTGATTCTCAACATTCATCGAAAGCTATAAAGACATGAGTCATGACCATAAATTTTAAGCTTCAGTTGTGCAATGTTATTATGCAAAAATAATTCTAGAGAAGCTTCACTCATTCCCCTAAATTGACCAAATCAAGGAACCAAATCCATTGGTGAACTAAGACATGATGGAGGTGCATGCTAAATCACATTATGATCAGTTTTTGAAGGAGAGTCACTATGGAAAGATATTACTTATCAAGTTTTCTTAGTTTCTTTATTTCATTAACACTGCCCCTCGAGGGAGTAGGATTAACACATTACGTTCTTTATTATTATTATGGGTTTTATTTACTAACACATGAACTAAGTTACTTTGTAATCTTGCTCTACATTTTGGCATGCTCAGTAGGACCACACATCTCACATACTATTTTATCCTTCTAATTGTGCATTCAAACCCTCTTTTGAGGCCATTTTACTCTATTTTTATTTTAATTTTCATATTTTTAATCTTTTGGACCAAATGGCAAGATCATCCTATAAATGGTGAGGTCATATTGAATATCAATGAGATCACCCTATGGAATAATGAGATCAACCTGAGTAATAATGAGGTTGCATGTACAAATGATGAGATTGACTATTATGATTTTTTGTTCTCTATGTGTTTTTTATAGATCGATGAGATTAACCTGCTTATTAGCAATATCGACCTATGGAATGACGAGGTCATCTAATAATCAATGATATTTTCTTGAACCAAAATTTATAATAGGGTCACTCTATGGAATGGGGATATCACCCTGTGGAATGGTAATATTTCCCTATTAAATAACAAGGTCACCTTGTGGAATGACAAAATCACTCTTTATAATGATAATATTTCCCTTTGTTAAAAATCTAGAGATTTAAACTAGCAAGCTTCAATTTTTTTTTATATCCTCTACCCTTGCTTGACTACCAACACTTTGTTTTGGTAGGATTAAGACACTTCACTAGTTTAATTTTTATAATAAAAAATTAAAACTTATATAACATTTTAATTCAAGCTTAAAATAAACATTCATGGTAGCTTAGTACTCTGAAGAGTCTTTACTTTGTTGTCATTTGTTTATTCATTAAACTAGTTTCAAACTTATTTAACCTAATTTTTATTTTTGAAAACCAAGCTTAGCACATATGCTCTCCTGGTAGAGTGGATTACAAGAAATGATTAGTCAAGAATTATTCTAATAAATCAAATAAAAATGCCTAAAGATATAAACACATCAAGCCAAAGTATTCATGTAGGAATTGCTAATTATAATGAAGAACAAAATGAAAGAAAACAATACTAGTTACCATCCCAAATCGATTCCATCACCCAAGAGCATCTCCAAGTGTGTTCTCCCCTTGACCAAGCATCCTTGTATTTATCAACAATGGTGTCAAACTCTCCAATGTCTCAAGAATACTCCACAAAACCTAGGCTCATGATATTGAAACTATCTAATTGCCTATCAAATGAAGGTAATATAAATATGAATAATATAATAATCAAAACACAAATGATTTATGAAGAGATTTTAGCATTATAACATTAGAATACTTGATCTTAAAAATGATGTTCATGGCCTCTTTATTTATACATTTCTAAGATTGATCAGAATGAATTATGACCATCCATCTTGAGATTAAGATGTGTGGCCAAAAATCCATTAAATTTTGGAGGCTAAAATCAATAAATGAATTCATAATGATTTTGGAAAGAAGGGGTATTAATGAGGCATGGGATGCATTAATAAGGCATGTGAGGCCATGATTTATATATTTTATGCATTTATGGCTTAGGGATGCCTTTTCAAGAAATGATGTCATTAGATGACGCAGTTAATAAAAATCAATTTCCAAAAAAAAATTCAACAACCTCCATGGAAAGTCCACTTAAGATCCTGATTTGGATTAATTAGCCTTAAACAAGATTAATCAACATTTGTGCAATTCTTTGGAAATTGGCCCTTAATTAATCAAAATAGTTAGAAAGTCATATTAATGGGTCATAACTTGACTTGGGAAGAATTAGAAGGCAATGTTAGATGCATTGGAACCATATTCCCATTTAAGACATCGTCAACACAACATAACAAAGGTATGTGATGTGTACAAATGAATTAGGAGAAAAGAGTGATCTAGAGCATAAAAAGGTGAAATCATCATTTTGACTCGAAACTAATTGATCAAAGTTAGGAATCACATAAAATGCATTGCCCCATTTAGGAATACGTTGGCCTAAATTGACACTTGTAAATAATAGGTTCAGACCATTTAAGGTGTTTTAGTGATTTTGACTAAAAATGTGCATTTGAGTAAGATTAACAATTTCAACACAATTTTTGTTAGGAATTGGATATCTATATTTTACCCCTATTTAAGAAGGTGCAGTGAAACATTTAGGTGAAGTAACATCTTTTCAAAGAAAAGAGTTGTCAAGAAAAAAATTGAAATAACCCATGATGCCCCCTCAAGAAGACATACTAGGATGAAAGAGAAGGATGGACTCTCAAAAAGAGAGGGACAATGAGAGATTAACCATGGATTAGATCACATCTAAATGAGCTCATGCTAATGCTTAAACTCATGGTTATCATTGATGATCAAAATATAATTAGAGGTATAATGGGCCCCAAAGAGGGGGGGAATGGAAAGGATTCAATCCATAAATGTAAGGGACATAATTTAAATGCACCTAATTTGAGAATGTAATCTACATGCTTATGATATTGATCAATCCCAAGGCAAGTTGCAAACTAAAATATTGCCTTCATGGGCATTAGTGTGGAGAGCTTGGAATTAAAGGTAAAGGGAGAACATGGTATCCATAAAGATGATAATAAGAAGTGCCCCAATAGAGCAAATTTAATCATGATGAAACAATTTTGCCCTAGTAGGGCTAATTTTGATCATTGATAAAAAATAAATAATGGTTTGCCCCTATCAAATGTGGTGCCCCTACATGGGTAAATTGGTAAGCAATTAGTTCAAGAGTATATCCTAAAATATAGATTAAAGTGAGCGGGCACAAACATAGATGCGATGGTGGAATGGCTTAAAAAAATCAACAAAAAACTAGGCATATGAGAATGCATAAAGTGATGAAAGAAGAATGAATGTGGCTGAGCTGATTCTAGATGTGCTAGATAAGTGGACATTTCTTACATAGTTTCATGGACTCATGTTCCAACATGAACTTTAGGCCAATTTAATTCACCCAAGTTTGGGAGAGAATGGAATGAGGGATGATGAAAACTAACCAAGAATTAATTATAATCATGATGTATGCAAATATATTCATGTCTAAACATAGATTCAAGTGCGAAAATGCATGATACCTAGATGCCTATTTTCATATCATGAGCCTAGATTATGCATAGTGTTCTAGAGAACTGTTCATTAGAGTGGTGTTGACATTAAGACTTTGAAACTTGAGCACAAAATGCTTGATATAGAAAAAAAATTAGGCATCATAAGTATGAATAACTTAAAATGACATAATATTCCAATTTTATGGAGCCAGTTCAAATGTGAATACCTATAACTAAGGATAATGGTAAAACAATGACCAAAACCAAAGATACAACTATTTACATTTAAACAAAAAAACAAAGACAAAGAAAAAGATAAACATAAATGAACCTAACTTGAAATCAAGATATCATTAATCAAGACTTAAGTAGGAAAAAATATTTAAAAATGAAAAGCAAGAAAATCTTAATGACATAGGATCAAGATATAAAGAATCAAGATCTATGTGGACCATTAAGACATTCTTGAACAAAAAAAATAAAAGCAAAATCAAACAGAAAAATAAGACACCAACAAGAACCAAATAAATAAAAAGGTCCAATAACAACTTAATAATATAGGATCAAGATATAAATAATCAAGATCCATGCGAATCATCAAGATGCTTTGAAACATAAAAGAGATAAGCAAAAGCATATATGGAAACACAAGACCAAGATGAGACAAGAAGTAATTAAAAAAAAAAAAAGAGAAGAAATAAAAGGAGAGGTACCAAAACACAACAAAACATAAGAAAACACAACAAAACACCAAGAAACCTCAAATAAACACACACAAATAAAAACCAAGTTAGTGTGGTTTAAAGATAATTATTTATTCATGTGTGGTAGAGGCATTACTTTCCACCAAAATGTAACAAAGAAAAAGGACACAAGAGGTGTTCCCTAATTAAAGGGAAATAATGATTGAAGAAATGGGGGAAGAGAAGAAAAGGAAGAGGTTGGCTGAGCTGACTCCAGATGTATAAGACAAGTGGACATTGCCTACATAGTTCTATGGACACATGTTCCAACATGAACTTCAAACCAAATGTAGTTCTCCCAAGAAGTGGGACAAAATAAAAAGATGATGACCAGAATGTATGATAAATGTTGTAGAAGAAAATGGAAGACTTGATAAATGAGAGTGGTCTTGCAAAATAACAAGGTGATGGGATGAGAGAAAATAATATTGCAAAATGACAAGTGCATGGAATAAGCTAACTTACATAATGGAAAGTTTATAGGATAAAATGCTTAAAAAATGACAATAACATGGCGATCAGAATGTACAAAATCATAAGATATTGTTTTTATTCTTTTATGGATCTGTTATATAATGTTTTTGGTATTTGCAAAGTATTTCCAATGTTTTTGGTGTTTTTGGGATAAAATATGCATAAGATGGGAATATCTAGTCAAGGAGATGCTCATCCAAGAGTAGAAGTTCCAATAAAATAGCTAATCCAACTACAATGACCCTCATGAATATAAAAAATGGATTAGGGAACTAAATAATAGTTCTAATAACAACTAAAGCTGATTACAACGACACGTGCTCACAAATCAGTGAGAGCAAGGATCCAGAAAAGATAACAATGCTCATCAAAAAGTATCAAATGTAATATAAAATTGTGTGCAGTGCAAAATCAATCTGAAGAATCATGTGGTAGGCAAAGATCCTGAGCTGAAAATGTGTACTTGTTTACTTGTCTATAGAAGAAGCTACAAAAATACTATTCTGGCTAAACTGCTTTGTAGAAATAGCATTGAAGGTGTTCATAATGCTGATGAGACATAATTAAGATCATAATTGGTTAAGGGACAAAAGTGTTTAGGTTACAACAAGTCCAAGATGTAATAAAATAAAAGGGTTCCCAAAGAGAATGACACAAGGTAGAATAAAATGTGTTCAGAGTACCAATGGTCTAAAAGTGTTTATTGTCTAGAGTCATGAAAGTAATAGGGTTCATACGAGATTGGTTTAAAGTAGTATAAAATGGTAGGAAAAAATACTTTAACATAAGTTTCCCCAAGTAATGGATCTCATAGATGATGGTTCGAAGCTAGTCATGCATAAAATTTCTTAAGGTGTATAATGTTCATGGGCTCTAGAAGCTCTTCACCATTGGGTTTAGCCAGTTGATATGCCCTTAATCAATAGTTTGGCATGATAAAAAATGGTCCCAACCAATTAGGTTGAACTTACCTTTTTTATTACATTCAACGTTTGTGTTCTTTTGGTTCTCTTTCAAGACCAAATCACCAATCTCAAACTCCTAAGGGATAATGCACTTGTTTTAGCTTCTATACAATCTATTTTGATACGCTTGTAAGTTTTCTAGGGTATTTAAATGCCTACCATCAAGAAGTTCTAGCTCTTTTAACCTTGAGACTCTATAGTTCTCATCATCTTTAATATGCTCCAACGATACTCACAAGGAGGGCAACTTGATCTCTATCAAGATAATAACTTTTTTTCCATAAAAAAAGGAATATGGACTAGATCTTATTGGGGTTTGATGATTGGTTCTATAAGCCCAAAAGGCATGAAAGATTTTCAAGTGCCAATTATAGCCAACATCATTGATAATTTTATTTAAGATGGCTACAATGGTTTTGTTTGATGCCATGGCTTATTCATTACTTTGTAGGTTATATGGATTTAATTTCTTGTGCTTGATCTTGAATTTTTCACAAATATCTTTGACATCTTGGTTTATAAAGGATCTTCTATTATCAAATATAATATGAGTGGGGATTCCATATTGATAGATGATATGGTAATGGATGAATTTAACAATTTGCTTCTTGATGATGTAAGTGAGAGGAATGGCCTCAATCCACTTAGTAAAATACTCAATAGTAGTTAAGATATGTTTATGGCCATCTAAAGATGTTGGGTTTATTTTCTCAATGAGATTGAGGCCCCATGTTGAGAATGACTATGGTGTTGTGATCGGCCGTAGTGGTAAAGAAGGTGCGTGTATCAAATTTCAATGTTCTAGATAAGGAACATACTTTTTTACATAATTACAAGCATTGGTTTCCATTTTTAGCCAATAATAGCCTGTTCTAAGGAGCTTCTTTTCTAAGACTACACCATTGGTGTGGCCCCCACACGTTCCTTCATGAACATCCCTTAGTGCTTGCTTGGATTCTCCCAAAGATAAATATAAAAAAGTATTCCATCATAACCTTTAGAATAAAGCATGTCTCCTAGGAGGGTATAATGGGATAAACAGTGACGGAAGAGTTTTTATTGGCTATTAGATAGGTCAATTTGGAAAAAATGATCATGGATGTACTTATAAAATTCTTGAAACTAGGATAATTAAGGTGGGGGATTAAGACCAACAATGGCGCACACCCTTTTTGAATCTAGTATAACATGTATAGGCTAAAGAATTTTTCAAGAATTGATACTCTTTAGCTCTATCATCAATCTATATCATGGAACCAATTATTGCCATTACATCAGCCAATCTATTATTTTCTCTTGGGATTTGTTCAAACTACAAAGATTTAAAATGATCTTTGAGATTATCAACAATTTACTTGTAAGGAACAAGCTTGTCATCTCTAGTTTGATATTGATCAGTGGTCTAATTGATGATTAATTAAGAATCACCATAGACCTTTAGACTCTAAATATCCCACCAAGTGTGCCAAAATGTAGAGTTGATTACAAGAAATGATTAGTCAAGCATTATTCTAAGAAGTCAATGAAAAATGCCTAAAGAGCTAAACACATAAAGCCAAACTATTCATGCAGGGGTTGTTAATGACAATGAAGAATAAAATGAAAGAAAACAATACTAATTACCTTCACAAATTGATTCCATCACCCAAGACCAGCTCCAAGCATGTTTTCCCCTTGACTAAGCATCCTTGTCTTCATCAACAACGGTGGTAAAATCCTCCAATGTCTCAAGAATACTCCAAAAAACCTAGGATCATGATATTGAAACTATCTAATTGCCTATCAAATGAAGCTAATCCAAATATGAATAATACAATAATCAAAACACAAATGATTTGTGAAGAGATTTTAGCATTATAGTATTACAATACTTGAGCTTAAAAATGATGTTTATGGCCTCTTTATTTATACATTTTTGAGATTGATCATAATGAATTATGACCGTCCATCCTGAGATCAAGATGTGTGGCCAAGAATCCATTAAAGTTTGGAGGCTAAAATCAATAAATGCCTTCATAATTATTTTGGGAAAAAGGGGAATTAATGAGGCATGAGAGGCCATGATTAAGATATTTTATTCATTTATGGCCTAGGGATGCCTTTCCAAGAAATGATATCATTAAGTGATACAATTAATAGAAATCAATTTTCAAAAAGAAATATTCAACAAATTCCATGGAAAATCCACTTAAGCTCTTGATTTGGATTAATTAGCATTAAACAAGATTAATCAACATTTATGCAATTCTTTGGAAATTAGCCCTTAATTAATCAAAATGGTCAGAAAGTCATATTAATGGGTCATAATTTGAATTTAGAAGAATTAGAAGGTGATGTTAGATGCATTGGAATCATATTCCCATTTAGGACATTTCCAACACAACATAACAAATGTATGTGATATGTATTAATGAATTAAGAAAAAAGAGTAATCTGGAGCACAAAAAGGTAGAATCATCATTTTGACTCAAAATGAATTGATTAAAGTTAGGAATTATATAAAATATATTGCCCCATTTAGGTATACTTTGGCCTAAATCGACACTTGTAAATAACATGTTCAGACCATTTAGGGTGTTTTAGTGATTTTGACCTAAAATGTGCATTTGAGTGCAATTTGAGTAAGATTAACAATTTGAACACAATTTGTGTTAGGAATTGGATGTCTACACTCCCCCTGTCCCCTTTAAGAAACTTGGGTAACCAAAGGTGCTTCACTTATTATTTTTATTTCTTAGTCCAAGCATAGAAGGAATGTCAAAAAGACACTCCCCAAGATCTGAGTGACTTGGGTGATCCCAAAATGACATTTAAAGTCCTATATTTATTTTTTGCATCTTAAATTGTGGGTGGGATTTCATCACCTTCCCATGAGTTCTTTAGGGAAACATTGACCTAAGAATTCATCTCCCATCATTATTTCAACCCCACTCCATAGTGGGGTATATAAATTGAGCTGATGAATCATTGGGATGTTAGTTTGAGTGGTCAAACTAAATCCATTAGTAACTGTTGCCCTTAGAACAATGGCCTAATTTGGATATCACACTACAATGAGCAATCTAATGAATGTAGTGGTTGTAAAAAAGGATAATACATTTTCATAACAAGCCAATTATCTTAGATCCAAATGACATGTTGCACCCTAGTGTTAATCACACATATGAGACCATTTAGATCGATCAAAACTTGTAGTTTTTAGACAAACCCCATTTAATATGAAGTATTATTGGTGTAGGGCAAGTATCCTGAAGTTTCATGTCACCATATGATTTCTTGAGAGAATTGGGGGTCTAAACAACCCTAATTTTCATGTGCATATAAATTTATTAGATTAATAACTTATTTATGCTCAACAAGAAGTATATCAATAGAATTTAATAGTACAAAACAACCTTCTTAGTTTCTAAGATAGGATATACACATCGGTGTTTTCTTGTTCTTGTTTACTTGAATTAATTTTTAAGTCAAAATATTTGTGTGTGTGTGCGCTAAAACACATCCAAAAATAAACTCTTGTTATACACCATATTTTGAACAAAGAGATGTTACACTAGTTAAATTAAAAACATTTTAGCCTTGTTCAATAACAAATCAAACCATTTGTGTTTGTATTTCTAAAAGGGCATTGTTACACTGTTCGTTTGGGTCTAGACTATTCATCACTTAAAAATATTAAGTCCTTTAGCCCAAATTTGAAACCTTACCTTTCTATCTTCTAAACCAAAACATGATTCATCTAAGCTAGAGTCTTGCCTACAACTTGGGCTTGGGTGGTTCACATTTTGTGCTTGACTTGAGTAACTTGGGTGAATTTTTTTATTTGGTTTGAAAACCTTGTCTAGACATTTCTCATTCTATTCTTGTTCAAATATAGGCTATCTTGTGTTCACTCAAGCTCTAAGTTATTTGACCATTCAACTTTTTTTTCCATGTGGCATCATTGTGCTACCCATTTTTTTTGGATTTATACTTAAGATTTCTTGTGTTAGTTCACATCCTAAGCTTATTGATCACTAAAATCTTCTTCTAATTTTTATGATCATGGCCCACCATGGCTGTGCTCATATTTTTCTAGTATTAACATACTTCAAACTTAGGTTTTATTATGCTAGCCTGTACCCTAAGTTACAAGGTTTTTTTACCTTCTTGTATATTACTGATTTTAACCAACTAAGGTTGGGTATTCTCAGGACTTATTTCTTCTAATTGTGAGGTGTCCTGTCATTCCTTTTTTATTATAGTCTTGGATCTATATTGTATTTGTTTGATCAAATAATCCAAACACCATTTGACATTTGTAAACCATAATTCAAAACATTTCATAAACGTATTCAAACATGTAAAGGTATACTCATAATGGGGTCTCTTATGGCCCTAGTTATGAGGAACATCATTTTTATGATGGGAAAGAACACTCCATCATGTTTGATGACATCCCAACCATGGTAGGATCCGAATACAATTAATTTGAACACCAACCTATAAAAGACAAAGGTGAATCTCTCTTAAGGTTGATAGAATTAGGAGCTAAACTTTTACCCAATTTACCAATAGAGCGATTGCATACACTTGTTTGAGTAGAGGAAAAAATCCTAGAGCAACCTCTCACTCATATCATAAAACCAAATGTTGATCCCACTAGAAAAGGGAAATAACCACTTATGGAGTCTTCCCCAACTAATCAATATCTTACGATGAAGATCCAAAAAATTAGTTAATGGTATGCAGATCAACTCATCATAGACCTAACAACTTCTTTAGGTGCGATTTCAATTGATAATACTACTTTTGTAGAGAAAGAACCATCATTAGACCAAATGCCACAAGCGTTAGTGAACCCTATATTTGATGCAAACCTTATATCTTATCTCGAGTAAAATAAAGCCATAAATACTTCATAACAAGTTTCAATTGATATGAAACATACTTTATTTAACCATCAAGAGACTCTTTCCCATTTGCAACAACATGTTGCTAAAGACTCATCATAGATTGGGGGTATTTTACAAAACACTTTACAAAGTTCTTCTCAAACACAAAAAGTTCCCTTTGCAAACCAATTATGGTAATGCCCTTTGATAAACTGATAATAATTACCCTAAAACCAACATATTTCCTATACCTCACAACACCATATTCCTAGGAATCAATATCAAACATCTAGGAATCAGTAATAAAATCCGTTGAACCAACAACACCATACTTACTCACATCCAAGAATAAACCAAAGCTAAAATTATGGGTAAAGGGTCCATATACCTAATAAAACCATATAAGGGGATACATTCCTACCCAACAAAACTACATTCTACCAATGAACACTCCAAACATGCAAGAGTGGAATTAAATGAAATACATAGTCACGAGGCTTGATACAGGTAGTCAAATTAAGGAATACAAGTTCGATGAGATATGTCCTTATCCATTTGACTTGAGCATTCTTCAGGTACCTTTTCCACCTCATTTTGAGTCACCCAAGTTTGATAAAGACAAAGGGAAGGGTGACCCTAGAAACCAAATTCAAGCCTTCTTTGTGTTATGCCAAGAGGTAGCTTACGATAAATTTTATTTGCTCTACTTATTTCCTTGTAATTTGGTTGTAAATGAATAAATTTGGATCCTAAAATTACCTAAAGGGTCAGTGATATATTTTAACTATCTATTAGAAAAATTTGTAAACCACTTTTCTTATAACATTGAGCATGAGTTGACAGTGGTTGACATATTTAAATCAAGACAAAGAGACAAAGACATCTTCATGAAATACCTACAATGATGGAGAGCATTAGCTGGTCGCTTTCAACATTATTTGTTAGAGATGTAGCTATCCTAAATATTTGCACATAACCTTCACCCTAAGGTGACTCATAATATAAGAATCTCTTGTGCTAACACATTCAAAGAAATCATTAAGAAGGGTGTGCAAATTTAGAAATCACTCATTACCAAGGGCTTAGTGAAAATATAATCATAGGCTCAAACATCCAATCAGACTCAACCACCTATTCAAGGTACTATAGAGAAACCCAAGGTTATAAATAAGAACAAGAACATGGTGGGTAATGGAGTAATAAAATCATAACATGTTCATATAGTGTAGGCTCTGCTAGTTCAAAATGCATAGCCTAATCTACCAACCACTTTGCAGAGAGCTCCTCCATACAGAGGATTCAACAAATATATACCATTTAACAAGATGGGAGAACTTGTTGAGGTAGTATTCTAAAAGCTCGTGATAACCAATTTTATCATGTGGCCTATACCAAAACCATTTCCTAAAGATCAACCCAAAATCTATTAGTATCAAGAAGATGAGTTCTACAATTTTCATCATGTCATTGGCCATGCCATTTATTGATATGTATAACTGAGACATTTCATTGAGGAACCAAATGAGAGTAGATAAATATAAGTAAAACAAGTAGCATAGAACACCAATAAGGATATGGGAATTTACAAAGACCCATTTCCAAAGAATAATTGACAACAATAAAGGATCAATCAGAACCAAGGATGAGGCCAATGTTAGCAAGGACAAGGTCAGATACATAATCAAAATAACCATAATCAGGATCATGACACCCAAGCTAATAACTTAGGCTATAATACCATGTCATATGATTATAATAATACCATGGGGCATATTTCTAGTAATCATTTTGCCATCATTATAATCAAAACTCATGAACCATCTAATGCTTTTCAAAGTGTTGGACCCTCTATCTTAGGGTCATCACTCTCTTATTTAAGTAAAGTCACACCAAGTTCAAGCAATTCTATTGTGCTTTAGTTTCTGTGGGTTATTATCATTGGACCATTACCTAATTCTTCTAATTATGATAATATTTTGCCAACTCAAAATTGATCAATTATAACTAGACACTCATGAGTTACCCTTCAAGGCCCTTTGCCTTCTTCCAATACTGAGCTAAATTTGAACCCTATGCTTCCAATATTAAACCAAACACTGTACTAGCTAAGGCCAAACCTTCTTGCCTTATTATTGAGAAACCATATAGTATTTTTGACAAACTAAGCAAAACATTTACTTAAATTTATATTCTTGATCTCTTGCATATGTTAGAAGTTCATAAAACCATACTAAATGACTTCCTCCAATAGTACACTATTCTTGAAGACATTGACCCTAGCCAATTCCAAACACTCTTGGGATATCTATCTCCAAGCCAACAACTTACTTTTGATCAACGAGATATGTCTTCCTTTAGTCTAAACCATATTAATCCCTTGTATATTAAGGTTATTATATCAAATCACAAGATCAAGCAGGTTATTATAGACAATGGTTTGGGGCTGAATATAATGTCACTAAAATTGATACAACAGTTAGGATATACCACCAAAGACATACAACCATAAACAATCTGATCAAAGCATAGGATAATGTTGAAAGAGAGTCTTTAGGGACCATTTGTTTGCTAATCATTATTGGGCTTGTAACCCATGATACCCTGTACCATGTCATGGACATATAATTACCTTATAATGT
This sequence comes from Torreya grandis, assembly GCA_037957365.1. NCBI lineage: Eukaryota > Viridiplantae > Streptophyta > Pinopsida > Cupressales > Taxaceae > Torreya > Torreya grandis. The sequence goes on from JARHVA010002265.1 coordinate 389,346, forward strand.
ACTTCTTAGTTGTCATTTGATCTATGAAGTATGAGCTGTCCATTATACCTTAAATCAATGCCTCAAGTTCCCCCATTTTGGAATTGAGGTCACTATTTATGTTGATCTACAACCATACCAATATTGTAAACACCTAAAATTTGAATATATGAATTATAACTATTACCCCAGTTTTGAATTTATAGCCAAGAAGAACAAAGCAATAGTTTCTAAACCACCTAAATCCAATTATATCAACCCTAGTAATCTTGCTTCCATTTTAGCCAATCCATTCCTTATAGCCTTTGTAAACTATCTTACTATTGAGTATGTTGACATTTCCACATACTATCTAAAAGATGTTTTTCATACTAAAAAGTTTCATAAATATCCCAAGTCTTATGGAAGACCCAAACCTCTTAAAATCATCAACAGGTTGAACATGATTTGGTAGAAGAAAAACACATGGAAACAACCTATGATATTTGTACTTGTGACTTCACCAAATCAAGATCAGGAGGATTTTACTAAAAGAGATTGGTTATATGCTGACAACATCACCAATTGTTTTTATAATCTTAAGTACCCAATCCCTAATAAAATTATGGATAGTTTGGATTATGCAGGTAAAGGCCTAGGGTAACCTAAGCAAGGTATTCTTGAACCTTTATCTACTGGAAAACCTACTATGAACCAAGGTCTTAGATGTTAGGGTGTGGAGCTAAAAGCTACACCTTAAGGCAAACAGGAGGGTTTCCAGTGTACGCAGTCGCCGGCGTCGGCAGGCCACACCGACGTCGGTCAGGGGACGCAGAAGGGAAACCGGCGACGACAGGGAGTCGGCCGGCGTCGGTCACCTCCAGGAGGGCAGGGACCGATGTCGGTCACCTGTAGCGGTCTGAACTGCTGTTCACGAACAGTCAGTTAAGTGAACGCGGAGTTTGCATGTTAAAGGCTTGTTCGAAGCCTTGAGCCGCAAGTCTAGTCAGTGTATGCATGAGATCTATATAATAGACTCATGGGCTGTATTGTTAAGTGGAGAATTTGGAGAAGAGCTATGTGAAGCTTGGAGAGTTCTTCCCATGGTGGAATCAAGTAGGATTCCCCATGTGTGTTTAAGTAAGATCAGGTTTGATTTGCAGGGGTGTATGGATGCGAGGGTCAGAAAGGAGATCAGCGGGGGAGCTAGATCCAAGGTGACAACAATACATCAGCAGGATCATGGAGAGATCTACTTGGAGTACAGTTGTGTACTCAATTGTACAGATGTGCAATGAGGTGAACAACAGCTTGTGTTAGCTGTGTGTTGTGACCTATGAGAGAAGATTACTCTGGAAGGAAGTTTACTGTAAGCCCACGAAGTGGAAGAAAGAGTGCCACCTCTTTGTTGTAAATTCCTTTGTAATGAGTTGAATATAATTGTATATTGCCTCTCATATTCTGTGTGTCTTCTCATTGATAGTTATTTGTTCTTTTGGATTGCGCATGTTTAGTTGCTTATACATTGGTAATCATGTGTGCTCTTAAATCTGACAAGTTGTGTCAGAGCTTTGGGGAGTTTCAATCCTATCATTAGATTTATACTACTTGGGGTGACCTCATGTATTTTGAAAGTGATTCCTTTTTATTAACTAATGAAGAATCTCTTAGCAATGACACACCATCCCATTATATCACCTACAAGGAGTTAGTTGATACCGACCTATTTGATTCCAATTCTATTATGACTGTCACAACTCATTACCCACTTACCCTTTTCCATCCTGACCTTATCGATTGGGACAAATAAAATTTTATTATACCTCTAGATGAGTTTTAGAATAGGAATATATTGCTGAGTATATAGGCCTTAGAGAGGGATTGCCATTTGGTGAGCACAAGCAAGGTTTCAACTTCTCATTGGACCCTACCACCTACTTTGGAGAGGAGGAAAAATTCCTTGGTCATACAAAAGATAAAACATTGAGATCTTTAGGTGAAAACCTCTTTGAGGTGCTAATTAGTTAGGGAAATATTAAAGATAAAGACAAGACCTTGAGTAAAAACCTATTTCAAGCACTCTTAGATCGGGAAGTTTGTTCACCTCCATAGGACGCGTAGTGTCCACCAAGTCCAATCTTTACAACTAGTTCCAACATTACTTCTAAACACCATAAAGCCTTTGAGTGTCTTGCTCTCGACTTTCCTGATAAATTTATCAATTTTACATTAGCAAAACTAGTAGACTTAGATTCCTCACATTATTATAATCTTTGGTACTCACAACCAATGGTTGAAGAAGAGGATCAATATCAAACACTGCCTACTATTCACAACTAAAATGAACCTTGGAAACTATGAAGATCCTAAGATTGTTTATCTAGGGGAATCCCTCACTTATGGAGAGTGTGACATTATTGTTACTATTCTAAGGGATTTTATTGATATATTTGCATTGGATTACTCAAATATGCTTGGCCTAGCCCCTGCCTTAGTTTTGTATCGACTTATTATACATTCAGATGCTAAGTCGATCATGCATAAATTATATAAAACACATCCATGCATTTCCATACTAGTGAAAAAGGAGCTATAGTAATTATTGGGAGTTGGATTCATAAGACCATTGGAATACTCTAAATGGATATCAAATATAGTCCCAGTTAACAAAAATCCACAAGTCATACACATTTTTACTAATTTCAGAGACATAAAATAAGTGTGTCCTAAAGACAATTTCCCTCTACCAAACATCAACATGATTGTCAACTCAACTACAAGATATGAGGTGTTGTCCATCATGGACAACTCTCTAGGTACAACCATATCAAGTTAGCCCTAGAGGACTAGCACAAGACTATGTTCACCACTCCATGGGGAATATTCTTTTACCAAGTCATGCCTTTTGTTTTGAATAAGGTTGGTGCCACTTATCAATGTGTCATGACTATCATGAGGTAGTCTTCCATGACATGATGCATGATGTAGTTGAGGATTATGTTGATGACATCTTAGTGAAATCAATGTATGTGCTAGACATCTTGACATTTTATGAAGAATCTTTGAGAGACTTTATGAAGACAAGGTTCATCTCAATCCTAAGAAGTGCATCTTTGGCATTACTTCAGGTAAATTTTTAGGATTCATTGTATCACATAGAGAGATTGAATTGGATTCTACTAAGATCAAAGCCATCATGAAAATGCCTCCCCCCTTCAATATAAAATAGCTCTATAGCTTTTAGGGTAAAATCCAATATATTCATAGGTTCATATCATAACTAGTAGATAAGTACCATCTTTTTATGTACCTCTTGAAGACAGGTGTCACATTTCAATGGGATATTGAATTTCAAAAAACATTTGCAAAACTCAAAACATACTTGGTTAACTCGAAAGTATTGAGATCACCAACACCTAGCCATCCATTGCTTCTTTATATATCAAAAATAAAACATGCAATAGGGGCACTCTTAGACTAGCATGATGACCAAGGTAAATAACATGTGCTCTACTATCTAAGTTGGACACTCATCATGTATGAACATAACTATTCATCTATGGAGGAAGCTTGTTTAGCAATGTTGTTAGGTTCCCAAAAGTTGTGACTCTACATATTGAACAACAAAACTATTATCATTGCTAAGGTGGACCCTCTCAAGTACTTATTATCCAAAGAAACTCTTATAGGCTGCATGGCTAAATGGATTATGCTATTGAGTGAATTTGATGTCGAGTACTAGAATCAGAAAGCTATTAAGGGGAAAGTCATTACAAATCAACTTGCTAAAGCTCCTATTATAGATACTCAACCATTCACATTGATTTTACAAATGACTCTATCATTATAATAGAGGAGGTAGATTATGAACTCAAACACTAAAAAATATATTTTGATGGCTCATTCACTTCCCATGGATCTAGAGTCAACATTTTATTGGTTACACCACAAGGGGACCTCATCCCCAAAGCATTCCATCTTAGCTTCAACTACACCAAAAACATGGTCAATTATGAATCCCTTATTATAGGACTTCATCTTGAAATACCATGGGATATCCAATAGTTAATGGTTTATATGGACTCCTAATTAATCATTAATCAAACTATGAACTAGTATCAAACTAGAGATGAAAAATTTATACCATACAAGCACATTGTAGATAATCTCAAGTCACATTTTAGGTCCCTAAAATTAGAGTAGATACCAAGGTCTAATAATAGATTAGTTGATGCAATGGAAATAGTTGGGTCCATGGTATAAGTTTCTAGTGATGATAAAGAGTATATATTTCTCATTGAGAACTTTCTACGACCTGCTCATGTATTACCAGATTTAGAGAGGGTTTGTACTGTTGTTGGTCCTAATATTATAACTAAACCTCCTTGGTACCAAGACATTTATAACTATTTTCATGATAAAGTTTTTCCTCATAAACTTTCACATAATCACCAAAAAATATTCCTTCATCACCTAGCCCATTATACCCTCCTTGGAAACACGCTTTATCTTAAGGGTTATGATGGAATGCTTCTTCATTATTTATCTTTGAGAGAATAAATATTAGAGTTTAAAGAGGTCCATAAAGGAATGTGTAGGGCTCACACCAGTGGTGTAGTCTTAGTTAATAAGCTCCTAAGAATATGATAATAGTAGCCTAAGATAGAGACATATGATTGAAATTATGTCAAGAAGTTGGTTGCCTGCCAATAACATGGTAAAATTGATACATACACCTTCATTGACGCTATAACCAATTGATACACCATGGCCATTTTATACATGGGGTCTCAATCTCATTAGGAAAATCAACCCAACATACTTTAATGGTCATAAGCACATTCTTACTACTACAAAGTATTTTACTAAGTGGATTGAGGCCATTCCTCTCACTTACATAATCAGAAAGCAGATCACCAAGTTTATCCATTACCATATCATTTGTTGTTATGGTATCCCCACCTAAATAATATTCGATAATGGTGGTTCATTTATGAACAAAGATGTTAAAGTCCTTTGTACCTTGTTCAAAATAAAACCCAATAACTACACACCATATAACCCACAAAACAATGATCAAACCGAGGCATCTACCAAAACCATTACCACAATAATTAAGAATATTATCAATGATATTAGCCATAATTGGCACTTGTAAATATTTCCCACACTTTGGGCCTACCTTACTAGTCATTTCACACCTATTGGAGCCACTCCATATTCCTTGGTGTTTGGCACAAAGGCTATTATCCTGGTTGAGGTTGATCTAATTTCATTATGGGTATATTTACAATGCATTATTGATGATGAAGACTATAAAGTTTCCAGGTTACAAGAGCTACAACTTCTTGATGCCAAGTGTTTAGATGCCCTAGACAATCTAAGAGCATATCAAAATAGATTGTGTCATAGCTATGATAAACACATTCTCCTTTAGGAGTTTGAAGTTGACAACTTGGTCTTAGAAGAGAATTGAAAGAACACTAATGTTGAATTTAAGAAGGGTAAATTTTAGCCCAATTGGCTAGGCCCATATGTAGTTACAACAAACTATGGATCAGAGGCATATGGATTGGCTACTCCAATAGGTGAAGAGCTCCTAGAACCTATGAACACTATATATCTCAAGTGTTTCTATGTTTGTCAACCTTTTACACCATTGTCTATAAGAGCCCTTACTTGGGGGTACCATGTGCCAAAATTGCTTATTATTCCATCATACTCATAATCTGGACCATTATAACCTAGACCATTATAATCTAAACCATTATAACCCTAGAGCATTGTAACCTAGATTGTTATAACCCTAGACCATTGTAACCTAGACTGTTTATATTTCATTATACCTTGACCACTCTTCCTTTCACCTATATTGTTTTAATTTTATATCCAACACCTAATATGATCTTGATTATGATTCATCAACATTCTGTACACATTCAAGGATCATTCTCCAAGGTAGTTCAACTTGATCAATAGCTAAATATTCTTTTGTAGACAAGTGTACCAAGGTATGTCAACACATGGTTTTTGCCTATTGGATGGTTCCTTGGGACTTATTTGATATTACGTACTATTCTATTCTTATTTTTTTGCTGCTTGGTATTTATTGTTGTCTTCATATGGATCAATGCTACATTGTTATAGCCAAATTAGCTATCATTTAAATTATTATATTTAGAAGTGTATCTCCTTAGCTAAGTGGTTCCCTATACATTTTTTTATATTGAATTTTCATTGCTTATCCCAAAAACACAAAAATATTAGAAAATGATAAAACAAAAAAACATTGTCAGTTCTGATCTTGAATGCTCTTTCCATTTTACAAGCAACCTAAGCCACATTCTCACTATTTTATGAGTTAGAATGTTTAGTTTCTTGTAATTCTCAATTGAGTTGAGACACTTAGAAAATTTCAAAAACTTGTATAACATACCCAGAAACTCCTAAAAAATCATAAAATCATGAAAATTGGCTTAGAATTCCCACACGATATACAAAGCCATCAATTTTTTTGGGTTGGGCCATCTTGTTTGTTTAGTTTATTTCTAGACCACCTTGGTATTTTTCCTACCATTTATAGGAGAACTACATCATCCTAAGGTTCTCACAGACTATGTAGGCAGTACTTGGATATATAGGGTATCTCAAGTTAGCTCGGTTGTACCTTCCTTTTTGTTTTAACCACTTCTTTGCCTTAAGGATCTTGGGACTCCTAACTATTTCTTGAGTAACCACATATCATTTACTTATTTCCCATACTTATTAACATTAACTATATGTTCTCACCATTTTTCAAGTCACCATTATGTGCATTGTTCATTTGAGGTAAATCCATTCTTGCACCCTTGGCTTTTCTTCTACACTCACCATTTTACAAGACCATTCCCATACTCCTCTACATGACAATCATGTTTCCTTATCAGTAATTTTATTATAGAACTAAATTTATCTTGAATTTTATGTTGGATATTGCATCCATGGAACTATGTGGGTAGCTTCCACTTGTTTAGTGCATCTAGAGTTAGATCGGTTACCCCTTCTTTCTCTTCTATTCCCCCCCATGTTGTTTGTTTGTTTCATTGTCTCCTATAGCCTAGTGGTACTACTTATTATCTTGTTTGTGTGTCATTATTTCCCTATAGCCTAAGGGAAACCCTATACCTATTTTTCATATATTATTATACCAGTGTCATTATTACCTAACTTAGGGGTCACCCTGTTGCCAAGCATAACATCTCTATTACACCTGCACAAACAATCTATTTTTTGTTTGCACTAACATTGTGATTAATCATCATTGGTCTTTTCATTTTTATGTTTAGAATAGTTTGTTTATTCTACTTTCCTTAGATTTTGATTGTTTGGTTATTTTTGATTATTTTGTTGACTTTGTTCATGTTTATTTATTGGTGTTTTGTTGTGTCTTTCTTTATTTTTATTAGTGTTTTACTATGTCTTTCTTTATTTTTATTAGTGTTTTATTATCTTTATTTTGTTTATTAGTGTTTTGTTGTGTGTTCATTTTGTTTAGTGGGTTGTTTGTTTGTTTTTAGTGTCATGATTGAATACATTTTGTAAACCTTTTGAGTCTGTCCTTACCTTGGGCTTGAATTGTTTATATTTGTATTTGAACTATTTTATTACTTATTTGTTTTTAAGTATACCTTGTTAATCTATGGGTCTTGATTATTCATATCTTGATTCCAGGTTATTTACAATTTTTCATGCTTTATTTTATTATTTGTTTGTGTTTTGTTCCTACTTAAGTTTGGATGATTCATATCTTGATTTTAAGTTAGTTACATTTTTTCAGTTAACACTTATTTTTATCTTTTTATTTACTTTGTTTTTTTTTCAAATGTAAATGATTGAAAATTTGGTTTTGTTAGTTTTTATCATTATCTTTTAGTTGTAAATATTCACCTTTAAACTAGTTAATTCATAAAAGAAATACAATGTTATTATAAGTTACTCATACTTATGATGCATAAGTTCATTTTGCCAAAGTAAACACCAAGTGCTCCAAGTCCAACTGTCAATGTGGTGCTAAAGAACATCTCTGAAAGCACTATCCTACATATCTGCTACCTAAAGAGGATATCATAAACATGATGGAAGCCAAACATTAGAAACAAATAAGACTTTATATGCAGGATGTGTATCTCTTGACATACACACTGAGTCATATTGACTATTTCTATGATTGATTTAGGAGGTGCATCTACTAAATTATCCTCTAGAATATAGTAATACATCAAATAGAGAAATAAATACATCAACATCCATATGATAACTAAGGACATGCATCTCCTAACACTAGCATATACCATCATATCATAACAAGAGAAAAATGAATGTAAACATCATGAGACACAAATAATAATAATAATAGTCCATGTACAAGTAACAATGAGCCAAAAAACAAATGGCATACATATATATCTCAAAATAATGTTTTATACATTAAGAGAATATCTATACATCTCATAGACAAAATAGAGATACAAAATCATCTCTGATTTTGGTTGTCCATTGGGGGACTTTGTTGAAATCTTTGATCCATGCCCAATGCTAGAAATGGTGGTGGTCATGATGGTGTTTGTCCCATCACTACTCACTATGAGGATGGCTATGCCACTAAATGTTTTGAATCTATAGCATATCTAGACATAGAGGTCTTATTAGTCTACTAGGATCTCAAATAATCTATATATGACATAGCTCTCCTCTCTAATAGGACTGCTACCTCATATAACTTGTAGTAGTAGGATATCTCATCCTTCATGCATAAGACATCATCCTTCATGTATAAGGCATCATCCTTAGATATAATCATGTCAACCAAAGCTCTAGCTGAATCCTCATATATGTTGGCTCATTGAGCTTCATCTCACTCTTTAGTGAGCCTCTCTACTTGATATATCAACAACTCCTATAAACCTATGCTTTATCCCATTCACTAGTCACCCTCACAAGATTTGCATCATGGGTAGCCAATTGAGACTGTACCCCTACTATTGAGCTACCTATCCATTCAATGTAGTAATATCTATATCGCTAGCTATGATAATCCCCTATAGCCAGGTCATCTCACCCTATGCAATGGATAACTATGCATGTAATCTAGTTATGCAAATTTGTAGGCCTGTAATCTCTAATAATCATGTAGTGATCTCACTCTAAAGCCTACCAATCAAAGCTTGGTCCTATATGGACCTACTTATGTTAAATGTCCCTACCTCCCTTATACCTATACTTATACCTGTACTTATCTTAGAGGTCCCTTCCTCACCTATCCTTATATTGTGGCCATCATTGCCACCTGGCACCTTGCCCATCTCTATATCTTTCCCATCTAAATCAACCAACTTATATCCCCTAGGGGATTTTACTACACTTGGACATGAATAACTTGTAATGGGAGGGCCTATGGAATGATTGACTAAACTGACACCTAAACCTATCCCTGTACTGGGGCCTGACCCTCATCTCTCCTCTATCGCACCTATCTCTGATGTAAGACTAGCTACTAAGGCCATGGTTTGGTTAATCGAATGGGTCAATCACCAGACCATAATGTTATATAAATTTATATCATGCCACCATCTTCCACCCCATGTGCATAATCCTAAAGTATATTTTAAACTCTACCATAATATGTCACAACCTAGTCTCGAGGTACCAATAGTCCCCACTCCCTAATTTTCCAAGGTACATGGGCAAAATAGTGTGTACCCTCCAAAATATCCTAATAAAATCCAAACTACCTTTACACTTGATCTAACCTATATCACTCTATCATAAAGTCATGGTGATCTATGATATAACAAGGAGTAATCATGAAACTAATGATGAATAGGTCCTCAATCTAGTACCACTATGTCACCAAATAAAGTCCCCATCGACCATCTTGTCTATGGCCCGTCTGTAAAAAGGTAGGTCCCCAAGGTGGACTCATAAACTTGGACCTATAAGATACCACCCAAAATCCACTAGATCCTTCAGCCCTCACTAATACCTTAGCCCCACTAGCCACTCAATCACTATGTGATCCCATGCCTAGACTTGGAACAATGTGTTATGGTTAATACTCAACACTCTACAATAAATTATCACATGTAAGTCCTGATAAAGCTAGGCCAAAAATATGGGCTGCCATTAAAATAATGTCAAGTGATCATACATCTCTAGTACCACTCCAATCAGGCCAATAAAAAAGAATCATCCACTCTTGTCTGATAATAAAAGATTGCTGACAAGAGCCATCAAAATAACCACCTTTGGGGGGACTATCCCCTGTACTAGTGTTGGTACCACTACTAGATCCCCTATCATTTATCCTCCTATTCCATCATCTAGAGGTTAAGCTAGGTCTTCCAATGCATCTATATCTATGGACCCTTCGAAGACTTTTAGGTCAGTCATGCTAATCAAATCCTCCAACACAACTACTAAACTGACTGACATCTAAGTGATCCTCTAACTCTACATCGACACTCATATTATCTAGTGCACATCCTCTAAAGTCACTATGGCCTCCCTAATTGATAAATTGAAGGTTAATATCTTAGAGTCCACCTCTCTATAAGTACTAACAAATAGGCTTAATCTATATGACTCACAGCAGTTGACCCAGGTGATATAACTCTACTTCCTCTAGTAGGTCCATGAGATCATATATCCAAATTCCCCATCATCATATCACTTGGGATAATTTTTCACACATTATAATCACCCTAACTCACTCCTACAAGTCAAAACATAAGGAAATAGGTCAATCATTATCCACTTAATTCATCAAGTTACCTAAATTCTTCTAATTTTAGGCCTAGACTAATCTTCTATTAGCTCCATTTTCTCTTCTTATTATTCATTTTAGTCTTTCTAGTGACCTCACTATTTTCTTGATGATCTTTTTGTTTAATAGGGTGATATCTCCATTCTATAGAGTGACCCCACCATTTTCCATTGTGGATTTATGAATTCACCGATCTGCATCGTATTATCATCATTTGATAGGGTGACATCACTATTTATAATGATATCACCATTTGAATTGGTGTTCTCATCATTTGAATGATGATTTATGTCAAAATTAGTGAGATTTATAATTAAGTCATGACCTTACCATTTTGACTCATGGCCCTACTAAAGAGTCAACGATATCGTTATTCTTAATGGTAAAATCACTGTTGTTGAGAGTGACCTCATCATTTGTAAATTTATAAAAATGGTGGGATTACCAAAACTCCTACATCTACCTAGCATTAAATGTAGATATTAAATATTAAAAAAGGTACTTATCGATACTCCACTCCCTAGTGGTCACTGGTACTCTTGGATGCGCTTGCCAAGGTGTTAGTGGTATGAGATGTTGGCCATTTTACTCAACTTCCTCATGAGTAAATCTAAAAACTCTAGATTGTAATTATGGATGGTGAAAATGAATGTTTTTACCTCCCAAGAGTAAAATTATAGTAAAATTTTCAAAAATTTTCACCCCTGGGCCTATAGTTACCTCATTTATCTTCCTTAGGCACTCATTTTTGCCCCGTCTATCCATTTTTCAAAACATTTTCTTTTAATTGCTCTATTTTTTAGACTCATTTTCAGAATTATGTGATTTTTTTTATTATGATTGAGGGCCAACCTATCAAATAAATTTTTATATCCTCCCCTGGGGGGGGAATCATAGGCTACTCAAATGCCATCTGGGGCATTTTTAGAAACCCATTTCTCTGTGATTCATGCAAAATTTAGCAAAAAGTGGGAACAAATTTATTTTTTCTAATTATAATCATATTAAGTGACCTTTTTATTCTTTGAAAAGCCATTTCTTCAACCAGATGTCTTGCCACACCTTCTCAAATAGGGATAAAATGTAGACATCCAATCCTGGTCACTATTGTGATAAAATTGAAAATATGAATGATATACCACAACAACACACAATATGGACCAAAATCACCAAAATAATCTAATTCATCTGCACATGTCATGTGTAGGTGCCGATTCTTGTCCATTGATCCCTGATTAGGGCAATACATTTTATGGAATTATTATCTTTTCCTAATTCACTTCAAGTCAAATTGTGACCAAGCAAAATGACATCCTAGACCACTAAAATCTTATGATTCATTAGTACACATCATGTACATGTGTTGATTAGCATTTATGTTGTCTTAATTAGGATATTAACCTATACGTAATCATCACCTTCTTATGATTCAACTCTAGTCAAATTATGACTCAGTAAATTGACATTTTTGACCAGTTTGATAAAATATTCAACCAATTTCCAAGAATTACAAAAATGCTAAGTGGAACCATTAAGTAAATCAAAACCAGATTAAGAGCTTAAGTGGAAAATCCATAGAAATTTATTTAATATCTATTATTAGAAATTCATAAATCAAAATATCTGGGCCATACATCACCCATGACATCATCAAAGGGGTGTTAAGCATTAGGCATTAATGGAGATAAATATCATGTTTAAACCCACCCATGCCTTATCAATACTCACTTATTCCAAAATATTAATGGCTTATCCTCCAAAATTGAATTAATCTTTAGCCACGCATCTTGATCTCAGGATAGACGATGATGGTTGATTCTGAACATTCTTAGAAAGCTATAAATACATGAGCCATGACCATAACTTTTATGCTTCACTTACACAATGTTATTATGCAAAAATAATGTTAAAGAAGCTTCACTCATTCCTCCAAATTGACCAAATCAAGGAACCAAATCCATTTTTTAACTAAAGATGATAGAGGCACAAGTCACACTACATTGACAAAGACTTGGAACACCAATTTTGGGCATAAGCATGTTTATTGACCATTTTTGAAGGAGAGTCATTACAAGAAGGTATTATTTGTCATAATTTCTTAGTTAGTTTCTTGATTTCATTAACATTGCCCCTCAAGGGAGTAGGCTTAGCACATTATATTCTCTACGCTTATTATGGGTTTTATTTACTAATGCATGAACTATCTTGCTTTGTAATCCTGCTCTACACTAAGATTTATATCTTGGAATTACTTCAAAAGGCAACTATTTTCAAAGATATTCTTTTTTAGACACTGAATCATATATCTTTGCCTCATGATACAAACCCAACTTATTTTGTATATATAATGAACATTATCAAGGACATTGAGGATTTTATATCTTTTTCCAATGAGGATGTGCCTTCATAGTTAGTTATTCATTGAAATCTTCCACTCTTCATTTAAGCACAAATCAAAACCATTGCTATTAAACAATTTCTAATTGACAATGGTTCATGACTTAACATATGCAACCTCACATTCCTAAAAACTATGGGGTTGATATAGCATCCATTCAAAAGTCATATAAGAACATTTGAGGTTTTGATGACATTATTTAACATGCATTAGGTACTATTACATTGGATATCAAATTTGGGCCAAAAACCCTATCCACATAGTTTCAGGTGATGCCTAATCATTTGTATTATAATTTATTATTTGGGAGACATTGGGTACATGCTATAGATGTCATATCATCTACCTTGCATAGATGTGTAAAGTTTTTACATGATGGATACTTATACACTTTCCCAACTAATAACTAACCATTTATAAATTATAGTCATAAAGCCTACCACCCTAAGTATATCTCATATGGGACACCTCAAGTTCTCATAGAGTCCCCGTCATACAAGATTTTGATAGAGAAAATGCATACATATGAGGTCATAAAATCTAGCACCATTATTCCTAGATCCATTTCAGATCCTCTTACACCATAATTACCTTTGACCATAAAGGTGAAGGACACTCCTACAACACAATTATGCTAGCCCATGTAGATGATGGGATTATCACAACATAATTACCATTACTTGTTAATTTAGAGGAAGTATACATCATAAACTTAGATATATATTCCAAAGCCACAAGAGAGGATGATCCAACACCCATAGACATTGATGATTATTTATGTGTATTGAGATTCACACAAGTAGGCCTCAAAGAGTATAAAGATGATCCTAAGACACTTATGCCTTTACCTACACATGCATCACCACTAGTTCACAGTTCCATAGATATAGGTTGAGACACTCACTTGCAGTTAGGGGTAGATTATTTTATACATTTGGTATATATGGTCACATATATGGATATTGAACCAGTTATTTAGATACAAGAAGGAAACACATAAGATAGACCATAACAGATGTTATAGATGTTACTTAATAGAGGATTGATGGCATTACCTATAGTTCAACATAGATATGTTATTATATTGTCATAGTAGCATGATAGAACATTTTGTCATTTTCAAAGGATTACAGGAAATGATATAGATACATGGTCAACACTACAACATAAATTGAGTAATTTTAGGGCTCAGGGAACTATTCAGATTATGCAAACTCTACCTCCAATAGTACTGGCACCATGATGGACTCTTTGCCAACATAGAAATTCAAAGAATGATCCATTGACCATTTAAATCTTTGTCAAGGAAAACACATCCCTCATGTTGCTATAGATGATGTTTATGATCATAATACTTGAACTTTGGCATTTTTATAACACATAAGACATCAGAAGAGTGAGTTACAACATGATAACATTATCAAGACTCCTTGGGACATATCACACTATGTGTTTCATGTGGCCCTAAGGTGGTCAACACATTATTTTTTTTCATGAGCACAAACACTCACATATAGGTTACACTTGGTAGTACATGGTTATAGGCAATAGAAGCCATAATTGATAGGCCATACAAATCTATGACATTTAGTCTTGAGGGGCACAATTCACATTCTACATGATGGCACAAATGAAGAACTATAGGTTTCATATAGACAACCTAGGGTCTAATGTGGTTTACCTTGGGACCACATAGGAGGCTTATTACACAGTAGATCAGCATTATATTCAAATTCATAGACTCTAGATTATAACAAAGGATAAGGCTATACTTTTTCTAATAACATGGTATGATGATCACAGTGATGGTGATTTATTCAAGTTTGGGAAGGTTCATTATCTAACATTGGATGATCTCCCACCAAATTTTCCATTTGACTATCCACAACCTTTGGATGTGTTATTAGGTCTCTAGAGGCACTACTTTGTATTCATACATACTCATATTTACTTACACATTACTACATACAATTTTTCTTACCTAGTTTCTTGTATATAGTTTCATTTTCATGATTGCTTGTACATAACTTATATACTCAGAAAACACAAAAATAATATAATTTGTTCAAAATATAAAAACATTCAAATATTGATTAAAAAAACAAAAAAATAATATTGTATGCATTTTCATGTTTACATTCTTTATGCTTGCTCGGTATTATATATGCTAACTATTTTAGTATAGTCAGTTTTATCATACATACATGCTTCACTTGTTTTTGTCAAGTGTTCACAGATTCTTATAGGACTTAGGTCCATCACAAAAATCCAAATTTTCTACTACCTACCCACCAAGGTCACATACACATATATACTAATTCAACATTGATACATTCACCCATTTGGGGGCATCTTATACTTAGCTTCTAATTTACCAAGTTATACATTTTATACTACTAAGATTTCTACCAACTACTATTACTATAGACTTAGTTTATGAACATTTTTGATTTTATATAGATTTGTACCACATGTTGATGCATACTTTCATATATATATTTCATAGTTTAAACTTGATTATATCTCTTTGCTTCTACATCTATTCGAGGACATTTGAATATGCCATTATTTTATGGCTCTACACCATTTCCTTTCATTATGTGTATGTTTTGGACATGTGCCCATGTCCTTATATGTGAATTATTGATTATGTATGTGGAAATTTAAAAATGCCCTTCCATGTGGCTCTAAGCTAACCTTGATTGATGTTTATGTATATGGACATTTGAACATGTCCTTGTATATCTTGCTTTCTCAGATTTCATAACATGTGCCTATGTCCCTTGTGTTGTGGCCCCCTAGCCTATTTTATGTACCTCATGTGTATTGTATATATGTTTTCATGTATGCATTGTGACTATGCCATGAATTTTTAGATGCCATGAGTGCCCTCATACATCTTGCCTTCCTCCTTGGGTGCTTTGATGGACATCATGCCCCATCTCCCTAGGTAGTTTACTCAGATTATTATCAGATTATGTAGTTCATACACATGATTACATTGTTATATATATCTTGAAAACCTTGTGAATGATAGAGCTAACACACATCACACATTGCCAACTTATGCTTATATTATCTTATATTCTAGTGTCATCTATACACATTATATTAGTTTATTACACATATATAATATATGCTCAGACTAACATACATCATGCAGAGCTTTTCTTTTGAAGATAATTATTACATAGGTACAATAACACCCCTCAAAAGAGGATGCATTCATAGTGGTTTGGCACATAGATCATGACATATGAGTGCACTTAGAGTATATTTTTCAGCATGCACACACATAATTATAGATCTCAAAATTAGGAAAACACAATAGAAAATGGTCAAACACAGATTAGTTTTAGTTTGTACCAAAAACCATATTAAAACATTGGCACTAAAAGTAGGACACTAGTGTGGTGCGCTATTATACAAGGTACAACACTACTATCCATTAGCCCAAAAATTAGAAAATCCAAATTTGATGGAATGACATAGTAGTTATAGCCTAGATTTATATAGTTTTAGTTACAAGTTATCAGATTTGATCAGTTTATGTTTAGTTTTACACAAAATCATACTAGGTTTGATCATATTGGGGGTATAATGTATGACATGATCACTCCCATTTTAATTTTAGACACACAAACACATATTGCTACAACTTAGTCCAAAATCCATATGCATAGATATCATAATTGGGGGCATGTTCATGGCACATTATTTTTGCATGACCAATTTTACTCCATCTCATCTAAGATGAAATGATAAAATCCTTGTCATTCTCTACATTATATACTTTAGACACCATTTTCACTAGGTTTCACACTAAATTGATGCCTTAGTCCATATATAGTAGTTGTCATTTGAGAGGATCATCCTGCAACAAATTAATGAAAATGCACAAAATAACATATTTATTTAATGAAAATACATAAAATAATAGATTTATATTATTAGCAGAAACACTAAAGTGATTATATTAATCATAGGCCACTTAGAGGGGGCAACCTTCTTTGAGTAAGCTCAATACAATAAATTCATGGATGCCTTCATTAGCCTCAATGCTTACTTATATACTAAGTCTAATCTAAGCAACTACTACTCTCATGAACATGGGATAAACAAAATGCTCACGAGATGACTTACAAAAGATATGTATCCATAGAAACTAATATACTAACAAAGTAAAAAGAAAGGGTAGTTTGGGTTCCTAACATCCCTTTCTCTTAGAAAAAGCTTTGTCCTCAAAGCTTCAGATGTGAGAATTAGTGCTGAATCTGAAATAGTGGTTCCCATGTTGTATCTTTTGGTTACATTATGTACCACTGAATTAATACCTCTATGATGGAGTGGGAGTGAAGTTGGCATGTGTGCCTATTCAGGATTGCCTCTGGCTCAATAAGGATAGATCCTCATTATAAATTTTTAGTAAAATAGTTTACACTCTGATGTTTTTGCCAAGAAATTTCTTTAGACAAGAGACATGAAATACTAGGTGAACTTGGGAAGAAGGTGGGATCTATAACTTATAAGCAGCCAAACCAATCTTATGGAGAACATTATATGGTTCATATAACTTGGGAGCCAACTTATGATGCCCTTTGAGTTTTATGGAGGATTGCTTGTATGGATGCAAGCGAATAAAAACCATATCACCTACTTGAAAAGTGCACTCAAAATGGTGCTAATCAACCTGCTATTTCATTATATTTTTTACCATATGAATATTGTCTCATAGGGTGCTAAGTATCTAATCTAGGGTTCAGAGAATCATGTTGACTACTTGAACTAGTGAACTACTAGGGGTGTATGGAAGGATCTCTAGTGGTGCTTGACCATAGACTACTTCATATGGAGTTATTTTAGTTGAAGTGTGGTAGGAGGTATTGTACCACCATTCAGTGAGAGGGAACCAATTTTCCAAATGATGTTGTTGTTTTGAGGTGAAGCAATGAAGGAAAGTTTCAAAGCATTTGTTGAAAATTTTAGTCTAACCATCCATTTGTGGATGATTCCCAAAACTCATTTTCAGTTGGGTACTAGTACATCTAAATAGTTTTGTCCAAAATTGGTTGGTGAAGGTTGCATCATGATTTGAGACAATTGAAGAAGGGATGCCATGAAGATGAAAACTTTGGTCCAAGAAAATTTGTGTGACTATGGAGGTATTATAGGGATGGCTGAGGGCACAAAAATTAATATATTTGGAGAGATGATTAACCACAACCAAGATAAATATTTTCCCTCTAGATTTAGGGAACCCCTTAATTAAATTCATAAAGATATGTATCCGAATCCTAGTAGGTATGGGAAAAGGATTGAGCAATCTAGGACTGAGTGTTGTTTCACACTTATTATATTGGTAGGTATCACATTTAACCACAACTTATTGAATTGCCTTTTTCATTCCCTTAAAAAATAAGTTGCCTCATACCCATTCATAAGTTTTGAGAAACCTTGAGTGCCCTATGGATGGAGAAGCATGGATTTCATAGAATACAACCTACTAAAAATATATGCTCTGGGGAAACGCCAAATGACCTTTGTATCTAGAGAAGTACCATCCTAAGAATAATGTGGTATGATAGAGGAGTTAGTGGCAAACTATTAAATTGTTTGAGATAACAAGGATTAATTAATGTAACCTAATGTACAATGTCCAAAAAATTTAGTTTAGGCATGGAAATATCAAAAAGGGAAGCTTGGTCTATAAATGTGCGAGATAGAGCATTAACCATAATATTATCCTTACCCTTCTTGTAAGTGGTCTCATAGTCACAACCTATGAGTTTAATGACCCATTTATATTATGATGGGGTGGATACCTATTGTTCCAATAAATATTTTAAACTCTAGTGATTAGTTTTGATGCAAAAATGATTCCATAGGAGGTGTGGCTACCACTTTTGTTTTACATGCAAAATAGCCATCATTTCCTTCTCATAAGTAGAGAGTACTAAATTATTTCCATAAAGGAATTTGTCAGTGAATTAAATGGGGCTTCCTTCTTGGAGGAGAATAACACAAAGTCCATTACCATAAGCATCACTCTCGATAGTGAAGGTTTTAGTAAAATCTAACATAGCTAGAATAAGTGTAGTACACATAGCTTATTTTAATTCTTCAAATGCACACTCAACATATTGTGTCCATGTAAAAGCATCCTTTTTCAACATAGCTATCAACAAAGCTGAAATATTTTCATAATCCTTGATAAAATTTAAATAGTATATAGTTAGCCCAAAAAAACCATGAAGGCTCTTGAGTGTCTAAGGATGAGGTCAATTTATCATGGTACTTATTTTCTTGGGATCCATCTAAACCCCTTGGGTTGAAACAATATGCTTGAGATACTCCACTTTATCCTAGACAAAAACACATTTGGACTATTTTGAATAGAGATGATGATCAAAGAGAAGTTACAATGTGAGCTCTAGATGTTGGAGATGCTCCAAACATGTTTTAATATAGATGAGGATATCATCAAAGAAGACCAAAATTAATTTCCATAGGTAGGGAAAAAATATTTTATTCATTAATGTTTGGAATGTTGAAAGAGCATTAGTGAGGCCAAAGAGCATGACCAAAAACTCATAATGGCCATCATGCATGTGAAAATATGTCTTAGGAATATCATCCTTATGAAGTTGGATTTGGTGATATCTAGAGCAGAGATCCAATTAAAGAAAAAATGAGCACCATGAAGCTCATAAATAATAGGGATCCAAAAATTATCCTTTATTGTGATGTGATTAAGTGCTCTAAAGTCAATCTAGAGGTACCATGACCCATATTGTTTCTAGACAAGGATAACTGGGGAAGAATATGGGGTGGTACTGGGGCAAATAATGCCTTTCTTTAGTAAGTCTTAAATGAGCATCTCGATCTTAATATTTTGATGAAAGGGTAATAGGGCTTGATGTTAGGAAGAATGATTCCAAGAAGGAGATAAATATAGAGGTCCTATAGTCATGAAGGTGGCAATCCCACTAGTTCAGCAAAGACACATGCATACCTATGCAAAACAGTTTGTTGGTCAGAAGGAGTAGTAGAGACCATTGATGGTTTCATTTGAATAGAATGGAGTTGGGAAATGACATTGTGTGAATTTTTATTAAGAATATTTTCCATAAAATGAAAACTTATGATGATGAGAGACCTTGGGTGTAAGCCTTTTAATGTGTGTTTTTTCCCATTATCTAAAAATTGCATCCAAAGTTTAGAAAAATCCCATAAGATTGGTCCAAGTGTGCTTAACCATTGGGCTCCCAAAACAAAATCACATCCACCTAAGGGTAAGGCAAACATGTCAGAGTGAAATTTATAATCTCCAATAGAGATACACACATTATGACACTTTCCTTTGTAAGGTAATGTGCCCCTATTGACAATCATGACTTCAAAGTTGAAGCAAGGATGGACAAAAAAATCAACCTATTTGGTTATCTAAGGATCAATGAAGTTATAAGTGCTACCAGAGTCAATGAGTATTATGAGAGGGATATTATTGAAGTAACCCTTGACCCAGATGGTTTGTGGGGTGGTGAATCTTTCTAAGGCATGGAGAGAGATCTCTAGTTGGTATTCTTGAGAAGTGGGTTCCAAAATCAACTGAGCTTCCTCTAAATATTTTGTTGTATCTTGAGTATCTTCCCAAAATTTAGTTTTTGGCAGAGAGTCCACATCCAGTAAGTAGAGATTTTGATCTACACATTGATGCCTTTGAGTGAATTTATCATCAAAATTATAATAAATTCCTTTTTCTCTACGTGCTCACATCTCTACTTCAGTCAAATGCTTAATAGGAATGGTTTTTGGGGTTGACATTATATGAGATCATTATAGAGTTATATTATTGAATGGATCAAAATTAGATTTGAATCACTACTAAGCTATGATCTTGTCCTCTAATAAATTTTCCAACCTTAGGGCTTCCATCATCATGTTGGGCTAAAATATTTTGACCTCAGATCAAATTACATCCTTTAGTCCACTGATAAAGCAACTCCTGAAGAATTCATCGGATAATCCCTCTATGTGATTGGCCATATTTTTTCAAGTTCTATTTGATATTCTCTTATGGTTCCTATTTGGTGAAGTTTAGTGAGTGCTACAAAGAAGTCATCATAAGCACTAGGGCCAAACCGTTGTAAAATGAGTGTGCAAAAATTGGTCCATATTGGTTCATCATGAGCCTTGATATACCAATGATACCATTGAAGGGATTCATATTCCAAGTGAAAGGATGTAGGTGGGACTTTGTTTACATCAAAAATATTATGTAGACTAAAATATTATTTTTCCTGATAGATCCATCCAGTCTAATTTGCACCATTAAATCTAGAAAAATCAAGCTTCAGCCTAAGAAAATTGATGGACGAAGAAAATTTGATGTCTGAAGAGGACTCTAGATGTTGTATATTGTTCAAGGTGGTATGTTCAAGATTGAGGCCAATAATTTTTTCATCAAGATATTTGATTTGGGTTTTGAGGGCAAAAATTTCATCCTCCATGTTTTTTTCTCATGTTGAAGTTACTACCATGGCCAGAATAAGAGATTTTTTCCCCTAGTTTTTGGTTTTTGTCAAATGTCTAGCTATAAGTCCTCTGACTGAGAGTCTTTTGATACTCTATTGATATTTTTTTGAAACTGATAAGATGAAGATTTCTTGGTTTCTAGTTTCTATCAAATGTCTGGTTACAAGTCCTTTGATTGAGAGTCTTCTAATACTCTACTAATATTTTTCTAAAACTGACAGGATGAAGATTTTTTGGTTTCTAGTTTCTATCAAATGTCTAGCTGCAAGTCCTCTGAGGGTCTTCTATAAATATTCTAAATTGGTATAAATGGGTCCCAAGTTTCCATGGCTACTTAAGGTTTTAAGCATATCTCTCTGGCCACCAATGCCATCTGAGTACCACTCTATAAATTTTTTTTGGATTTACCCCTAAATGATAGCTCTTAGTTTTCCTTACGGGTAGGAACTAGTCAATCGAGATGGGGCCATTGCCAATTTCATTAGTAGGTCCTCTTAATGGGCCAGTTACTTTGGGGTTCCTATGATACTCCTCACAATGAGTTTTAGGGCTTACACCCAAGAAATTTCTATAGTTATGAGGACACGTATTTACCCTGATCTGAAATAGATTATTGTGATGTAAAAAAATACTTAAATGGATTATGCAGTGGAACATAAAAACACTTCTAAGAGAAAAAAATATTTTGGCCCTAAAAAGCACTCTAATACCAGATATGAGGATCCTCCTGTAACAAATTAATGAAAATGCATGAAATAATAGATTTATTTAATGAGAATGCACAAAATAATAGATTTATATTATTAGTAAAAACATCAAAGGGATTATATTTATTGCAAGCCACTTTGAAGGGGAAACCCCTTTGAAGCAAGCTCAATACAATACATTCGTGGATGCTTTCATTAGCCTCAACACTTACTTATATACTAAGTCTAATCTAAGCAACTACTACTTCTCATGAATGTGGGATAAAACAAAATGCTCATAGGATGACTTATAAAGCATATGCATCCATAAAAAATAATATACTAACAAAGTAAAGAGAAGGGGTAGCACGGGTTCCTGAAAACATTTTTGTGTAGTCTCTGAACTACATTCTTGAGTGCTCAAGAGGCCCTTTAGCCATTTTACATTTTAGAGTTTTTGAGTGTCCCTAGATCCATCTTACATAGTTTCGATTACATCATATAGTTTCATTCATAGATGCATTTACTACACATGGGTAGGCAATGATGGAGTCATAGACTACTTGAGTTGTTAAACCACTTACATAAGAGGGTTGGGTAAGCCATTAGTCCAATCCAAGTTATTCATAGTTTATGATCCATCGAGTAGGGGTGGGAAATGATGGATTCAAAATTGGATTGAGTTCTTGAGCCACCCACACATGGGGTTTAACAAGCCATCAACTCAGTCCAAGCTATTCATCAATTTGATCATTATATACATGCACACATACAATATGTCATAAGGTTTTTTCATTAGTTCACATACATAGTGAGGTGTATTCGATCATTTCCTTTCTCTCTTATCTCTTTACTTAGTTTTGTCTTTTTTTTATACCTATTAAGTAAGGACTAATTCATCCATGTTTCATTTTTAGGATACTCAATAGAGCACGCTTTACACATTCAGATCTAGATTCACAGACTTTTATTCATACGTAAGTCTAGGTACAATTATTTTTCCTTTATCTTAGTCATTTCACTTTATTGCATTTTCATAATAAGGGGAGGGAGGCAAATGTAGTCATATAAAATGTCACTTGAGTGTAATGAGTGTCACTTGAGACAGCACATCCCTATCTTTGTCTTAAACCTATCTTAGGACCTATTTTGACATTTATAAAACTTTTGTGTAGGCCTTACACATCCCTAGACATATCAAAATCAATCCCATACCCTCTCTTAGGGATATAGGCCCCTAGTGTCTTAGGTTCTACCACCTAGACATTAGCATTGTACTTTGGACACTAGCTCCTCGTACTAGTATTCCACTTTCAATGCCAATGTTTTTGACAAATTTCAACCACAAAAAATATCTTTTCAAATCCTAAGACACCTAGGGTTAGCCTAGACCTATTTTGAAATCTACACAAGCACCAGATCAATATAAATAGATGAATTTTATCCCTTTATCCACTAGATGTAAATAAAATGCAAAATACACAAAAAAACTTAGAACAAGTTGTGCATAATCAAGGTTATTGATCCCTATTCTTCCATACTTCTGCATACATTCATCTACAACCATCCCAAGACCAAAATACATAGATATTTAGAGTTCTAGCCTCATTCAAAGCACACAAATTAACACTCATACTAAAATTCACTTGCACTTGAACCAAGAAATTAGGTGGGATAACTACATTGGGATTGATCCCTCTTTATAGTATTGCTATGTAGGCAAATCTCAACACAATGAGGTGTTGAGGATGTCTAGCCTACCTAGTTAACATCAAATTTTTTGCTACTTATGCCACTTGAATACCATAAAAACATAGAGGTCTATGGTTTGCTCCTAAATCAGTCAAAAATAATGCATATAAAGTGAAACAAAGCTCATTCCATATAGGTATAGGTAGTTTTGACTCAATCAAAGGTGTACCCAGAAGAACAAACATCTTTCTACATAAAGAATGTTAGTGCTAAAAGTAGGACACTAGCACCATGCACTATTGTCTAAGGTATAATGATATTATCTAGAAGGGTTTATGATACATGGACCCTATTTATGACACTCATATTAGCTTTCACACCTATTTTAGCCTCTAGATCATCCGTCTCAGTCAGTTTCTAGCTAAGTACTTATTTATGTCATTCATTGATTTTTTAGAAATATCAGATTAGGTCAATTCTTACACAAATTAGTGGATGTATTTATTTCATATTTATAATCTGATTTACTATACTCAGACCCTTTAACAACCTAGGGCTTAAACTCCATAAACCCTAAAAAGTTAAATCAATTATATATCTAGTTTTTATATGTACATACATTTAAAAGTATACATGAGTGAGATGAGTGACATACATGTTACATATGACTTGGATACTCATATGTAAGGCATTCATACACCCATGGGATACCTACCTACATTGGGTGCATGCTTATACCAGGGGTATCTTGGTATGCTTTACACACGTTACATCTTTTTATGACCATCATATTGATTATATTGAGTTATTTTACATTATTACACATGGTTTTATCTTATTCATAATGCTTAGAGTGTTATATTCATTGGCTGTTAGATTTTTATATATGTGATGATGACATACATTGATTATGTAGATTAGCCTTACTTGTTTTATGCATGATTACATAGTATGATCCTTGAGTGTGTATTACATTATGTGACTCTTTCTCTATTTGAATATAATTATGTGTGACATTAAGTGTTCATCATGTGACTCCTTATATGTTTGAATCTAACTCTATGTGATATTTATTTTCTATATTTGATTTTGACATTATGTTATCATGTATGTTTCTATTATTACTTGTCTGTCATGGCCATGACATTGCATGTGATTCTATTTGTTGAGCTTGTTATGTTGTGTTTTATATCATGCACTCTTCTACTTGTGTGTAGTGCTATGATACATATCATGCATGTTCTACATAATTATTATTCAAATTTTTTACGATCACTACTATGTTGAATCTTCACTTCTTGTCTCATTGCTATATCTATTTTAACATAAAAATTATGCACCTTAAGATACATATTTCATATATGATCAGATGATCTGATATTTTTATGATGACATAATCTAATAATATTAGCACATGATTTATATGATTCTATATTTTTCTATATAACATTATTCATATAACTATTTTCATTTGAGATGAGTAAGTCATATACTACATACCTCACCTCAAAAGGGGAACATACATAGTGATCTTGTCTTAGATACTACATTTTCATGGAAATTTTAGAATCTGGGCATGAAAAAAATTAGATTTATGGCAGAAATTGTTTCAAATTCACACATGTTTATGAAAATTATTACATGTTTACACATATTATCATAGATTTGAAACAGATTGGGGGCATATACAAAGCATATGTCATGTGTTCTACATGATTATGAATGACTCTCCACACATTATATGATATTATTACACAGATTGCAGGACTCATATTACATTGATTATTATAGTGGGGACATATGTATGACATATGTTCATAGTTCATAGATATTTGTGACATTATGGCACATGTTATATGACTTAGATTACATAGTTTATCAAATTACATGATAGATTATATCTTTATATATTTAGATTTACTCATATCTATATTTACTCAAACTTACTCAGATTTACTCAAAAATAATTTAACATTACTCATATTAAATAAAAAATCCATGTATAGTAGATGATTCAGAAACTTAGATTTACATTAGAACCTATATGCACCCATAAATTTTAGGGTGTGACATTTTAAAAAATATATGATGATGATGCAATGATCTCTAGAAATACATTCAAGTTTGATTCTCTCTAACATTTTACTCCCCTCCCTCTCTTCATCTCCTTTTGTATTCTATTTTGACCTAAAATTTCCCTTTTGAGCCATTTTTGGCTTTGGTATTTGAGTTGATTCATTGGTAATTTATTTTACCCCATTTTTAGCATTTTCCTTCTAAACTTATGTTTTTTATGATTTTAGATATGTTTATTGTGCAAATTATGCATTTTATGTCCAAAACTAAAACATTTGAATAATTTTAATTTCATTTAGCATGTTTGCTTCTTGTTTCAATTTTACAAGTACATGTCACTCACTGTTAGATTCAGTCCCCGAATGAGACAAACTTAGGTAGAATACTCACCCCTACATTCATGGTAAGTGTTTTTGTCCATGATTTAATTAGTTAGTATATTTTCCATTTTTTTGTTAAAATGCACTTGATTCTCATCTTTTGAATGAAGGTTGCACAGAGTCTCAGCTGGCTTCACTATGTTACACATGTAAGGTAAGTTTTCTAACCCTCATTTTGTATTTAATACACTGCTAATCGATACCACACCCTTATAGTTCATGATAAGGTGCCCTCTAAAGGGGGTAATATGTATGTACCAAAAAATTACATAGGGCGATAATTTTGAAAAATCTGATGATGATGCAATAATCTCAAAAAATATGCTTAGGACCAGTTCTCTCTGACATTTTTATTCCCAGCCTCTCTTTAGCCCCCTTTTAATTCCCTTTTGACCTTTAAATTTCTCTTTTGAGTCATTTTTAGCCTTGGTCTTTGAGTTGCTTCATTGATGATAAAACCACCACTCTTCATGTCAAAACCATTGGTCTATGTGTCGAAATCACTCCTTTATAATGCATTTAATCATGATAGTTTCATAAACCACTGTAGTGATGTCATTATATACATGATGTTTGAGTCATTTAGTGGGAAAATTTCATAATTAAATGAGATAATTACATAGCTTTATATGGCAGTTTTGTCCCTACCACCTGTAAATAGAGGTAGTTTTATCATAGTTTGCCCATCTTTTATTTTTAACATATGAGATTTGAGTTATCACACATTTCACATGCTTATCATCATATTTCTTCTTTAAATTTTCTTTGTTTTCACCTTCATGACAAACCAAATCACTCCCACTCCTTTTTATCAACCTTTGTTCCTTCTAAGTTTAGCTTTGATTCAACCAACATTTAAACTCACACTTATAACCTCATGTTTAATTATAAATTTAGATGTGTGGCGGTATCTAGGGTTAAGGGGATTAGATTATATTTTACACAAAAAATGGTGAACTAATCTAATGAGTAGGACAATTAATACAAAACTCATATAAACAATATTCTAAATTTGTAAAATTGAGATTGTAAACACTATAAAATCGTACACTATGGTTTCAAGTGTCAAAACACCCCTAGACCCTCTAGGGACCAACCCTAACATTTCGATCACAAACTAAACCTAACTCAAGTCAGAATTAACCTACTAGATAACCCACCTTTTAACCCAACCTAACTTTTGACCCTTGATCATCGATGATCACCCTAACCATCGACAGTTAGGCCTGACTATTGATAGTCAAGTTTCCATGGCCTAAACCACTAAACTACTACATCACTCTAACTTGATTTTTATATTTAGCTCATCTAAATCATGTACAAGCCAATGCATGTCAAATTTAAATTTAAACTAATTGTTGAACCTCTTGTCAACATATTGTTGCACCTCTCCTTCATATAAAGAGAGAGGAAGAGAGGGTGAATTTGGATCTAGAATCAAGTGATCATCATCTAGAGCTAGATCTTACATCAATGTTTTATTTTATAAGTGTTCTTTCAGTAATCCATCAAACCAAAAAATGTGACAGAGATCCAAAGTGATACCTTCCATCAACCAACATCTAAGTATTGTCACTCTACTAAAATTACCCTAGACTCCATCAAATGAGTTTATCAACCAACTACCTCAACCATTCATCATATCAACAATTAGTAAGCTAAGTATCTATTTTCAATTATTCAGTTACTTTGTTTCTATTTTTAAATCAACCTAGCCTAAACCCATCTCTTAAAATTCCATTCTATGACCTTGTCAAAATAACCTTTTTTTGACTAGACCCAACCCATAATAACTACTGATGGTCTATCCCAACCATCGATGGCTATATCAACTATCAATAGTTACCCTAACCACCGATAGTCACCCCAACCATCGATGGTCACTCTATGATAAAATAACAAGCTATTCTCATCTACTAGACCTTAAATAAATACCAATCTTAGACCCTCTAATTGATCATAGAGTCTTAACCTATTTTTTGGACCATACATGACCTATTTAGCATTAATATTGACCCACTTATTAATATAATTAGTCAAATTCACATATTCATTCATCGAGCACTTCTTGTATTTGATTTTAGTGTCTTCTGTGATATATGAAAGTAATTTATCTTTCAGAACTTGATTGTTTAAAAGTGTGGATTGACAACCTCCAAGGAATCTCTTACTTCTTAGATCTAGATTTCTAAGCAATCCACCCTATTATCTAACTAATTAAACCATTTATTTGAGTAATTTCTTATTTGTAGGTCATTCCTCCCAAGCCAAAGAGGAGTATTTACAACCATTTGGATCAAATATGCATACAACATATCAAGTTTTTCTACCATACCCTTCTCAAGTTTCTTTTCTCTTCCTTCCAAAGATCATAAGTGAAATTTATCTAAAACATTCTGGCACACTTGGTGGGACCCTTGATTCTTTTCTTGGGTTCATAGTTGCATCTAGGTACTTCTTCTTCTTATCTCTCTGCTCATATAATGAAATCAATTTTTTTTTTTGGGCTTAAAATTGACTACATCCATTGTTTTTTTGCTTATTTAATCTCACATAGCTTAATTAAAGTAAAGTAATTCAATTTTAACCTCATTTTTATCACACACATAAGACCAAAACATGTACATCTAAAACAAGCATCAAATATTGACATAAGGCCTAGCTAGGATTTCATTACCTAGTGATTACCTTTCTCAACTATCCACTTGAATTTCATCACCAAGGAGAGAATTGATTCAACTATTTGGTTGAGTATAAAATCTGACAATCAGTATATCTTGGCTAAGCACCTAACACCCTTATCACTATGGTGTGTGGATTGAAGGGGTAGGCCTCAATATCAATCCATGTATTAATTGCTAATACAGATCCATTTGAGATCCTAAACATAACTTGAAACTAACCATATACTTCTTTTCTAGTACCTACTCTAAAAGCTAATTTCAGTCACACAGTTCTTAAAGCTTAAGGCATAAGCCAAAAGAGAGACTAAAAGGAACTTTAGGATTTAAAATGTTTTAGTGTATGTTTTTTTCCTTGACTTTTTCTTGTCTTTTCTTTGTTTGAGTTGTGAGATTATTTGTATCTTCCTCTCTTCATCTGCATGCTTTTGACTAGGCAATAACTAAGAAACCAAGCAAACTAGGATCCACATCCTAATCATCCATCCTCCTCTTCTACTTCATCCATGGAGTACATCTTAGATGTAGAGAGTTATCCTTATCCTTCTGAGAGCCTAATCCCTCGGTTGATGGCCCAAGGTGATGTGGACTTTGCCACCTTTCTTAAAAACAACCCCATAGCCCTTAAACATTACCTTAACACCATATCCCATCATATCCCTACTTCAGTTCCACTTGTTGACCCACCTCATAGCATGCAATACAACCTTATGGGTGACACTTCTATTGCCACCATCTCCACCCAACCTCTAGTCACCCAAACATCATCCTCTACCAATAACCCCATCGACACTACCATTTAAAACTAACCCACTCAACCAAGTAACACCCAAGCACTTTTTACCCCAACTAATAACCCTTTTAGTATAGGAGAAACCCTACCTTTGGGCACTAGTACCTCCATTACTATAAGAGTACCCTCTGCTAGTACCACCACCATTCCTCTCACTTCCAAACTACCTACCTCCACTTTATTTCATAGCTTGGTGGTTCTCATACCTTCCACCCTTCCACCCATCAGTACCAAAGTAACCACCTACCCTCTATCTACTAACCCAACCATACCTCTTACCCTACCTATGTTAATCTCTTAGCACATGCCCATTACATAGAACCTAAGCTACATCCCTAACTCATAAGGGTATGTACCTCTACCTTCCACCCAATCACATATCTCCATGTATTTATATGTGGCATCATCCCACCCACACATGACCACATACCAATATGTGGCACCTTCTCAACCCCCCACCAGTGACCCATATGTTGCACCTACCCAGACCCAACACGACCTAACTTACAACTATGGGGGCACACAATCCCAAACTAACCTTTTTAAAATGTTAATTGACAAAATGAATACTTTTGAGTCATCTATTTCTAGATCCCATAATATTTTATAATATGACAAAATATGTAATGAACCAATTCACCCATATGCCCCTATTTGACCATATCCTCCTTAATGGGAAATTCTAAAGTTTTTGAAGTTTTCGAGTAATGAGGACCCTCAACAACACCTAAGAAAATTTAGGAATTTATGTTATATGATTACCTATGATGATGCTCTCCTTATTCATACCTTCCCCATGTCTCTATTAGGCCTGACACTAGATTGGTATAATGCCATTATAAAGCACTCCTTATTTACTTTTGCCCAACTAGCTCATATTTTTTTAGACCACTTTTACATAAACATCTCTAAGAAAGTTTCCATCATTGATCTCTACTCCATTCACCAATTTTATGATGAATCCATTATTAAATTTGTGTACCATTGGAGAAGTTTGATCAACCAACTCTCTTTTTCTCTACCCAAACCTAAACTGATCAAACTCTTTGGTTAAGCTTGTGCCAAACACATCTCCTCTACTTTATGGGTCTAGAGATTTAGGAACTTTGATGAAGCTTTCACCATGGCATGAAAACTAGAGAATCGAGCCATTAATGAGGGAAAGTTGAAATTGAGAGACAAAAACTCCACCTTTTAATAAAATAAGACTTCCTCCTCTCAACCCAATAACCAAACCAACACTAATTCCAAAAATAAGGGAGCTAAAAATGTAGTTATTCTTAATATTTCCCCTTCACCCATTATTAACCAATCTAATTCTTCTAATTCCTCTAATCAAAATACCAAGAACCTAAGCCATAACACCTAGAAACAATTTACTCCACTTAGAGAGTCATATGCTTCAGTCTTGGAGAAATTGTTAAAATCCAATATAATATAGCTTCCCCTGATCAAACCTCCATAATAATTTAATTCTTCTCATCTTACACCTGCTTGATACAAAGAGAGTGAATTATGTGCCTTCCACCAAGCCATTGAACATGATGTTACTAGATGTAACACCTTCAAGAATGTTGTCCAAACCCTCATTGACAAGGGGGATCTTATGTTGGATAACCCCAATGTACCCCTAAACTAATCACTTGACATCTTCAGATAACCATTCTCTAACCATGCTCCTTTTACCAATAATTAAAAATAAATCAAAATATGCTCATGCTCATGAGGCCCATACTATCAATATGGTTCTTGGTGAACTCAAAACTAAGGAAACCATTGACCAAATCACCCCTTCCCCCACTCTACTTATTAAGATAGTGGAGTCACCAAACTCTCCTTTGATATACACATTAGATGAGGAAACTCTTCCCACCTTAACATTTTACTCAATCATATAACAATCCACTCTCCCTCCAACAATCACACATAACGAAGAAACCACTTTGCCTACTTCTCCCACTGAGGAGTCACCTTCCTAGATATTAGAACCTCTTATGAAAGAAAAGGATGAGATAATAATTCCTCCCCCACCCTATAGGTCTATTCTTTGAATCCACTATAAGGGGATTCAGACCCATCTATAAACCTTTCTCTAGATTGGTTAAAAACTTAGAATTCATATCCAATCCTAACCTAGATCGGGCCACATCTTGGAAACAACTTGGAATCCCATATAAGACCATGTAAGAGCCCTCTTTATCAAAAAAAACTATCATTTCCACTATCAAATCCACTATCACCATAACCCAACCATCGAATGCCTCTACCCATCAAACCATAACAACACCATCAGAACCAAAATCAACTAAAGTCACCAAATCAGCTTCTACCATTCTAACTAAACCCACCAAGAACCTTGGAATGTTTCCTACCCACAACATTATTCACCCATCAATAAACTTGAACCTAAACCTACCAAACCTATCCCCAAAATAAGGCAACAAAGAAGGTGAAACCATCTAGAAACATAAAAACCAAAACTTTACCTCCCCTCTCCATATTTCTCTCTATTTTGGGATCTCATTCCCATACCTTAATTAAGAGACCAAACATCCCAATTAACACCCAACCACCACTCTTGTTTACACCATCACTCTTTTCATCCACACCTATTTTCACCAAACCACCCATGGACATACCTCCTATCTCCAAATTAGCTACAAACAAACCACTTATCTCTCTCCCAAGTACCTACACCAAAAATTTCTAACCCTAAACCCTCAACTTATCTCCCAAAACCCAAGCCATCCACCAAGGACTCCCCTTCACCTAAGTCTTTGACCATCAAGACCACTCCTAAAAAGGCTTCCACCCCTACTACCAAACCTAAGCCCTCCACACCTCTACCACCATTAGCTAAGCCCTACTCCACTATCCTACATAGGTTATTACAAAAATGTTGCTTAAAATTTCCACCTATTAGAGAATTTGACCCACATAGTCCTAAGCTATCTTGGTACAATGACAAATTCATAAGTTCATACCATATGACACCCAAGCATGACATGAAAAACTGTAAGGCTCTCTAAGAATTGGCCCATCAACTATATCATGAGGATGACTTATTATCAAATGAGCCTTTGCTGAGCCTAACATCAATATAAAAACAAATATCCATCGATCAACACCTACCTACCCCTCCATTCTCACCTCAGAGGGAAGAGGAATCAAAGAAATAACCTGCTATGACCCTTCCCCCAATCCATACCATCTATGTTTTCACATGATCACATGCTCAACCAAAGGATAAGGGGAAGACAAAGGTGTCCATTCCATGGACATATCCCTCTTCCTCCACCCAACCACATAGCCAACACCAAGCACCTTTACCTTAAACAAAACCAAAGTATTAATCTTAGGACCCTCTTAGTCCAACCCATCTAAATCAATCCAATGAGTAGTTCTAAATTAGCTCCACCAAACCTTGGTGAAGATGATTTTGTCTTAAATGATCAACACCTCACCCCATCATCACCAAAAAAAGGATAAAAGCATTTCAATCTATATAAGTTTGAGTAGAAGACCCTCAACCTTTAACAACCTTTATTAGATCCCTTCACATTTCTAACCTTGTTACCTTCATGGATTCAAAAATACCTTCCATCCATTTAGATGACCCAGATCTTCCCCTCTTCATTATCGCCTATATCAACCAAACCCACATCAAGAGGGTTATGATTGATGGGGGATCTAGTATCAACATCATCTCATCCCATGCCTACAACCATCTAAAATTACCTAAGAACATCTTGTCAAAAACCTCAGTAGTGCTCTGATCATTTAACAATACCATGGACATAACTCTATGAATTATTGTCCTTCACATTTACCTAGGATCCTGCACACTTATTGAGCTCTTCTATGTAGTGGAAGGATATTTTTAGTACAAAATCCTGTTGGGATGTCTTTGGATTCATTCCATGGGTTGTGTTCCATCCACTCTACATTAGTACATCAAATTTGAGCACTAAGGTCAAGTTGTTACCATATAAGTTGAGCTGATCCCTTTCACATCATGCAATATGATGTACTGACCTAATGAATTTCTCCTTCTTCCACCTAATAAACCTTCACTAGTGACAAACAATCTCACATTTCCTTCTACTAGTGAAGTATCTACTAGTTATTTCATCCCTTTCACCCAAATCCCCAAAATGGAATTGTTGGAAACAACCTTCCAATATCTTTTATTGGGTGGGTATCACCTTCTCACCCTTGAAACTTTCCCTACTCGACAAGAGTATGGGAAACTTAACCACCAACTTGGTTATGACCCCAATATTGGAACCATTATCCCTTTTAGAACCTCCACTCACCAAACAAATTTAATCTATGGGGGACTTGACAATCCCCTTGCCACTTTCACCACCTTTTTTTCAACTCAACCATTCACCTCTAGCTTCTCCTACCTAGATAAACTAGAATTTTACAAAGCATACCTCTATATGTGTGCTTGGAAGGGATTCAGTCTAGGTCAATATGAACACATGCCACATGAGTTACTTCCAATCAAAACCCAAAAACCTCATGAAAAACATGACCTTAGTTTCATACCACATAAACAACAAACCAACCACCTCCCATTACCATCATTAAATAGGAAATCTGATCCTCACCTTCCACTCCACCATCGATAACTAAGGATTCTAACATCATCCCCCCTAATTTTTTTCATCAACATGATCAATCTCAGACCCCTAAATTATCAAAAGGATGGAGTGACCATAAGAATTCCTCTAAACCATCTTGTGATGATAGGAGATGACTCTCCTACCATTAATACTATTTAGTGCCAGGATGATGATTCCATTCTCACCTATCTTGGTACTCTAGATTCTTCTATCCATAAATCCCTACCTATTGAGACTTCAACCATGTTAAATGAGTCCACCATGGATATCAACTTGGGAACTCTAAATAACCCATACATTGTCAAAATTATCCAATCACTCAATTCTGAAGAGCTTCATGACTTCCCCTCATTCTTGTAAGACTGAAACATATCATTTTATTGGTCTTATAGTAACATTCTAAGAATTGACACCTCCATCACTACTCATAACAAAGTTACCAACCATGATGTTAATCCCGCTAGGTAGAAACTTTGATGAATGCACCCTCACATATCCCATCTCATCAAAGAAGATCTTTAATGTCTCTTATCTAACAATTTCATTCAACCCATTAAATACCTTCAATAGGTCTCAAAAATTATGTCTATCACCAAATATATAGGAGGACTATGCATTTGTGTGGAATTTCATGACCTCAACCTTTCTTACCCAAAAGACAACCTTCCTCTACCAAGCATTGACTGGCTAGTCAATCTTACAACTAGCCATGAGATGTTATCTCTTATGGATGGATTCTTGGGTTACAATCAGATCCTAATTGCCCCTAAAGATCAAAACAAAATTACCTTTATCACCCCATGGGGGAACTTTTGATATAGGGCCATGCCTCTTAGACTAAAGAACATTGGTGCAACCCACCAATGCGTTATGGCTTACATCTTCCATGACCTTATCCATTAAAAAAATTAAGGACAATGTTGATGACCTTCTTAGAAAATATATATGTTGTAAGGATCATTTGGGCATTCTTAAGATCATATTTAAGTACCTCATCCATTACCATGTCCAACTTAACCCCAAAAAAGTGTATTTTTGGGGTCTTGTTAGGAAATCTCCGTAGCTTCATCATATCCCTTTAGGGAATCAAAGTTGATCCCACTAAAATCAAAGCAATACTTGACATGCTTCCTCTAATCAACCTCAAATAACTTTGCAACCTCTAGGGGAAACTTTAATCCATTCATCACTTTATCTTTTAGCTCTCAGACTGATGTCAACCATTAATCTCTCAAACTAATGTCAACCATTCCATCACCTTCTAATGAAGGATGTATCTTTTAAGTGGAATAATGATTATCAAAAGGCATTTGATTCAATCCTTTTTACCTTTATATCTCTACCACCAACCACTCCTTAGGGACCATACTCATTCATCATGATGAACAACACAAAGATTAAGTCATCTACTACATTAGTCACACACTTGTAGAATATGAAACTCATTACACCCATACTGAGAATTTTTGCCTAGATTTGGTCTTCATGGCCACCAAACTCTGCCACTACCTTCTCAACCATAATACCTATGTCATAACCAATACCAACCCACTCAAGTATATGCACTCCAAGCCATACCAAAACCAATGTATGGCCAAGTGGATCATGATTTTAGTTGAGTTTGACCTTGAGTTTATTTAATAAAATTTAATTAAAGGGCAAGTCATTACTAACCACTTGGTTGATGCACCATTAATAGATAATCAACCTCCTCCCCTTAATTTTCTAGATGAGTCCATCATAATCCTCTCTCAAGTAGACTTCACCTATCAAGTAACCATGTTCTTTGATGGATCAAAGTGTCAACATGGTGGGGAGCTGGCATTATCCTTATCCTCCTTCATGGTGAACCTCTTCCTTTATCTTTCAATCTTGATTTTAAATGCACCAAAAACATAGATGAGTATGAAGCCCTAGTAATAGGCTTTCAAACTACGTTAGCCTTGAGAGTCAAAATGATCAACATCTTTGGTGACTCTTAACTTGTAAATAAAATCAATGGATCTTACTAGTGTAAGAATGATGTTTTGAAATAGTAAAAATAATTATCTAACATACTCTTTGCCTCATTTGAATACTACCATATCCAAACCACCCTAAAATCCATGAACAAGTTCACTGATATGATGGATTCCCTCGATTCTCAAATCCCATAAACACCCTATGACTCTAATCTATCGGTCATTATCTATAGACTTACCAGCCCTCTTATGTTAAATTAAACTCTCCCACCATATTTAATGTGGAGGAGACCCAACTTGAGCTTTGGTATCAATAGACCTTCGACTATCTCAACCTTGCCATCATTCTTGTTAATCTTTCTAGGAAAGATCAAAGAGAATTTATCCAGAGTAACTCATGTTATACCATACTGGGGGGAATTCTCTATAATCATAGCTTCGAAGGTCTCCTCTTCTGCTATCTACATAGTCATGAAGCCTCTCATGATATCAGGGAAACACAAGATGGGATATGTGGGGGACACTTTAGTAACATAGCCATCACTATCCTTTACCTTGGATATTACTAGCTTACCCTTAACCAAGACTACTATGATTATGTGAAAAAGTGTGTTAAGTGTTAATAAACATGTTAATTTGCATCACACACCTAGCCATAGTCTTTGCATCTCCATGGATTTATGGCCCTTTTCCAATGAGTTCTGGACTTTATAGGTGAAATTAACCCCCATTCTTCACAGTGACATCATTCTATCATTACTATGATCGAGTATTTCACTAAATGGGTAGAGGCTATTCTTCTTGTCTCAACTAAAGCGAAAAAGATTATCGATTTTAATCTACCATTTTAGTGTTCCTCACAAATAATGACAAATCTTTCAAAAACAAATAATTCTAAGGTATTTATGACAAATTTGACATCAAGTTAAGTTTATCTTCACCCTATCATCCTCAAGCAAATGGATAGGTAGAATCCTCCAACAAGACTCTCAACAACATGATAACTAAAATGGTTAATATATCCAGTCAGGTTTGGTATTTACCTTACACCTTACGGGCCTAATATACTATAATTTAAATCCCTATAGGTGCTACCCTTTTCTCTCTAGTTTTTGGAACAAAGGCTATCTTGCCACTTAAATTCCAAATTCCCTCTCTTTACATATATTTGCACGATCTTGTCTCTGCAATCAATTATCATTAAGAACATTTAACCCAACTTGAGCTACTTAATGAACATCATCTAGCAGCACTCACCCATCTTCATGTCTATCAAGAGTGATTCAAATGTGCATATAAAAAACACCTTAAAGTGTGAGAATTCAATATCAGAGACCTCCTCCTAAAGGAAAATCAACATGTCACCAATATGGAGAAAGATAAGTGGGGTGAATTTGATTTTAATTGGCTCAGACCTTGTATCATAATGAATGAGTATAGATCAGGAGCTTATTGGTTATTCTCTCTTAAGGGATAGCTGAAGATAGATCCCCTCAATGCTTCACATCTACATCCTTTATTTTGTTAAAAAGGATCAAACTCACTTTTTGTCTAGGTTAAACTCATCCCTTGCTTTCAAAACATGTTCATCTCCTTATTTTAGGGGCAACCTATTAAACTTGAATCATGTGATTATCCATCACAATCATAGCCTAATCTTGAACAATGGGTACCATGGCTCTACCCACAGCATGATTTTCATGGTACTTTCCACCCATTTCCTAAGACAGATTCCCATGGTCATTATTACCTAAACCTCTTTCACACCTACTCAATCTTCTTGTGCTTTTAGTTTTGCCTTCATAAAAGGAGAACCTTTAAGCCTATATAAATAAGTCTATGTCAAGCAAAATCAAAAGCAAAGTCATAACTAAAAATAATCAAGGGTCATTGCTAGCATTCATAGACTGTTCCCTTGAAGGATAAATACCCAAAACATATCAAAATTGCTAAAAATAAGGTAGAATACTCCCTTGAAGGACAATTATCAAAAGCATTAAACAAGCACATAAACATAGACCACTCCCTTGAAGGATGGCCAAGTAAATAGTTTGTCAGAGCATAGCAATTTATTGGAAGCTTCCCATATTGATCAACTTCCCCAACCCTTGCAAGCAATAACAAAATAAGAAAAAGACCCATTATCAAGCATCAAAAAGTGCAAAAGCTGTAATCAACTATCATAAACAAAATAATTTTGAAATCCACAATTGGCTCTCATAGGTAGACTTGTTTATATTGGCTCTTTATTAACCTTTAGAAGAGGCATGATAGATTCAAATGAAGGTTCCATATTCATCCATCTCCCCTTTATACACTATAAGCAAGGGATTTATGAGCTTACTTGACATAATGTGATCTAAACAACTTTTTTTTAACCAAATAACAAATGCTAATGTGATGCATTCGAAGGGATTATGCTCCTTAAGCCAATCCAACTTCGGTATTTTTTTAGTCCTTACCAAAGAAGAAGCATCATGCCCTCTTCTTATCCTCTCATAATTGGTTGATATATTCACTTAGACGTTTGTATTTTGATCATCTTCTCTCTCTCACATCTAGTTTTGTTAATTAACTTACTTTATGTGCTTCACCTTAATTTAAACAAAATAACCATAATCATAACCACATCACATACTATCATCATCAAAATCCACAATAAAATCATAATTTCAACATCATAACATCATCATTATATCATGAACAAATCATACATAGTTAGCATAAACCATATCCATGAGCATAATCATAACCATCAACATCTTATTAACATCCATAAACAAATAATAATAAACCATTTTCACCATGTGTCTAAATCTAAATACGGAAACATATACTCATTAAATTTCAGCATGAACACCATAATCATATCAATATCATAAACATGATCATCTCAAACATGAAATTAAATCATCACATGCATACACAACATCATTAATAACCATAATCATGAATGTCATAAACATCATCCTTGTCATCAACAACATTACATTATCATCATAATCACATGAGATAACATTGATCCATAATCAAACATCATCATAAACATGAATAAAGAGACATATCATTACATGCCTAGATAGGTGAGTCCACATTCACATCATCATGAGCATAACCATAATAAAAAATACTCAACATAAACATCATATACATCAACCACAAACCATAAACAAGGATCATATTTATAAATCATAAGTCTATAACCATAATCATCATCATGTATACAACATATATACATATCTCTCTTAAAAATATATATCTTGTTGCATTGGATCATAGGTTGGTATCAAAAATCATATACATAATAAGTATACAATCTCATAAACAAACTAAGAATTTGAGGTACCACTACCTCTTGGGGCACCACTATCCCCTGGAGCCTATCCCCTTGTACCTACTTGACAACCTACATATGTGGCCCACTGACCTAGTGTCACTGTACCTGCACCACCTACAATCCCATCCCTATACTCACCCCATCAAAGCTCATCTAGATAATGCCTAAAGACTATAGATGCATAGTACCATAGCTCTTATATAGTCACTATGTATCTCTATATAGGGATAGTCCCTACTAATGACACTTCTATTATTACTTTACCTCTACCTGTTAGAGAGAATCTCTCTCATGTGTCACCAAAGCTAGATGAGACCTAACCTAATCTCTTTCACTTGTAATGATGGATAGCTGACCCAACTCTACTACTAATGATGCCTATAACATTATAATGAAAGTTTATGCCATGGCTAATACCACTCATGCCTAGTCTCTCTGACTAATGACTACTTTCATATCTAGGGCAACCCCCTATACCCATGCCTACTGACCACCTACACCAGTTGGGTCAACATCCATAACCTATTGACCACCATCACCATCACTAATATCAGCTACAAAATATAGTGCCTAGTACCATGTAGGGTACCCATTTACAAAACTTGCATCATCTATCTCAGCCCTAGTTAGTAGCTCTTTGTGATCTATGAATATATGTATCAATTGTTGAGTGGGTAGTAGGAACTCTGCATCTTCCCTCCTGTACCTTAAGAATACCTTGGGGATACCCTATACCAAGATGAACTATCACCATACCCTATAAAAAGGTATCAAATCTATCTCACCATCCCTCCTACTATAGATCCATCGATAACTCTATAGGGACAGTGTGTGCTAGGCATAGTGTACCCATCCTAAAAAGCTAATGTATGGTCTCCAAATCACATATCCAATAACCAAGGAATCTAGTAAGCCTCTATATCATTCTATATCATGAACCCCTCCACCTAGTCCTAAGAGGGAAAAATCATCTCTCCACCTCATAAATCTTACTCAAAAGTCCATCTAAGCATACCCCTCCCATGGAAACCCCATCAATCTTAGCACTTAGACGTGCTCATATGCCTAGTAATGTAAAACAAACCCCACACTGATACCATACTTCTTATGGGATCAGATTCCCCATAACTCCCTATAAATCTATACCAATAGCATAGGTGCCCATGTAAACACTATATGACCCATAAACATATCCATCAGTACCCCAAACAAAAAATAAAGTAACCTACCACTACTCAAATCAAGTAATACATAACATGTCACTGCTATCATCATCATGGTCAATAATTACCTATCATCTCTAACCCTTTGGTATAACAGAGTATAGCTAAAACCCCCTACATGCCACCTCATAAAATCAAGGTTATCCCCATATAAAAACTTCATTAAATAATCATGCTCCTCCCTCTCAATATGATAAATTGGCTCACCCTATATGGGTAGCTCTGTAATCTTATGGATATCCTAAGTCAAGATGTCATCTCACCTGTAAGTAGAAGGAAGGTCTTCATAGCTAGATCCCATCTCTTGATGAAAACCACTATCATTGTTACATCCCACAACACATGATGGTAATGCATCATAACACTAAGGTCCACCTCCTCTATATGAGCCTAATCAGCTATAATCATACCTCGATGAATCTCAACAAAGATCCAAGGCACCCAATCTCACATATGGATCCACTCCCATGCCTAAAATGTTTGATAGCAAACAAAATTAGTTCTCTATAATATTTTTGCATATGAACTCTACCTATTACACCTACCTCATCCACCATTCAACTCACAGACATTTAACCTATCTTATCTAAAACCTAAAAAATCACCCTTTTTGCCTCAAATACCTATCCCCAATCTTAACTACTACTTATCACCCTATGTCATTTAACTATTTACCACACCTTTATACCTTGACTTTAACTATTCAAACCCTTACCTATTAACACCATGACTTTCACCTTAACCCTCAACATTAACTTTAACCTGAATTATTCAAACATTAACTATAAAACTCTAATCTTCAAAACCTTTTTTATCAACTATTGATAGTCATGGTGACTATCGATGGTCGGTGACCAACCACTAATGATTATCAACCATCGACTGTTAGATATGACTACCAATGGTCACTATGGGTGACCAATGATAGAATATCCTAACCTTACCCTCATAAAAAAACCACCCACATACCATCACAACCTGAACATTTTCACCTAAACCTACCCCACCCTACTCAACCTACCATACCCTTCCAATTTCATCTTCATCCTCAAATTCACCACAAAAACCACACACCCCCTAAAATTAGATCAAACCCAAAACAAAATACATATACAATAGGAAATCACTAAAAAAAAACTAAATTTGAATACAAAATGCATTCACCAAAATTAACCTAATCTATCAATTTAAAAACAACCCCTACCTCATTCCTCGATCATCATCGCGGAGGAACCCTAAGGCTCATTACCTGGCCTTGTGTCCTACCACACCTACCCTACATCTTGATTGATAAACCTCTATGCCACTTAATCAAACTCACCCAATCACTCACATTTAACCATGAGCTCTTTTTGCACAAAATACCAAAATCCTCTCACCAAAAGTCACATATTCAAATGAGCCAAGTAAGACCCCTGATGGTATTTTTGACCATGTCTTTTTAGGGCTTACACCTAACCATCAATGATCAGGGTGATCATCAAAAGTCAACCCTAAGAACCTTGATCATTGATGGTCAACATTGTAGTGTTTTTTCTCTCCTCTAACCACCAGCTTTTCACTTATAAATTTTTGACACACACACCCACACCAAGTGGCCATCCATGGAGATTACCTTCTTCACCCACCTAGACAACCACCATGTTACCCACACTGGTCATTTTGGCCAGACTTATCACATACTTTTGTGACAACCTTACCTTGGTCCTTTTGACTACACCAACTACAATACCAAGTTGAACATTTTGCATTTGCATTATCTTATGCACACTTGCCCAATTTATGTTTTCATGGGAGTACTTCCTACCTTGGACACCCATGATAACACTGACCTTGTCTATGAGACTTGAGTTTATGAGTGTAACCTAACCATCACATATGATCATGTGGCCCACTTGTCACTTATCCTTCTAGTACCAAATTTAATTTTTAC
The DNA here is from genome assembly GCA_037957365.1 of Torreya grandis. Taxonomy (NCBI): domain Eukaryota; kingdom Viridiplantae; phylum Streptophyta; class Pinopsida; order Cupressales; family Taxaceae; genus Torreya; species Torreya grandis. The sequence goes on from JARHVA010002265.1 coordinate 432,431, forward strand.
CAACCAACCATGGCAACCTAATCAATGTATGATCTTGGCTATCATAATTTTATCATAGTTTATGCATATGTTTATGTTTTAGTGCCTAACCTATTAGCCACCTCCATCAATAGCTTAACCACTTATAAAACCCATACTCGATTTAGTTTCACCTCATCACTTCTTAATTTGAGGGGGAATGCCTCTTCCCATACTCAAGGTAACCAAACATTCGACCTACACTCTATTTATGTTTTACCACTTGCTGATATAAACTGTATAACAAAGAGGGGTAAAATGTAGACACTAGAAAACATCACACTATGGTTCTAAGTGTTGAAACACCCCTAGACCCCCTAGGGACCAACCCTAACCTTTTGATCACAAACAAAACCTAACTCAAATTAAAATTAACATAATAGCTAACCCACCTTTTAACCCAACCTAGCCTTTGACCCTCGACCACTGATGGTCACCCTAACTGTTGATGGTAAACCTTGATCATCGATGATCATGTTTCCACTACTTGAACCACTAAACTACCACATCACTCTGAATTAATTTTTTATATTTAACTCATCTAAATCATGTGTGAGCTAAACATGTAAAATCTAAATTCAAACTGATTGTTGAACCTTTTATTAACATATTATTACACCTCTCCTTCTTTCCTATAAAGAGAGAGGAGGAAAGGGTGAATCTGGATATAGAATCAAGTGGTCATCATCTAGAGCCATAAATTCTTACATTAACATTTTATTTTATAGGTGTTCTTCTATTGATCTAATGAACCAACAAGTGTGATAGAGATCTGAAGTGCTATCATCCATTAGCCAATATTCAAGTACCGTTACTCTAATAAAATTACCCCAAACTCCATCAAAAAAGTTTATCAGCTAACTACCTCAACCATTCATTAGATCAACAACCAAAAACCTAAGTATCTATTTTTAATCATTTAGTTACTTTGTTTCTATTTTGTAATCAACCCAACCCAAACCCATCTCTTAGAATTCCATTCTATGACCTTATCAAAATAGCCTTTTCTTGACCAGACCTAACCCATAGTAACCAATGATGGTCATCCTGACCATTGATGGTTTGTCCCAACCACTCATGATTACATCAACTATTGATAGTTATAGTAACCATCTATGGTCACCCTAATCATTGAAGGTCACTGTGTGACAAAATAACAGTAAGCTATTTTCATCCACTAGACCTTAACTAAATCCCAATCTTAGGCCTTCTACATGATCATAAAGCTTTAACCTATTTTTTGGACCATACTTGATCTATTTATCATTAATATTAACCCACTATTTGCTATAATTAGTCAAATTCACCTATTCATTCATCTATCACTTCTTGTATTTGATTTTAATATCTTTTATGTTATATGTAAGTACTTTATCTTTTAGAACTTGATTGTTTAAAAGTGTGGATTGACAACCTCCAAAGAAGCTCTTGCTTCTTAGTTCTAGCTTGCTAGATAATCCACCCTACTATCTAAATAATCAAACCATTTATTTGAGAAATTTGTTATCTATAGATCATTATTCCCAAGCCAAAGAGGAGTATTTACAACCATTTGGATCAAATTCATGCACAACATATCATGTTTTTATACCATACCCTTATCGAGTTTCTTATCTCTTCCTTCCAAAAAACATAAATGAAATTTCTCTAAAACAAAGATTACTAAAAATAGTAAAGTACAAATACTAATATATATTTTAATGAATTAGAAACAAATGATACTTAATTGGTTTACTATGCACATGCATGTTTGATCTGGAAAAGATTGGAAGTGGACTAGAAGATAATATTGGAATAATAATCAGATTATGGAAATATTCTTGTTGTGGCTTCAAATGCTTGTGTTTGATCCATAAATATTAATTAACCTCGAGATAATAAATACTATTTTATTTAAAATGGATTTTAATAATATGTCAATTTTTAAAATTTATTTAAAAAAAAGAATTGACTTTTAATCAAAATGCAAATTGTTAGTAACAATTATGATTGTGAGTATTATATAAACTCATATAAATCTATTGTTCAATTAAAAACATTCCATAGATATTTTATCTCTAAAAATAATCTCTTAATTAATTTCTCATAATTATTTTTAAAATATTAATGATTAATTTTAAACTAATATACTAATGTAAAACTAGAAAAAATAAAATAAAATAAAGACCAAATATTGTTTATGGGGTTCACCAATTGGATACATCTATGGGATTTCTAAATAGCAATTTGATCCATTAAAAATCAATTTTAAAGTAATAATACAACTCACAATAATGATAAATGAACCCTATCACCTGTAATAGAACTAAAAACTAGATATTGAAGACTCTGAACTTGATCAGGGAACATTTCCCTATTCATCTAAAGCTTTGCAATTACTTTCTTTCTCCAAAAATAGACAAATAACTCTCTCTATAATTTATATAGGCTTGCAAGACTTTATAATATGCAAAAATTACCTCAATCAGGCTATTTCAAAATTACGCCTCTATAAAAATAAACATGGTTAATCCTCTTAATTTAATAACCTATATTCTCTAGCATAATAGACTTGTACCTATATGAGATGTCCCTGCTTCAAATATTTTTCACAATTCTTCTCTATACAAAAAAATAAGCAACCTGTATCCTTCTTTGTTGGCTGCCCGCTCTTTATCCAAAATAAAATAAAAATCTTTAATATTGAAAAATTTCCATATATCCAATGTTGGCTAATAATTATCTATTTTTGCTTGAAGTACAATTAAACTCCAAATAGACTACACACATTTAATAAAGGAAGACAATCCCTTAAATAATGGTAGGTTTCAATGCCATGCTTTATTTAATAAAGTGCTTATCAAAATTAACATGGTTCATGAAGACCATGATCTTCCCACCAAATTTCTGACCACACAAAATACAAGTGGAAGACCCGTGTGGATAAAATACCATGTAAGGATAAGGCATGCATGTTAAGAGTTTAGTGCCAAGGTAAAAGATGTGAGGATTAAAATATATTAAAACATCTCCATTATTACCAAATTTGCCCCCACATGTAAAGTGAAATGATGTTCCACGTGGGGAAAGGTCATGTATGGTATAAATTTTATTAAAATGGGCCAAATATATTTAAGAAAAAAAATATCCCATGATAATTAAAAATCATGTATAACCATCCACGTGGAAGTGGGGATAACTAAGAATTTGGGACTTGATAAGATTATCTAATGGTTATAATAAATAAGATATTTAATTGGTTAAATATATCCCATATTTATTAAAATCATATTAAAATAAGATATTAATTGAAGGTTTTAAAAAATCCCATGGTAAATTAAAAAACCATTAATAATAGGATACTATTAATAAAAGATTATCCTGATGGAAATATCATGGATATAAGGAAAGGAATATCTTGGTGGCATTAGCAGAATTATATGGCAAAGTTGATAATGGGGTAATTTGGGTAAAGGTTAGTTTGGTCCCACATTTGTAAGACAACACCCATTAGCAACATAATAAAATCATTCCAATATAAAAATTAATTCTATAAACTCTTTATATTTTTGCCACATGTCAACTTTCCCTTTGCGACACTTGTTTTTTCCACATTTTTCCATTCAAACCTTATTACGAGTGAAAATACTCCAAATAAAACCTCTAAAATAAGACCCTTTTTGTCCCCAAAAGTTTAAGTCACTCTTTGAATCTAAAAATGATTCACTCTACAAAACATCACTACAAAATATCATGGTAACGATTCAAAACTGAATCTTTGAAATGCTAGTGAAAAAATATCTACCTAATATCAAATTGTAGATAGAAATAAACTGCCTATACAAATGTCACATTTTCCAAAATAGTGAATCCACCAATTACTTAAAAATGATCACCAAGTGTAACTATAAACCAGTTTGTTAGTGTAATAAATATACACACTAATTGTAACCACATTTGACAGTTACAAATAAATTCCCAAAATGAGTGAGGGACTTATAAAAAATGAAAATATCATGCATGTATACCAAAAGTTTGTAAAATTATTACAATTACAAATGGTGCTTGAAAAAAGGTCTTATAAGCCTCTATTTACATAATGTAACTAACAACATATATATTGAAATGCAAATTTTTCCAAAATATACATACTGATCATGCCCCATATAATCTACATATACTACTGTCAAGGTTTAAAAATGAAGTTTTTCTAAAGTCCTAAACATGATAAAATAATCCAAGTATGATAAACCTATCCCTTAGATTTTCTCTACAAGTTACTCCAATAAACAAAATTACAAATCTTAAAATCATTTGAGCACATCTCCAAGTTTTAAACATGAGTTAATTCCTTTTTTAATGCATCAAGAAATCAAAAAATTATCAAGGAGAAAAATATAGAGCTTCGCAAAATCACAAATATGAAAAAAAATCCAAGTATGATAAACCTATCACTTATATTTTCTCACAGCTGATATCTCCAAAAATTATGTTCAAAAAAAAAATATATTCCTTTTAATGGAATCCAAAAACTACTTTGAACATTTGCATACTAATAAACTATCATAACTATGCAAACATGAAACTAAGGAATTGCTTAACAACCCACTTTATCAAATTTTCCTATTTTAGGTGGTTTAATTTCCTCAGTGAATCCCTAAATAGCTGCATGGGTCATATCTAAAACTGTTGGATTTGAAACAACTTCCTATTTGCTTACGGATGCATCACTCTTCATGGATGTCTTCCTACAATACTTATGACATAGTTATGGATAAAATACCCAACATTTATCATTTTAATTACCACTTAGATTAAAATGAGTACAATGATTATTACCCATTTGTTCCTCTTTAAAAAACATAAACATCCTAAGAGCTGGTTTTCTTTTCCAACGTAAAACAACACAATGATTATTTAATCCATAAAAATTGCATGGATATTTAGAGCAAAAATCCTATGATAATAAGTCCTTATTTTCATAGTTGAAATATATTTTGGAATATTTACCAGGTTTTTTAGGGCTAGTGAAAATATGAGAAGGTGGAATGATGTTACCTTTTCTCAAATCATGTCTGCACACAACACCATATTTTTTTGGGGATGGACTTCTTTTCTTTGCATGCTATCACTCCACAAGACTAGTGCCTTTAACACTTTGCTATTGGAAGCTTGCCTTCCTTTAATAGTTATGGAATTTTCACTAGCTTCCATTTTCACACTATTATATCCCAAAATTGTAAAACAAGGTCTATCTTCTACTTGAATGGGGTTAGCAATGCCTTGGCCATCTTTCCAAGGCCTTTTACATTAAATCCCATTTTAACAAGAAAATTTGAACCTATTCCTTTTGTATACTATTCAAATTTACCAAAATCATTATTAATAGATTCATCATGAGAAAGAAAATTAACTGGTGACTCACATTCACTTACAGTGCATTTATCCATCATGGCTTTTTCATCTGATGTGGAAGGCAAATCCTTCAATTTTTCACAATTCTGTAGTCTTTCCAAGAGCTCATCCTTGGCTTACATGCTTAGAATATGTGTCCAACAATTGGATTCTTACAAGGTTATTTCCACACAGTCTTAAGGATTATGCTCTACAATGGTTTTATGATTTAACAAATCAATCTATCATGTCATTCAATCCTTTAGCTGACATATTTTTAGCACACTTCTCTATCAACATCAATGATAAGATATCACATGCATAAGTGACACAGTTAAAACAAAAGTCAAATGAGACTATCATAGATTATGTCTTATGATACAAGATAATATATTAGCTAAATTGACTATCCCCATGGAAAATAGAGAGATTCAAGACATATTTAAAAAAAGTCTTCTACCAATATTACACAAAGCTATCTTATTCAAGAAGTTTCCTACATTTATCGATTTGTGCCACATGGTCATGGAAAGAGAGGTTAAGATATTATCAATGGGCAAAATCAAGTACACAAATGGATCATAATCAATTATTAAGAGTTAAAAAAAACCTCCATATAAGGTAAGGGCCATAGATAACAAAAGTGATCAAAGGTCACAATTAATGCAACTTTCGAAGCCATCTCCCAAATTGGTTTCATCCACTCCTTAGTGTAAAGTATTCACTAATCTTCTAGAGTCACCAGCATAGGTTTTATAATAGCTCTTGGAATGTAATTTAATATCTCTCCTTCCCAATAAATAGGTTTATATGACATGGCCTCTTCTAAATAACTATGATTCAAATGCATTCTATGAGTATCACAAGGCACCATGCCACATGATAAACATATACATTAGCCTAAAGCACAAGATACAAGATCTAATTGAGGCTAATATTATTGATGTGGGTATACCCATAGAGGCACCAAAACCATAAGAAAAAGAGGCTAAGGTACACAAGATATTTTTATATCCATTCCCAAAGCATACAATGAATGAGGTAGGGGCACATCAAGTGTTCACTATGCATACTAGAACACCCACCACCAGTTTCATATGACATAGTTATAGAGGAGGCACATCCATTGCATAAAATTATTAACATGTAAAATAATGTAGTAACACCTAGACCATTTATCATATTATAAGAGTAGGAGATTATAGATGATGACACAAATTTACATGCGCTCTTCATACAAGCATACATAGACCACCATCTTATTCAGAGTGTTATGGTTGACAATGGGTCAAGCATAAGCATGTGCACTATGACACTACTATAAAACTTGGGTTACACATAGTGGGATATATTCCCCATAGATACAATCATTATTGGTTTTAGTGGCCACATTCAAAGCTCCATCAGGGAGATTATGCTTCCATTATACATTGGACCAACACACATAGCCACTCAGTTCCTAGTAATACATAGTACAGGTGTATTTGATATATTATTGAGTAGGCCATGGTTAGAGTAGCTTTGAGCCATCCCATCTATAATAAATTGATGCATGAAGTACATACATGCCAATCAAGTGGTTTAGGGTGTCCCATATGAGTATGTTCTACCCATCCCACAGGTAGTTCCAACATAGTTTCTAGTCACATTTCTAGCACAGACACCAGTTATAGTTCCAACACCATTACCAAATATTGTATGACTATTATTTATAGTTAAGAGTATAGTTCCTATGAATGCATCATAGAGTTTAGCAGAGCCACTCATGTAGGTTAGGTATACTCCTATAGTATTGACATGTACACATACTTTCCCACAAAGACCATTATTTGAGAGACCCATGCATCTTAAATACATCATAGATTCTAAGGGACCTTCCTCTACTCATTTTATGTTGAGATAAATTTAATTAGGTTCTAAAGGTTATAAACAAAGGGAAAATATGCCACCTATGGCTTCTTCTTCTACCAAATGGGTTCCCAAGACCCCTATAGTTCACAGGGCATCATAGTTAGTGCAAAGCTTCATAGCATCACTACATAGGTAGATTTAGACATAGATTATACATCATAGTATATTATAGGATCAAAATTGCCATTTCACATAGCACATACAATCACAGTTCTATTATTTGACATAGGTCACAGTGATAATGAGTCTTCCATAAGATTCATTGGTTAGTATAATTCCTACCCTTGTACATACTTCTTTCTCTCTCACTCCTTGTACATAGTTTATTTTCATTTATTATACATATATTATATCTAAAAAATATAAAAATAATATAACATGTCAAAATAAAAAAAACATTTAAATATTTCATAAATATAAAATTTACATATTGTATGCATTGTTATGTTTACATTTATACTACTTGCTAGATATTACGTATGCTAGATATCTTAGTATAGTCAGTTTTGTCATACATTAGATGCTTCACTTGTTCTTGTTGAGTGATTTTAGATCACATACATGGCTCTGGTCCACTACATTGATCTAGACTTGCTATCATTTACCCATTATGGGCATATACACTGATCTAGGTTTTCTCATTTGATACATCTACCCTTTTGGGGGCATCTTTTACATAGGTACTACAATCAAATTCTATCCATACATTTTATACATTCAAGTTTATGCATTGATATATCTTGATATTGATCATTGTTACTCATTTCTCAAAATTTTTGCTGACTATCACTAGTTAGACTCAACATATGTACATCATAATATTTATACAGATTTGTAATACATAGTTATACATGCTTTTATTTCTAGATTTCCTAGTTTAGATTTGATTATGTTTCCTATGCTTATTCTATTTGAGGGAATTTAAATATGCCATTGATCTTTAGATCTATGCCACTTATATGTTTCTATGCCTTGGACATGTGACCTTGTCCCCTGTATGTGCTTTCTTGATTATATATGCAGACATTTGAACATGTCCTTTTATGTGGCTCTAAGCCAAATTACTTGTTTCTTACATATGTGGACATTTGAACATGTCCTTGTATGTATTCCATTCTCATATTTAGTGACATGTGCCCATGGCTATTGTATTATGGAACCTTGGCCTAATTTTGCATACCTCATGTGTTTTATATGTATGTTTCCTTTTATGCTTCTTCACGACAACATTTGTCTTTACTTGTTACACACACCAATTTTTGATGCCATAAGGGACCTCATGCATCTACCCTTCCTACTTAGGTGTCATGATAGGCATCATGCCCCATCACCCTAGGTAGTTACAAAATTTTCTATTATACATTAACTACATTTATCTTGACGCCATTGTGCAATGATAGATTACAACATACATATTACACTACCTACTTATGCTCATATTATTTTACATTCTGATGTTATGTTTGCACATTATATTATAATATCATACAGTTATCATATATATGATTTAGCTAACAAATTTTGTTGAGCTAATTTTTTTAGGACAATTCTTATATAGGTTCTATGACTACCCTAAAAAGAGGGGGAATTCACATGGGTTTATCATAGAGATTATGCTCCTACATTGCTATTCATTGATTATTTTCATCACACAGGCTCAGTTTTAGAAATCAAACATAGGAAAAAATAGGGAATAAGAGAGTAGTTCAAGTCACCCATATTTTAGATCATACATACATTAGAACCTAGAATATGACATTAACATCATAGGGCACTACTATCACTAGAGGGCACTACTATCACTATAGGGCACTACTATCCATTAGCCCTAACTTCAAGGCAATCTAGATTAGCTAGACCAATACACCAAGTACAATAAATATTTATATAAATATAGTCATATATTTGATAGTTATGTTTAAATTTTGATTACATACACTCATTTTAGATTAGATTCATACTAGTTACTCAAATTGGGAATATCATGTGTGGCATGATCAATCCCACATTTAATTTAGATACATAGATATAGTAATTACATACTCATATATCAGATTAGGGGCATGTGCATGGCATAAAGTTTCCATATGCTCAGTTACACATAGGTTGATCAAATGGAATGGGAAACTCTATGTCATTTTCTACACTATATACACTTGATATCATATTTCAGGTTGTCATGAGTTTAATGCCTTTGTCTATAGTGGTTGACATTCTTGAGTGGCCTAGATCTACCTAATATACATGAGTGGCCGCAAAGATGACATACACAGTTAGATACTTTCAACACTTTATGTAGTTCAGTTTTAGATGCATCTACTTCACATGGATGGAAAATGATGGATTTATAGCCTACTTGAGTTCTTGAACCACCCACATGAGAGGGATAGACATACTTACAATCTTATCTAAGCTATTCATAAATCATGATCCATCGAGCAAGGGTGGGTAATGATGGAGTCAAAACTGGATTGAGTTCTTGAGCCACTCACATATGAGGATTGAGGAAGATATAAATTCAATCCAAGCTATTTAATGATTTGATCACTATGTACACTAACACACATAGGTTGTTTCTAAGTTCATGTATTGGTTCATTTACCCAATGGGGTGTATTTATTCCTTTCTTCTTTGTTATATCTTTACTCAGCTTTACTCAGTTACTTTATTCAACTTAGTCTTTTGCTTTTGATAATATCTTAGTAAGAATTGATTTTTGCATGTTTCATTGTAGGCAATTTATTTGGATCATGTTTCACATATGCAAACTCAGATTCACATACTTAGACTCAGCTACATGGGCTTCATTTCCTAGGTAAGTCCAAGTATGCTTCTTTTTCCTTTATACTAGTCATTTCACTTTGCTGCATTTCTAGCATAAGGGGTAAATTTAATAACATAAAAGTGTTATTCGGATGCTAAGAATATTTTTTGAGATAAAATATTCCTATCTTATCCCTATACCTACCCTAGAGCCTTTATCACACTATAGCTAGCTCTAATACCCATTTAACAACCCTACTAAGTTAGACATAGAAATACGTGATTTTTAAAATTAAACTGATATACCAAAAATATATTATACCATGGAAAAATATAGAGACCATAATAAATACTCAAGGTGTGATAATATCAATATGCATAATACATCACATATCACCAATATCTAAAATCATGAGAGAACAGATTGTAATGCAAATATAGAAGGTAATCATAATATCTCAGCTACAACTAAAACAAGTCTACAACCACCATTGTCAAGTACAATAATAAGTAATTACAACTCTTCATGACAATATTCAATGATAATTACAATAAAATACAATGTACATATAGATACATGGCTCCCCTAAAGCATAGTTCTTGAACTCAAGTATTCATGGCAATCTCAAGTGTCATCTCAATAAGTAGTACTGTTGTGGGGAGAGAGAGCATCATCTGAGAAATTTTCCATACCAACCATGAACCAATGACCCCCATACTAATACCATCAAGAAATGTCCCTCCCTTCATATATGAGTATATATTAATGGCAAAGGAATCTAGAGAGACAAGAAAGTACTCGTGTGCTGTATGATTTCTAACTAAACTAAACATGTAGTGTATCATAAAAAAATTGATCTATTGCAAGATATCAAACATACATGTAAACCATACTCATGAAATGATAATGTCTCACTAAACATACTTTGGCCCAAATTTTTATGAATAATAAATAATAATGATCTATATATCAATCAAATTCATACACACCACTTGATCAAACTGCCTTCATCTGTCATTGTAATACTAATAAGTTAGTGAAGTTCATATCACTCCTTACTCTGTATCAGAAATAGATATTGGTCAAATATAATTTAGCCACATGATTCATTTAATTTTCATCCTACTAGCAAACACATCATATAACATGCTAATCATAGGAATAACCAAAGCATATATTTATTCCATCAAACATATGAATGCATCTTACATTACTTTCTATCCTATACTAGAAATAATGACTATAGTTTATACCATCTGGGTAATTACACATATAATTGCATATTATCACTACCACAATTAGTTTCCAACCATACTACACCCTATGATAACCCATATTACCATAGTTTAATATTTTAAGACTTAACTACTAGTTTTACACAATCAATCATAGTAAAGTGGTCATAACTACATGTAAACACATCTTATATTTAAGCAACTAGGTATAACGAAACAAACCACAATTCCCATGAAACACACTAAAATACTATCATAGCATTCATTAAAATTTCAAGGCTATATGCACGCATACATAAGGTCCCTCTAACTATCACAAACCTACTATTCATATTAATATCCAACATGCATACATATAATCAATCAAATATAGATATGAGTTTGGACATAATAATTATAGTATTTACCATCTAGGTACAATATACATTTATACTGTATTTCTCTATGATATCCCATATTAACATAGGTTTCCAACTAAATAATAACACATAATCCAAACTTACGATTTGAAAAATCAAATGACCCACATACAAAATAACAATCATGTAAATATATAATTATACCACCTAATTATACCCTAACTTAAACTATATATTTAGAATTTAAAGCAACATAACTTGTAATCATGCATCACAATGCACCATAACATGACAAATATAAGCAAGCATTTATACATATTAACAAACTTCAATATGTATTTAACTTAAGTATTCAATGCAAAATACATATAACAAACAATTAATAAATCATTTAAGCAAAACTCATAAACTTGTTATAACCTTCATTTAAGCATCTCATTCTATTTTTTAGAAGACTGTTTACTATGGTTATAGTTTTTGGTCCCACAAGCATCTGATGACTAAATAAAATCATTCTCCTATCTACAAGCCTAGGTATATAACCCAACACAACTATTTACATTATGTACTTATATTACATACCTCAATCCATGTGTAGATATAACAAAACAAGACTCATCACATATGAAACATAAAATAATCCAACTAGCATTGGCTATACATTTTAAGGGTTTGAATGCACACATTCATTCATTTAATTATATATAATTCTGTAACCTAGTTCATAATCCACTGATGAAATTAAAACTGTAAGAATACACCCCTATGCATATATATAAACACTTATATTCTCAATTTAAATGTTCATAAAATATTCGATGTATAGTCCTATGATTTTCAGAGCATTCTATGGATCTATTTTCATCATTACATATAAAAAATATTGACTATGTTTTATAAACAAGAAGTCATGTTTAGTCAACTGAGGTCTCTATAAGAGTATGATATATATACCACCAATCAATAAGTATATTGGTGCTTTATTGGAAAATATCTATTATAATATATATTAATATAAAAAATTAGCAACAATTATTGGTCTATTATACATATTCATGTTTATGGTTGTATATATAAAATATAATTACACTTATAAATGATATTATAACATCCCCATTACATAGGATGAAATCAGCAAATCAATATTTAAGGAAACATATAAACAATCTAGATAATTACTAATCTAGATAACTCTCCGTATTATCAATCGTTCATTGGCTGTTATCCAGATTGTCATATGCCACCACTATATATAAAAAATTATGAACATGATGATATGACGTGATTATTATTCTATTCTATTATTATTTTTATATTATGAAGAATAATAATATTACCTCCTCTTAATAAAATATAACCATGCTAAAGGAAATACACAGATGGAAATGTTAATTTTAGGGCCCCACCTACAGTGATATACTTTGGTTTTACAAATGTGGTGATGCCTTCACTCCATCATAATGAGCATGGTTAACTACAATATTTATTGAGGAAACATGATATGACTTATATTTATATAGCATGGTTGACACTATATAAAAATATATGGTGACACTATATGGTGATATGTGATGCCGTGAATATAAATTTGCTTCCAGTAATTAAAACAATCTTTTTCAATATGATTGATATTGTTCCTAATAATAGTATTATCTTCCATTGTTTACAACTCTTCATAATGGTGGTTGACACTATATGGCAATGTCTTCACTTATAATGTAAATCCCAACTAATTAAATAATGATGCCATTAATATATAATGCCATTTCCAACTAATAAAATAGTGACATCATTAAGGTTTGCAACTATTTATGAAAGAAAAAAGCAAAAAACATACTCAGACTGCTAAAACTTCAATAACCATAACATTTTTCTTTATTTGTTTCTTGGCCAGGAATTCTATTATACGATGACTCAATTTCATACAATGGTTCACTTTAAAGAAGGTGAATACATCAATTCATCAAATAATTCAATAACTTATCCAAGTAATTGTTGCCAATATGACACAACAGAGTTCACATGACATTTTGGTAATTGATTTCAAAAATTCATAGAGGTACTTGCAAGATTTTTTTTAGCTTAATAATGACATACATTGACTAACCCCATTTCCTTTCAATAAATTGGCTTGGTATAAAACTTGCAGTGGCACCTTAAAGAGTCATAAATCTATGCTTACAATTTATAAAATAATCATTAATTACACCAATGTCTTCTTGCTACCAAACATCTCTAATTGTAGATTGACACCTTATATATTAATCTCATCAAGCATTCTGCATATTTGGATAATAATTATTTAAATCACCAAACCTATATAGATACCTAATGACATTCCTCATGCACTAAGTTGCTAGATTACACAATAGAAAATATTCAATAGTTTACTTGTTATACTCAGCCAATTGGTTAAATATACATACAATGACTTTGGTATAGCAGATAGCCATATTATAATAGATAAATATGACTTATGTGTAATGATAAAATCTAACTCACACATGATAAAGGTTATAAACAATGATATTAATACTTATTTCTAGGATAAAATATGGTTTTAGTGTCCTTCCTTAGATAAGGTAGTGACTCCTATTTTTTTTTAAAAGGAAAACATTATCAACCCCTTTTATCATTCCATAAACTGGTTAAATGGGTAAATAGTGATGCCTCTAATATATAAATTATTCTTAGCTAAAAATAGTGACTCATTGCATGGAATATTCACTCATAAGGAATCTACAACATACTAAAAGTGCTATGCAGGTTGAAAACTAAATATATACACAGTCATATATATATGTAATGATCTAAGAATAACTAAATTATCTAGATAATATTACATGTTCTTCCCATAATCTTATAATTAAATCTTCAAACATGGTCTACCTGCATAATGTACTAAAACCCCTCCTTTCATGCATCCTTTTTTCTCCATTGTGCCTCACTTAACTTCTCTCTCTTCATCTTCCTATCCATATGTCACCCTTCTCTTCTAACTTTCTTTATTATAACATGAGGTGCCATTTTTCTCTTTTTGTTAAAATCTCCTATTTAATAAAAATGGCATAGCTTTAATTTTTTTAGAGATTCCTTTTTAATTTTATTTTCTTTATTTTATTTGCTTTATCCTTATTTCTCAAATCATAGGATTTAATTAAAGCTTTACTTCAAATTTAAATCTCTCCTCTTTTTTGTTTTATTCTTATTAGAGTATATTTGATAATAATTAAAACATATATACTCACTAATTAGATTAACAGGTCAAATTGGTTTAATGAAAATTCAATCAATAAATACTAATTTAGTTTAATTAAGAAAAAACACATTTTTAACATCATTTAATAGACATATACAAAAAATTAATTTCAAATAACCAACTAAACTATGATAGTAACCATGTCTAAAATGGCTATCTAAATGTAAGTTTCACCCAAAACATACTATGCTAATCATTCCACAATGCATCTAACATGTGCTAAATATCTATGGTGTGAGTAGGGTACCAATCAGTTTCTCTATCATCCTCTAACATCTTGATCTATGTCATGCTCTTTGATGATGCTCTTCCTCTATCATGCTTTGAGGGATGGATTCTTTTGTGTCAACCTCATAATAAAGCAAGTAGTTAGACCATAACAATCATGATATATATATATATATATATATATATATATATATATATATATATATATATATATATATAGCTAAAATGACAAATAAACATGATCATAAATTAAACATTTAATTTTAACTAACTCATAGCAATGTGATCATGCAACCTAAGCAATATTTTACTACCCCATAACAATATATATCTAAGCTTATTAAAAATAGTCAAATCTAAATTTGTTAGCTATGGATATTTGTAGATAATCCAACAAGTTTTCCTAGTGAGGAATCATGATTTAACTTTTTTAGCCATTGTGTAGACCCCATACATCTTTTGTTAGCTCAAACACAATCCCAAAATAGCATTCTCAGATTCTAACCCATTATGCCCCACAATCTACCAGATGGACACTAGTGCCACATTAAGGATACTAGAGCCATATGGTGCTAGTGTCCCTTACCCTAACTCTTTTTAATGGATATATTTTAAAACATGTTCCTCTCTTAAGGTTGGCCTAGGTACATTTTATTATGTGCACAAGCTATGTATCACTATAGATACAATACTATTAGACCTCTATCCACCAGATGAAAAATAAATGTAAAAAGCCTATTCAAATAAGAAACAAGTTGAGCAAAATTAAGGTATTTGATCCTTATTCTACCCTACTTCTGCATACTACCATCTATAGATACCATAAGCCTAGATTTCAAAGATTTGAAATCTCAAGCATGCTCAAGGCATTCAAGACCACTCTCATTCTAGCATTTACTTATACTTACACCAAACACTAGGTAAGAGAACTACATAAGGCTTGATCCCTCTTTAGACTGTTGGTATGTAGGCAACTCCTTTCACAGTGGGGTGTTGAGGATGTTTAGTGTATCTCACTAATGAACACACATTTTTAGCTCATCCCATACTTACAAGGAGGATTGGGGTTGCACACTAGATTAGATTTTCCAAGCATAGTATATATTTTCATATTTGATGCTTGTAATAATAGAACCCATAAAAATAGGCATAAGTGCTTCCAAAAAATAGGAACAATCTTGAAAAGAGCACACTAGCACCATTTTGAAGATAATAGAGTAGCATGGTGGTACTGTCCATGTGGGGTGTTATTGTCCAATGATGAATCAAATCTTGATATATTGTTGATGACACTCAGACCTATCCAGAACCCAATTTTTATAACCTAAATCTTCTATGATAGTCACTTCCGAGGTAAGTCTCTATTTATGCATATTTATTACTATTTTTAGAAAGTCAAAAGAATTTAAAATCCATAAGAAAATAATGGTTAATTATTGCATAGTATTTAACTAATTTAAACAACCCATCCCTTTAATCTAACTTAGGATTTACATTAGTTAAACCCTAAAAGGTTAAATCACTTGTCAAATATGGCTCTAGGATACTCTTTGAATGCTTCATACATATGGAAATATTTCTTGTATGATTAATATATAAATAGGGATAAATAGGGTAGGTTTAATGTTGGGCCCCATTTTGATTAAGTATGGATCTACACCAACTCAACAAGCATCTCGGTGTGAGGCAATCACTTGTTATGATTACTATTTTGACATCTTTTGCACCAACTAGAGGAATCATCGTAGACCTAACACCAATTGGCAGGTAGTTATTTAGTACCCAAATTTCTAGATGCATCTTTATGGGTAATTATATGTGGAGACTGTAACATGAAGGGTGCAAGGTGATGGAGCCAACAAAATGATCAACCAAGGCTCTAGTTCAACACCCAGTGTGTGCCCTCCACCCTAGCATGAAGATTATTCTTACTGCTATAAATCCAAGTTTAAATGAGTATGTAGGGGATGCAAATTGAGGTAATGAAGCTATGGACATTATTTGTAGAAGTTTTAGCATGGATACATTTTAGGATCCAAATTTTAGGGCCCAAGCTTGCCTGTGAGTCTCTAGGTCATTAATAGGTTTAGATGAACATGTACTCTATTCCATTGATATGTAATCTATTTTTTTGAATCTTATTTAATGAAGAATGGCATTAAGAACTACTAAGTATTGATTTGGCTTATGTGGGTATAGTTATGTTATTTGATTATGAGTTGATTATGCAAGGTTTACAATAGTCATAATTGTTAGTTTTAATAGACAAATGCTAAGTTATAACAAGATTTTGGTTCAACCCATTAATGGCATCCCTATGTAAATGATGACATCAGAAAAACTTATGAATTAACCTAAATATAGGAGAAGTCATGCACCCAAGCTTTGATGCCCTTGCTGAGAGCACTAGCCTAAGTATGATCCCTTATTTGAAATCAATCCCCTTGCCCTATCAGAGTGCCTATATGATGCTTAGCTTAGTAACACCAAGGCTTGCTCCCTTGAGATCCTAGAACTAGACCAATATAGGCTTACACCCTAATGACTAGAATGAGTTCCCCAAGTAGGTTTTATACCTACAGATAGTCAGAATCTAGCTAGAATGGCTTGAACCATTGAAATTACCAATGTCATTATTGTAATAACCAAGTCTTATGAAGAATGAGTTGCACCATAGCATAACTAACCCAATTTGGGCCTTGATTCTTTCTCTACTACACTTCAGGTGAGTGCATAAGGCTTTCACCTTATGTGAATTGGTGCCAGTGTAGTCAAGTGATAAATGTTGAGTTCTATGAGATTATTCTATGTTTGTGCCTAGTTTTAATAAGTCTACAATTGACTTGGATGACTAGATAAGTGCTTGATAGAGTAAATGAATGAGACAACTTAATTTTTTACAACGTTTTAGTTCTATTGTCGGGACCTATGTTGAATTTTGTTACTACAATGGTGCTATATAATAATGTTTCAACTGTCCCTTGAGAACATCAAGTGCTAGTTACAATAGTTGGAAGATAGCCTTGTGATAAAGCATCCATCCTGTAAAGGATAGAAGTAAAGGAAGTGGGTCCAAAACAACTTGTATGATGCTTTATATGAGGTATTCTTTTATTAACTACTTAAGCATGTGTACTGATGGTTAGTTACTTATGTGACCTATAGATGACAAAGTTATGAATAATGCCTTGAATGGATAAAAGAGTGCTTAGAAAAGATTGAGAATTTTCATGGCACTTAGACCAAAGTTATAGAAAAATGGTGGCAAGGAACACTGAATAATTATGTTCTTGAGTTTGTAGTATCAACATACTCCAACCTTGAGGAAGCAGAGTATCAATTCTTAAATGAACCTAGAGGCACATTTATGAAATGATTTGGCATAGAGCTTAAGAAACTGATGGTGGATTTTGGATTTGAAATTGTAAGAATGGAAGGCTAAAGTCCTTTCATGTATGAGCAGTGCAATAAGGAAGAAGGGGATGTGTAGGTGAAGCATAGTGGAAGGGGATAAGTAGATTGACACCTAAAAGCTTAAGATATAGAATTATAACAAGATAAGGCATAGGATGATAGAATATATCGAACCTAGAAGTGATAAGAGAATTCATAATGAGTGGGGAGGCCATGGAGAAGGATCTCATGAATTATAGTAGCACCATGAGGAGAGATAAAATGAAGCCACAGATCAAGCTCAATAGTTGATAGTGTATAATGCTTTGGGTTCCTACATAATTTGACCACTGAAGATGCACTAGATGTGCCTACCCATTTTGAACCTAAAATGTAAGCTCATGTATTAGATCCCCTTTAGAATGAAATAAGAGTGATAAATGACCCCATTATCAACATTGAATTTGATCAGTTTGGAGATTTAGAGTATAATTTTGTGATTGAACAAGTTGTTCCTTACAAGGAGTTATATGAGGATACCTCTAGAACTTTGAGCACTAGCTCAATAATACAAAACATGAGTGCTAGCATTCTAGTTTAGAAAATGCCAACCACACAGATTGGGTAAAAACCCAAAAGAAGTGGCTTGATACCATAAGTGAGTAACACCTCATCATCAAATTTAATAACACCAATAGTAATAACTAGGCTAACACCCAACCCAATGACTAGAGGTATAAGAAGACCACCACTAAGATAAGTACCAGGGGGTAAGTGCCTTAGATACCAACACCCCTCATAAAAAATATATTATGAAATGGTTATACACTCACCAAAATAACATGGTGTGGATAATGCCACAAAACATGTGCTAAAATGTGATCTTTAATGGCATGCTTTGGGTATAACCCAATTGGAGTGCAAGGCAACATAGTTCATGATAACTCTACTTGATCACACTCATACCTGGCATAGGAAATTTGATCCTAAGCAGGCTATGATTGATTATGAAACTTTAAAGGAAGCATTCTTGAAAGAGCTTGATATACCCAAGTTTGAATAATAGAGCATCATTACACTTAAGGAAATTAATCAAGGACTATCAGAGAGCATGTACGTATATGATGCCAAGTTCAAAAATCTTCTTTCAAATATTTCTTATAATATTTAACCCTTCTAGCATGTGTAATGGTTTGTTAGAGTATTGATAGTACCCTTTAGAAGAGTGTTGTCCATGAAGACATTCATGAAACCTTGAAAAGTGCTTAAAGTTATGCTCCAAACTGAGGTAGTTGGGAGTTCCTATATAGGAATCAACCCTTTTATATAGGTGTAGATTGAATTTATGGCCTCCTAATTATAGAAGCTAACCATTACTTCATCATAAGATGTTCAAAGCAGATTATGGTGCATCGACTATGAGATGGTAGGCCATAATAAGAACAACCACCCCCAAAGGAATGTGCACACATTACTTCTAAGTTGTGAGGTTTGTCAAATCACATGATGTTCACAACTACCCTTTATTTCAACATTCCAAATAAATTAACAAAACCATTTATTTTTGGTTGTGTGATGCCTATACTCATATCACAACTGATTACCACATGATCAATTAGATGCATGAAAACATGGAGAGAGGTGCACAATAAGTAATTATAGAAATTAGAGGGTAGGAAACCCAAGGAAATGAGGGATATGATTAGTAGAATATAGGATATGGAATGCAAAGAGGTGATAGAGGGTGAGGAGGAGGATACAGTGGAGGAATATTCCCATGATGATCATGTTACAATTGTGAATCAATCGAAAACTATCAGTGTGACTGCCCCACACATCTAATGTGAGGGTATTGTCAAGGAATATACAAATTTAAGGAATGCCTTGACTTATACAAGAAATTGACTCAAGGTTACACTATGAAGATAAGGGCACAAGGATGACCTGGTGTGAGCCAAAAATAGAGAAGTGGGCTGTGAAGGTGCAACCAACCTACATAGAGACAATCAAAGTGTAGGAAACTACTTATAGTGGGTTTACCACTCAATTGCTAGTTACTATAGCACTAGAGTTGTGCTTAGATTATGGGGAATTGAGTCACACTGAGTGTATCATTTAGTCAGAACCTAAGGTGGTACCTTAACCTAACTTTTCACATTAAAAGGATGTCTTGCAATACGCCATGAGTGTCATTCAAATCTTGTAAGGAGAACTCCAACTAAAATGAGACCTAGAAGTGCAAGTTGATGCCTCATGCAAGAAGCAAGATATCTAAGAGGATAAAATATAGGAGATAATAGAGATATTTCACCTCTTGTAAATGGAAGGAATGCTTCCCATGTTAAAAAACTTATTCTTAGAGCACATAGGGCAAAAACAAGTTGAAGTTTCTACACCCCACATGGAGAGGGTGCAAGAAGTGACACATACACAAAATGCAGAGTATGATCAATAACTCCTTGTGAATGCCACCATCAATGGATGGTTAGTATGTGAGGTCTTTGTGGACACTAACACTAAGGTCAATATTTTGACAAAGAATGCATGGGAAAATATGGGTAGGCTAGCCTTGAGGCCTTCCCATCATGTGATTTTCATGGCTAACATGATAAGAGTGCAACCCATCAGGATTCTAAAAATTTCCATTGTAGATATTATGGGCATCAAGTTCCATGCTGACTTTGAGGTGATTGAGTTGGTAGAGCATGACAATTACCCAACACTCTTGGGAAGGCCATGGTGCTACACAAATAATGTAGACATACATGTCAAGAAGTGCTACATGACCTTTAAAAATGGCAAAGAGAGGGTAGTGATACCCCTCTCAAGTGACCAAGGACCCTCCTACATGGAAAGTGTTGATCTCAAAGATGAGATCAACCGTATCTATAACATCATGATGCAAGGCATCGAGACTCTCAATCCAATAACTAAAGAGTGCTATCTTAGGAAGATGGATAGTTGGCCTTAGACACCACTGATGTTGCTTGTGACTGATGGGTTGAAGAGGATTATGAAACCATTGGTTGGAGGTGCCATTTAGTTCACATGAAATCATCAAAACCTATGAGGACTAGTTAGGTCCAAATTGATCACACTCCTAAGAGATGGCTCTTTTGTGCCAAAAAGGGTAAGAAAGTGTTTCACCTGAACAAAGGGAAACATAAAATACTCCCAAGGTATGAGGGGATAAAATATATGAAAGAAAATTTCCATGACTTAGAATCATGCATCCCAAAGGAGATAGATAGAATGGGTGCACTAGTGTATACTTTAAGGAGCACTACCACTCATTGGTGGGCAACACAAAATCCTAGCTTGCCAACCTAGAAAGATGCAAAAGAAAAAAGATGTACCAAATTTGGGAAATGTAATGAGGACCTATACATATCTACATACTCTAGTGATTCTGACCCTTTAGTGCTTTTGCACTTATGCAAAGAAACTTGGACTATCTGTGGTGAGAACACCCCAAGAAACCTATGGGTGTATGCCTTCTACAAGACCTTAAAGACATGAACACAAGCATGGTAAATTTTCAATGAGACATGTTGTGAGATAATAAATTGGGATTAAATCAAGGAGAGGTTTGTGCACACCTTATCTTTTTCTTCACAGAACCTAGGGCTGATCGAGCCACTACAAGTAATTGACAAGGTAGTATTTGAAGACACTACCATCTTAGAGGAGTACCTAAGAGATATGTCTAGGGAGAAATGGCTAGTACTCTCAATTTTTTTTTAGGATTAGGAACTCAATAGCAACTTGAGTGAATAATATGATGAAACTTGGAAGGAGTGTAATCAAAATGAACTTGATAGGTAAAAATAAACTAGTGCACAAAATAGATGTTAACACCCCTAGTAAAGAAGATCCAACTCATCTTTGAATAGAGACAACTAAGTGAACTTGAAAATTTAAAGACTTGAATCAGGTAAGGAATGATCCCTACCCCATACCACTCAAGACCACCAAAGTAGACATCAACATATAGGGTGATCTAAAGATGGCTACTCTAGGTGCCTATTGGTATGATGCAGAACTATTATGAATTATGTTTCCCTTGAAGGAGTTTCAAGACTTATTACCTCAAAATTATTGAGACATGAAGGGCACCCACCCATACCTTAGGAAAATGAGTTTAAAACTAGTGGATGATGTAATAACTATCAAGAAGATACCCTACAAAATGAACCCCAATATCCATGCCAAGGTCAAGATGGAGATTGATGGGATGCTAGCCATAGGCATTATCTACCCTGTGTAGGAATCCAAATGGGTGAGCCCCATGATGATTAAAATAAAGAATGATAGGAACATTTGAATTTGTATTAATTATAGAATGTTGAATTCCACCTGCATCATTAACCCCTTCCTAACTCTATTCACTGATGAGGTCTTGGATGGCATCATAGGTTGTGAGATCTACACCTTCTTTGATGGGTTTTATAAATACCATCAAGTACAGATTGAAGAGGAGGACAAGCCCAAAATAGACTTTATGAATGAGTGGGGTTATTTGACTTATAACATGATTCTCTTTGGGCTCAAGAACATGTCAGCCATGTTCTCTAGAGTGGTGATCAATACATTCAAGGACTTCATCCATAAGTTCTTCCAAGTGTATCTCAATGACTAGAGTATGTATGGGCTCATCAGGGACCATTATGATAACTTGTGCCTAATGTTTTAAAGGTATAGGTAACTATAGATATATTTGAACTTGAATAAGTGCATCTTCATGACACCCTTTGGAACCTTGCTTGGGCATATCATCTATAAAGATGGTCTGTTCATCGATCCTATGAAGATCATAATAATCATTTAGCTCTAGACCCCTTCAATTTATAAAGATGTTCATGCCTTTCTTGGCCATTATGGTTACTATAGGAAGTTCATAAGGATCTATGCTGAGATTATGGTGATGATAAAGGATCTCTTGTACAAGGATGGCCCATTCTATTAGGGTACAATGTAAGAGGATGCCTTTGAAACACTGAAGCTCAAATTGTCTAGCATGCATATTTTATAATTTCTTAATTGGATGACCCCATTTCATATCCATGTCAATGATTCTAGATCTGTAATTGGTGCCATTATGGTATATCTTGGTGAAGGCAAAATGGATCATCCCATCTCTTTCAAAACCAAAAAATTAACCCAAACAGAGTAGAGCTATATAACAACTATGCATGAGGTGCTCAACATGGTCTACACCTTACAAAAATTTAGGTAATACTTGTTGGAAACCTATTCATCTTCTTCATGGATCATGAGGTGATTAAGTACTTTGTGAATAAGTCTATTATCCATGGAAACATTTTTATATGGATAGTTTTATTTCAAGAATTCTAGTTCTTAGTTGTCATCAAACTTGGAAAATAGAGATCAAGCCCAAACCATTTGTCTTGCATCAACTCAGGTGATGTAACAATGCCCATTGAGGATGATATGATAGATGAAAAATTTTATAGAGTCTAACACACATTTGAGGACTTGGTAGAGATATCTAATTTTCTAACATTTGGATTTATGCCCTAGATAATGACAACCAAAGAAAGGAAATAGCTTTCAGTTCATGCTGCACCTTTTTAGCTCATTAGTGGGGAACTATACAAAATAGGATGAGATGAAGTCCTACACTAATGTGTTTTAGAACATGAAAGGGAATCTATTTTATGAGAGGCACAAAAGGGGATATTATGAAGCCATTATGATGGATATGTAATAATAAGCAAGGTATTACAATCAGACTTGTGGTGGCCAATTTTATTTTAGGATGAAAAGATTATGCCAAGGCATGTGACATATGCCAGTGTACAAGGAATCCCAACCACTAGGATGAGATGCCCCTCATCCCAATCCTTACTTAGATACCATTCAAAAAATGGGCCATTGATTTTATTAGGCCAATTACTCCTGTAGCAAGGCAAATAGGTGTAAGATATATTCTAGTGGGACTATTTCACTAAGTGGTCTGAGGTAGTAGCAACTAAAAACTACACAAGAAGCACCACAACCATAATGTTCATATGGGAGAACATCATAAGTCATTATGGATGCCCACTCAGTTTGACTAGTGATAAAGGCACACACTTCATCAATGAAACTATGTAGATCATGCTAAGTAAATACATGGTGGTGCACCATATGATAATGCCTTATCATCCATAAGACAATGACACAACTGAGGTGTTCAACAAGATCTTGGGAATGTTCCTCATGAAAATATATGATGTTGGTCACAAATATTGGGATGATCATGTGGTAGTATTACTATGGGCATATCACACAACCTACAAGTTCTTGAATAAGGCTACACCATTTTAATTAGTGTTTGGTGCTGAGGTGATTCTATAGATGGATTTCTTGGTGCTATCATTATGCATTATGAAAATTGGTCATTTAGATGTCCAAGAATCATTGAGTTCAAGTCTATAGGACTTGGATAATTTAGATGAGGTATGCACCCAAGAAAGATGGATCTAGAAGATAGAGAAGGCATGCCAAAAGTTATGTCATGATAAACATATTAAGTAAAAGGTGTTGAATGAAGGAACATTAGTTTTGCTCTATGACTCCAAGTACCTCAAGCACCCAAGAAAGCTATAGATAAGGTGGATGGGTCTATATGTCATCCATAACATATTAGAGATAGGTGCATATAAGTTGTGCATGTTGTCTGGCAAAATGCTCTATGGGAATTTTAATGGCAATCAATTGAAGCCTTATAGACAATAATATGGTGCTTTCACCATCAAACATTGAATTCTTAGTCACAATTTGGCTGTGTTGTGTTGACCTAAATAATATTTAACACAAGCCAAACATTTACTTATAGTTTGTGTTTTTGTTCTTATTGAGTAAATAAGCAGTGCTTTGAGGCTTGTAGTGAAATATTATGGCATTTCCATGCATAATTATAATTGGGTGAGTCAAGTATGAATGATTTCTAAGTACCTAAGGCTAGACACCTAAGTTATGGGCACATAAATTTGGCTAGATTTAGTAAATAAGTGCATAAGATCCTCATGTGCAAGATTTAAGAAGTGAGGCACTTTTTGGCCTATAAGAAATCTAGTTTGGCACTTCCATGTATAATACCAATTGGGTGCGTCGATCAAGGTTTATTTATAAGCACCTAAGGATAGACACCTAAGTTTTTGGGTGCATGAAACTTGCCAAACTTTGAAAATATAAGTACCAAGTGGTGAAGAGTGGTGCATAAGATACTAATGCATAAGAAATGAAAGAGAGGTGCACAAGATGCTAAGTGCACAAGACACCTGAAGAGTGAAGCACTAGAGGACCAACATAAGAGATTTATATGGGGTAGGACAAGCCAAGGCAAGAGATGAAAGTATAGAGAAATCAAACAAGATAGGAAAGTGCACTTGAAATAAAAGCACAATAAGAAGAGAATATGGAATCATTGAGGCTAAATTGCACACATGTGAGGCAATGTGCCTAGGTTTCCATAAATAAGGTGAAGGTTGTACCAAGTAAACAAAGTACAAGAGATCATCATCAAGACAAGCTAGCATCCACCCAAATTTAGGCAAGAAGTGACTATTTGAACTACATGTCACTTCACCCAAAAAATAGTTAGAAGAATTTAATGAGGTGATGGTGGAGGTACAAAGATATGCATTAAATGCTAAGGTGGTAGTGGATTTTTTTAGATTTTATATATTTTAGTGAATTCTAAGAAATTTAGGTGTTGTCATGCCATTACTCACCTATAATTAAGAAGGTAGCTGAATTAGGGGTATAAAGCAATGAAAGGCCAACTTATTTTAGGTTACAAACCTCAAGTTAATTTATACCCAAAATGCAAAGCACAAAACTAGAGATAAACTAGAGCTAAGAAAAATAAACACTAATCAAAGTGAAACCTTGAGCACCCATAGATGCTAAAATTAAATGATTGAACAAAGAAAGGAATTATGTTCCCTTTGAGATTGGTGTAGAAAAGTGTGGGTCATGAATTATGTAAGAACTAGGCATCAAAAAAGTTGAGTGATGCTGAGACCACCATCAATAACAAGTGAAGCTTGAGAGCCAAAGTCATAGTTTCATAAATCATGACTATGAGGAGTGTAAATAAAAATTATAGGCTTCAATAAGGTAAATAGATCATGCTTCAACACCATTCAATTTAGGATGGGAAATAAATGCATGAATTCTGGTCCACTATAGGCACATAAGGATGCCAAAAGGGCATGGATAGTGGAAAAAATAGACATTGTAAATAAGAAAGCACATATGATAGAAGGATTTAGCATCATCAAGGTTGATCTAGATGTACTTACAAAGATGTCATATCGAGAAATGTAGTTCCCCATGGAGGTCTTGGTAGGAAAGAATTGGGCATCATTCACACACACATGCTAACTCAAAGAGTACAACCACCACAACACAAGAAATGTGTAAGATCTATCAAAATATTGAGTGGTTAATACAAAGGCCAAGATTCAAGTAGGCATGACTTTGTTCAATGTCTCCATCTGAGACAAACTTGCAACCATCAATGCAAATCAACTCTATGAGTTGCCATGTTTTGGTAAGCTAAAGGAACTCATGTAGTTCCTCCTCTCACACATATATGAGGACTAATTCTACTTTGTAGAGAGGTGCATGTGGTTTTCAACAATCTTTATTATTTAAATCATCATGCTTCTAGACTTTGGTGTAGACATCCATTGGATGATGGTAAATGATGCTAAATTTGAAAGGGTCATGAAACTCTTTGGGTACTACAAGGGAGGGTTCACATTCCAAATCAAAGACATTAAGGAATTTGGAATGAGGATATATTTTCACCTCACGAGTTCAAAAAATTTCCCCAGTGGTCAATGGATAAACATCACTAAGACCTACTTGTGCATCTCCTACCACATGGTGCAGGGGGTTAAGTTCAACATCAAAATTTCATTACAAAATAAATGGTAAAGAATGCACTTGAATATCATATGACATGAGAGACCTTCTGGTGGGGGTTGATTTTGATTATAATTATGATAGAGGAGATTAACATTCTTAATGGTGATGAGGACAACCTTTGGGTCTTCTTGGCACACAAGAACTCCCTAGCATTGAAGTAGAACTTTACCTATCCCCTACATTCTCCTAGAAGTATAAGACTCGAGTGATGGAGTGATACACCTTGTATATTGAAGTGTTTAGGGTGGAATATTACATCCTTCGGGAGCTCCCTTAAAATAGTTTGGAATGATGACCTTTGCCATAATGCAACACTTCTATGTAGTGAGATTGGCATTCATAGATGACAATAAATTAGGTTAGCTAAAGTTCCCTTACATATTTTATACCAAGTACTTCAGAGATGTGCTAAGGAGAATTATTAACATATAGTAGTTGGACATCCTAGTAAAGGCCATGAATTTTGTATGAATTAGGTTATGGTGAAATATGTACACCCAAAAGGGAAAGTTACTAAGGATGATGAGGAGGACTTGGATCACACTGACATCCATCCCCTCTAAAATGAAGTCATATTTAGGCACATCCACATGCTGTATTATGAGATGAAGCCAAAAAAGAAGGGCATAAGCACCAAGAAGGATGACTACCTCCCCCTCTGAATTAGAAAAGAAGGAAAATTGGCACCAGTAGCATAGAGAAAATCTCCCCAGAAAAAGCAAGGAGAAACACTAGAGGAAATTCAAGAGTGCCTCAGGTTGAAGATCACCTCCAATGATGAAGTAGTTCCCTCTACCCTAAAGAATAAGTGTGTTATCTTCATGCCAAGGATTTCTTCTCCCACCAAAAAGGAGAAGAAAATGAAGTCGAAGGGGCTAGTTGTAATGCCCATAATAACCTTGGTGGAGATGAAGGTGCAAGAGGCACATGAGGAAATAGAAGGGTAAAATGCACGTGAAGAGATAGAGGAGGAGGTAGAAGAAGTAGAGGGACAAAAGTTTACATCATCTAAGAAGAAGAAATAAAATATCCTAGTGCCAAATAAGTTCAGGAGGCCCTCCAAGGTGGCATTACCACTATACTTGGAGAACCAACAAAGCTATCAAGCACCTCATCTAAAGAACCTAGTATATAGCCTCCCCAAAGTAAGGAGGAAAAGAGGAAAGCATGGAGGAAGCTAGGGATGAGCAAGGTCAAAATCATGAAGGCACTAGCACTAGAAGAGAAAAAAGATGCCATGAAGAAGAAAGGCATGACCTAGGAGATTGAGAAGGTTGAGGAGGAAGAAAGGAAGGCTAAGGAAGAAAGGGCCTTAGCATATGCCAAGAAGAGGAAGGCTAAGAAAAATAAGGCCCAAGAAGAAAGGGCCAAGAAAGAGAAGGAATAGAAAAGGGTTAATTTAAGCATGAAACCAATGGAGGAAACAATAATAAAGGCACCTAGCACCCCCACTAGCACAATAGACCAAGCTGCACCACATGCATGCCCAAGTAATGAAGGGGTGCTTGGAGACAAGGAAGGTGATGCTAGCACCTTGAAAGAGAAAATAGAGAGTGCTGAAGAAACCTAGTATAAATATGAGGGAAAATCTAGCACTAAGGAAGAAGAAGTGGATAAATGGGACAAGTCTAAGGAATAATCCTTATTAGAAAAAGAAGAAGGAACCTTAGATAAAATTCTAAAGTGACTAGTAGTGCTGATGAAGAGGAAGAAGAGTAGATAGAGTTGGCTATCACTAAAGAAGAAGGTGCTAAGCCAAGCCTAAGAGAAAAGGCATAAAAGGGGTAGACCAATGAATATTACTACATGTTTGAGTACATACCCATGGTAGCTACCATAACTAGAATGTGTTAATAACTATCATATAGTTTTGATAGTTAGATGGATGAGCCTCATTACAAGGTGTTATAAAAGGCCATAATAGGCATAAAATAATTAGAAGAAGGGCATGATTCCCTTCTCATAAACCCCCACATAATGAACCTAATTAGGTTGACAAACATACTCATTTAGATGGCATATGAAGTAGTTCAGAGGAACATTGTCATCAATATTAGGGCTTCAAAGTGGAATAAGATCACATTGGATGTAGATGAGGAATTAAAGGCCATGAAGTTTAAATTAAAACAATGATTTGATCACATAGAGAAATATAAGCCATCCCTCTTGGATGACATTAACACTTCAAACCTATTAGAGGTCAATAAGGTATGTGTTCTATTGGAACAGATGGTCCCAAGGTTGAAGGTAGAGCTGGTGCTAGAAGAAGAGGAGGACCCATATGCCAAAATTAAATAGGAACTAGATGTAAAGATTGAATAGGTAGAATAAATGTTCATATAAATTAAAGAGGGGATAGATGTAGTTTATGCCATTTTTTTCATCTTCTCCAATTAGGCATCAGTCATAAATGCATGCCTCAAAAAGGTAAAGGGGGAAAAGGAGGAGATGATGGCACAAGTATACAATACAAGTAGATAAAATCACAATAAAATAATGGGGAAGGTAATTAACTTAAAAACTCAAATAAAAGACCAAGAACAAAGCCTATAATCACTCTTTTATGCCTTGCATATTGAGGCTTACAAACAAAGAGAAATCTTGGATGACAAAGTTACAAAAACTAAGGCAAACCTTGAGGCCTTCCAAAAATAATTAGAGAAGATGGATGTGCTCATGATCAGTGTCAACTCAATGGAGATAGACAATTACATTAAATAACTCAAGCTTACCATTAAGGGCTTTAAGTACTTTAGTGCCAAACTAAAAGAGAGCGCACCTGAGTTTTGCACGCTAAGAGTATTGAAAGCCTAGTTTAGGGGTGGACTAGTAATTTTATATGGGGTAATGTTGGGCCCCATTTTTGACAAAGGATCCACTCTAATTTATTAGACATATTTGTGTGAGGTAATCACTTGTTATGATTTCTATTTTGACATCTTTTGCACCAACTAGAGGCATCATCATAGACCTAGCACCAAATGGTAGGTGGTTACTTCATGCCTAGGTTTTTGGGGGAATCTTCATGAGTAGCTACACATGGTGACTATAACATAACGGGTACAAGGTAATGGAGTTGGAATAATGATCAAATAAGTCTCTATCTTAGCACCTAACATGTGCCCTCCACCTTGGCATGAAGATGCTTTTTAGTGCTATAAAGCTGAGCTCAAACTAGTATATAAGGGATACAAATTGAGGCAGTGAAGCTATGCAAAATTAACTCTATATATCTAGCTACGGACACCATTCATATAATTTTTAACATGGATACCTTTGAGGATTCACATTGTATTCTTAAGCTCACCTGTGAGCCTCTGGGTTGTTAGTAGTTTTAGATGAACATGTGCTCTATTCCATTAATATGTACTTTATTTTTTTGAATCTTGTTTAATTAAGAATGGCATTGCACTTAAATAAGTATTGATTTGGCTTATGTGGGTATAGTTATGTTCTTTTATTGTGAATTAATTGTGCAAGGTTTATAATAGTTATAATGGTTAGTTTTAATATATAAATGCTAAGTTATAACAAGATTTTGGTTCAACCCATTAATGGCATTCTTGTGTAAATGATGACATTGGAATAACTTGAAAATTAGCCTAAGTATAGGAGAAGTCATGCACATAAACTTTGATGCCCTTATCGAGAGAGCTAGCCTAAGCATGAGCCCTTGTTAGAAATTAATTCCATTTCCCCATCAAAGCACCTATATGATGCTTAGATTAATAACACCAAGGCTTGTACCCTTGAGATACTATAACCAACCCAATATAGGCTTGTTCCTCGATGACCAAAATGAGTTCCCCCTTATAGATAATTAGACTCCACCTAGAATGGTTTGCATTAATCAACTTACCAATGCCATTGTTTTAATAACCAATCCCTATGAAGAATGAGTTATGCCATAACACAACTAGCCCAATATGGGTCCTAGTTCTTTCTTTGCTATGTTATGGGTGAGCACATAAGGCTTTCACCTTATTTGAATTGATACTGACATAGTTGAGTGACAAATGTTGAGTGCTATAGGATTATTATATGTTTGTGCCTAGTTGTAACAAGTCTAAAAATAACTTAGATGACTAGATAAGCACTTGACAAAGTAAATGAATTAGACAACTAAATTTTCTACAACATTTAATAACTTGAATGCTTGATTGAGTGCTTATTGGTATATTTCCTTGTGATTTGCATGTGATTTCTAGGTGAAGAATGAATTTGGGTTGATCTTGTTTATATACCTATCCCTTCTAGAAGTATATCACATTAAAGAACTTACGCTGACCTTTAGGATATATTTATTTTGAAAATCAGATGACTTTTGGGCACTGGACACATTGCAATAAAAGTGGACACTTGAATTAACACATGTGTCTACCTAGGATAAAAGTGTCTAGGGAGCTAGAAAATAGGTATAGGTCCAAAAATGGTAGTGAAAGATAAAATCAAGTTTATATCTTTTTGCATAGTATAAAAGGCCTAGTCATTAGAATAAAAATGATTGGTCTAAGAGATAAGAAATTTGGGCATAAAGAGATAGTGAATGTGATCCTTTTGATAATGGGCAAGTTTAGAACTAAAAGGTAAAAACCTTGATATGTATTTTCTAAGTGACAAGACTGAGGTACTATATAAATTAGATTTTAATATCTAAATTTTCCACTTAATTTAGTAATGAAATTCCTGTTTTAAAGGAATAAAGTGCATACTTGGTGTGTGTAACACATCTTACCTCTGTATGAGACCAACTTGAGTGCTTTAATGGTGATTTAAATACAACCAAAAACATGTTATAATATATAATTGGTAAAATTGAAATAATTTGAAATGCTTGAAAGTCAAAATATCAAGGTTAGGAGTAAACATATGTGTCAATGCAGCCATCTTGCCGTTTGGTAATTTGGTTTAATAGGGTCCCTCATTATGAAGGATTGAAGCTAAGATTAAGACAATTTTGAACCTAAAAGGCATATATATAGAGATATTAGAGGACACATTCCCCCAAACTTGGTGTAAAGGTGAGTTGGAACATGACCATTGACCTTGTTTCATCTCAATCATGTAACCCAAATATGTGCATAATCTGGTAAGTATGAGAAATTTAATCAACTCACACTATATATTTGGTTAGGGTGGATGATTTAATAAAATCCTACCTATAAGTTTGGTATAGGTAGATTTAATCAAATATAACTTATAAGTTTGGTAATATTTAATGATTTAATCAACTCAACCTTCTAAAAGTGAACCACCTACTTTAGTAGATTAACTCGATAACAGGCCATAACAATCCATGTTTGGTATGATAACAATTGATAATAATATTTTTAATCTGAATTTGATTTTGAAATTTTAGGTGCCCTTTGCATGACATATTCACCCCATGTATGACTCAAATTGAAATTTGGGTGTAATAACAATACCAATGTATAGAATGCTGTTACAAATATATATTTAAACCATATAATTGTGAAATATAGTGAATTTGAAATTGATGTGAATATGTAGGACATGTTTATATGACATGACCCCACCAAATTTGGAGAATATGAGAACTAGTGTAAATGTGGAGGACATGTTTTCATAACATGCCCCCATTATAATATGGAGACACTGAGAATTGGTATAAGTGTGGAGGTCATGCCTTTTGACATACCCCCACTATAAATAGAGATGTTGAGAACTGGTATAAATATGGAGAACATGTTTTCATAACATGCCCCCATTGTAATTTAGAGATGCTAAGAACTGATATAAATGTGGAGAACATGTTTCCATAACATGCCCCCATTGTAATATGAAATGTGGAAGTCATTCATTTATGATATGTCCCCACTAATATACCCCCCTTTTGAGATGAAGGTAAGTAGAATCTGGTAGTTACCTTACCTCAAAAGGATAAGATAACTACATAAGTTATTTATGGATCATATAACATATAGGAGTAACATGTATAGGTAGATATAGTATTGAGACACACAATATGTGATCACCTCAAATCCTAAGATGCATGATGTAGATCATGGAAACATCTAGAGAGTAACAATACAAACTTATCAAGTAATAAAGCACACACATAAGAGTACTCAAAAGTAAATAAAAAAGAAATGGTCCAAGGATACCTCACATAAGGGGCATGTTTAAATGCCTCAAAATTGAAGTGACATGACTTATTCAAATATTCATAAAGCTTAAAATGATATATTCAAATGTCCACATACAAGATAGAGTGACATATTCAAATGCCCACATAAGAAAATAAAGGCATGGGGGTCATAATCAATGGAGCATATTAAAATGATCAAACAATAAACATAATGCAAGATAATAAAAAAAAAGGAACACACTTAAATAAGTTCATAAATGAAAGCAATGAATATAGCCAACTAACATGAATTAACATAATAGTTACTAAACCTATGTGTTTTCAAAACTTCAAGTACATAACATATCACGTACAGTATGAGAGACATAATCATTGATATAGACATGTGTAATTATAGAAGATCAAAAATGATAATGGAAAGTGATCATAGAATAATATAACTTGGATATATTATGTCAAAGAATCTGATTCCCCCAACATACTTATGATGTGAGTGGATAGAAGTCCCAACATTTGTATGTGCATATATCATGTGTCTAGGTGTCCCTGTATCACACTAAAATATACCATAAAACATATGTGTATATATGAAAGGAATGATATGATATATAATAACATGGAGCAAACAACATATGCATAAGAAATAGTATAACTAGGAACATGCTAAATTTTTTGGGTATTTTTAAATTTATTTGAAAGTTTTTTATATTTTTAGAATATTTGAATTTTTTGAATTTTTGGAATATTTATAAAATGTTTATGATCAAAAGTGAGATGTAATGATTTTAGGATTGACATTATCGAGTGTACATTGGATCCCCTTATTTAGAGATAAATAATGATTTATATGATACCATACATTCTATGATATTGGCAATAATATTTTGTTCTTCTTAGATGTTGTAAATGAGGTAATGTGTTCAAGTTATGTTTAAGGGGTACCCTTAAAATCTCACTTGGAATTATATTATCCTTTTTCATATTATGTAAATAAATTATCGTAAATGGATTTTATTTGAACTCTTGATTTTGAAATGATCCTTTGTTGGGCATGCCATTGGTAGAAGATACAAAGGTATGTGCATTACTAACACATTTTGAATTTTACATATATGGTAGCTAATTTTTTAGTGATACAAGCTTTTATTTATTAATGGTAAGTTGATCTATAAGGGCTTGACTAAAATAAAACCTATGTATAATGGATTGCCTAATCATACTCCCACCATAAAGAGGAGATGTGGGTAGTGGAGGGTTTTGAGTAAGGACATATTTATTATCTTCATTTGAAACCATAGGATAATCCACCTTACCCCTTGGAAGAGTGATAACTTGGACCTAGTTAGAGTGATGGTAGATATCACCCTCCTTAGAGTTAAGAAGTGGAAGAGGTTCTACCTTATCCATTTGAAATGCTCTAAATATTGAAATGAATATAAGATAAGAGAGGCACACAAACTCTAGGGAGAAATTCATTGTGATAATAAATTATTTTGATTTTGAAAACTGTAGATACCCATATTTTGTACAAGTATAATTTCACAACATGTTTTCTAGACTCTTTACATGTATACATCTCTTGACTAAGGATTATATGTCTAGTAACATGGTCTATTATGTACCTCTTCAATTTCATCTTATCTCACTTGATTTACCTACCCTTTGGGCCTGTTATAATCACCTAAAAGTGGTATTTGGATGCTAAGAGTGTTGCTTGAGTTAGCCTATTCCTAGCTTAGCCATACACCTATCCTAGAGCCTTTGCCATACTTTTCCAGTCATTGTGCAAACCAAAAATAAATATAGTTAGTTCAAACATAGTCCCAGGACAACATTCTCAAATCCCAACCTAGTGTGCTTAACAGTCTTCTAGGTGGACATTAATGCCACATTTGAGACACTACAACCACATGGCACTAATGTCCCCAACTAGGTGCTAATGTACTTTACCCTAATTCTCCCAAATAGATATTTTTATAAACATGTGCCCCTATTAAATTTAACCCAATTATATTTTATTATCCACATAAGCTATAGATCTCTATAAATACAAGACTATTTGACCTCTATTCACTGGATGGAAAATAGATGCAAAAGCCTATCCAAACAAGAAACAAGCTGAGTAAAATTAAGGTATTTGATCCATATTCTACCCTAATTCTACATACTACCATGTAAAACATCCTTAATCATATAATTCAAAGATTTTAAAGCTCTATCACACTCAAGGCATTCAAGACCACTCTCATTCTAGCATTCACTTACACTTGCACCAATCACTAGGTGGGAAAACTACATTGGGCTTAATCCCTCATCAGAGTATTGGTATGTAGGAAACTCTATTCATAATAGAGTGTTGAGGATGTCTATCATATCCTAATAATGAACACACATTTTTATCTTGTGCCATACTTTCAAGGAGGATTAAGGTTTTCACACTAAATCAAGTTTCTTATGCACAACATAAAGATTCAGATTTCATGCACATAAGAACAAAACCTAGAAAGATAGGTGTATGTGTTTCCAAAAAATATAATAGTTATATAAAGAGGATACTAATGCCACTTTGAGGACACTATAGCAGTATGCCACTACTATCCAAGTGAGGCATTACTATCTAGTGAGAAAACAAATCTTGAGATTCTAGTGATAACACTCAGACCTATCTAGAACTCAATTTTTAGAATCTAGTTCATCCATGACAGTCACTTTCCATATAAGTATATGTTTATTCATATTTATTACTATTTTTAAAAAGGTAAAATAATTAAAATACATAGAAAATTAGTACTTATTTATTGTATATTATTTAATTGATTTAGACATCTTAGCCCTTTAATCAAACATAGGATTTACATAGTTAAACCTTAAAAGGTTAAATCATTTGGTGAACCCAACTTACTTTGAATATTGTTTCAAACCATAATTTATATTAATCTACATTTTTATGCAATAAATTAGGGCTGTATACTTCTAATTTTCTGATTTTTTAGATAACCTAGCTAATTAAATCAATTTGATATTAGGGTTTCAATTTTTTTACATATAATTTAAATTGGTGAAAAATACCATAGATTCAAGAAAACCTAACCTTAAATCACCCTAGGGTTTAAATTTTTAGTAGTTACTCATTCTTAATTTACAATTTTATACAATGATTATCATGATAGAAGCCATCTTTCACTTCATGGTACAAAGCTTGGTACTTTGCTTAGCATGTTTATTACCAACTATTTGTATAAAGGTACACATGTATGTTACTCCTATCATGGATTCTACTAGAGGTGAGCTTGTTAGCCCCATTTTTATATGGATCACTTTGAGCTACCTCAAGTTACTACTAGATAATATAGGGCTTAGAGGACTCCTTTTTTTCTAACTCCACCTAGACCACTTGATTATCTATGCTCCCATCTTGCCTCTACTTATAGCCCTTGATAAATAGTAGATCCTATAGTTTGAGTTATCACTCCATAGCTTAGGGTGCCTCCTTAGCCTATATAATATCAAGATAATGTTACCATCGCTCATCATCCCTAACACACTATAATAGTACCCAGAGATCAACAAAGAGAATTTGATATTGTGGATCAGTTGAGAAATACACCAACCAAAATATTTATATTATAGTTACTTAAAAAAGAATCACTCTTTAAAGATATTCTATTTCAAACATTTAATCACACATCTATGCCTCGCGGTACCGAGCCATCCTATTTTGCATCTATCATGAATACTATCAATGATGTGGAGGATGTGATACCTTTTTCCAATGAGAATTTACCTTCACAATCAATCATTGATCAAAATTTGCCCCTTTTTATTCAAGCTCAAATTAATAACATAACTATTAAATGATTTCTCATTGATAGTGGTTTATGACTCAATTTATGTAACCTCACATTTCTACAAACCATGGGGATTGAGATAGAATCTATTTATAAGATATACAAGAACATCTGAGGGTTTGATGACATTCATAGTTAGACATTGGGATCAATCACATTCAACATTATAGCGAGACCAAAGACATTATCTACACACTTTCAGGTGATGCTAAACCATTTACATTATAATTTTCTACTCAAGAGACCTTGGATACATGTGATAGAGGTTGTACCTTCCACTCTTCACAAATGTGTATTTTTTTTTCATGATGGGTACCTATACACATGTCCAATAGATAATTATCCATTTAGATATTATAATCTCATTGAGCATCAAGCACTAAGTACATCATCATATGGGATAACTCATTTTCTCATCGAACCCCCACCTCACAGGATTATCATTGAGTATATGCATACTTATAAGGTTGGGGATTCTAGTAAGACTATTCATATACCACCTTCAAGGCTTCCTATAGTAAAAGCACCTTCACTGATAATAGAGGACCAACCTCTCCTAACATAATTACCTTCACTGATGATAGATGACCAACCTCTCCCAACACAATTACCTTCACTGATGATAGACAACTAGCCTCTCCAAACACAATTACCTTCACTGATGATATAGGAAAAACCTCTCATAGTATAGACATCCTCATCCAGGATAGATAATATAGAGATCCTCACAACCCAATTACCACTACTTGTCAATTCAAAAGAAGTTTACATTCATAATTTTGACATAGATTCACAATTCATAATTTTGACATAGATTCACAAGCCACTATAGAGGATGATCAACCACCTATAAACATCAATGATTATTTATTTTGAATGAGATTTACACCAGTGGGGCTAAGAGAGTACAAAGATACTTCAAAATCACTTATACCTCACCCTATACTAGTAACCTTACTTGTTCAAGATTCCACAACTATAAGATCATATACTCAGTACATAGTTAGTAGCAAATCCATTGATCCATTCAATACATATGGTCACATCTATGGATATTGATTCACTTATACAGATTCAGGTAGGAAGTTTATATGATAGACCACACTATATCTTATAACTAATACTTGATAGAGGATTGATGATATTACACACAGTCTAACAAAAATTATTTAACATATTGTCACCATAAGAAGAGCAACCATTTTGCCACTTTCATAGATTCACAATAAATGATATAGACACATGATCTACATTACAATATAAACTAAATAAATTTAAGACTAAGGGCACTATCCAAATCATACAATCTTCACATCTATAGGCACCACCACCATCAATGATACAAGCTACTTCATAGATATAATCATCATGATAGAGTCATCATCGACATAAATATATATCTTTTTAGTAGATAGATATCTTCCCCATGTGACTATAGATGAGGATTTTGATCCTAATATTTGCACATTTAGATTTTTACACCACATTGGTTATTAGGAAAGTGAGCTACAATATGTTATACACTATTAGGATTCCATTAGATAATTACACTACCAATTACATGTGGCCCCAATGTGGTCAATATATTATTATTAATTTTTAGTAGAGACACTCATATATAGGTTACACTTGGTAGTACATGGTTATAGATGATGGATTCTATAGTTGATCAATCATATAGATGCTTGATATTCACTCATGATGGACACATGGTTTGCATATTACATGATGACATAGATGAGAACCACATGTTTCACATATATACTCTATGGTCTAATGTGGTTTACCCTAGGACCATGTGAAAGGAATATTACACAGTTGAGAAGCATGCCATTTAGATTCACAAATTCTAGACTCATGCCAATTTTAAAGCCCCGCTAATACATACATATTGGTATGATGATCATGATGATGAGAACTTATTTGAGTTTGTATAAGCTTAATATTTAACACTAGATGATCTTCCAATAGATCCATGATTTGATTATCCACATCCCATTTATGTGATCTTGGGTCTATAAAGACATTACACTTGGCTTGTATATTATTTCATTTACATTTCTAGTATTTACTTGTACATACTTCCTTATATTTCTTGATCCTTGTACATAGTTTATTTTCATTTGATTGTACATAACTTATATCCATAAAACACAAAAAAAATATAACATGTCAAAATAAAAAAAATTATTTAGATATTTTGAAAACACAAAATTTATAGATTGTATGCATTGCTATGTTTACATTTCTACTACTTGCTAGATATTACATATTGCTATCTATTTTAGTATAATTGGTTTTATCATACACATATTATTCACTTGTTATTGTTGAGTGCTTGTAGATTACATGCAAGAATACAATCCACTACACTGATCCAAACTTGCTATCATATACCCACTGGGGGCATATACACCAGTTGAAGTTTATTCATTTGATACATCTGCCCACTTGAGGGAATCTCCTACACAGTTGCTACTACTAGGTTTTATCTTTACATACTATAAATTATTATTTACACATTGATATATATTGATATTGATAATTGTTACTCATTGCTCAAATTTTTTGCTGACTATCACTAGTTAAACTCTACATATATACATATTCACATTTACATAGATTTGTACTACATAGTTATACATGTTTTCATTTATAATTTTCCTAGATTAGAGTTTATTGTGTTTCCTATGCTTCTTCCATTTCAAGGGCATTTAAATATGTCATTTCTCTTTGGCTTTATGCCACTTATATGTTTGTATGCCTTGGACATATGCCCATATCCCTTGTGTATGCTTTCCTGATTGTATATGTGGACATTTTGAACATGTCCTTATATTTGGATCTAAGATAAATTGCTTATTGTTTGTGTATGTGGACATTTAAATATGTCCTTATATGTATTCTCACATTTAGTGACATGTGCACATGTCCCTTTTATTTTGGCCCCTTGGCGTACTTTTGCATGCCTTATATGTTTGTATGTATGCTAATTTATATGCTTCTTCACCATGACACTTGTATTTTCTTGTTACACACACACACACACCAATTTTTGATGCCATCAGGGACCTCATGCATCTACCCTTCCTACTTGGCTATCATTACAAACATCATTCCCAATTCCCCTAGGTACTTACTCAAGTTTGATGCTATACACATTGATTACATTTATCTTGACACCCTTGTGCAATGCTAGATTACAACATACATCTTACATTACCTACTTATGCTTAGATTCATTTACATTCTGATTTTATGTTTGGAAATTATATTGGAATATCATGCACATGCTCTAGCTAACATACTTTTTATAGCTATTTATTTTGAAGATAGTTCTTACACAAGTTCCACAACTACCCTTAAAAGAGGGGGAATTCATAGGGGTTTATCACAAATATCAGGCTCCTACTTTTCTATTCATTAAACAATTTTAGCACACAGACTTAGTTTCAAAAATTAAACATAAGGCATAAATAGGAAAAAATAGAGACTCATAAAGTAGTTTAGATCACCTAGATTTTAGACTAGACATACATTAGCACCTAGATTAGGACACTAGCACCACATGGCACTCACTATAGGGATCTATTATCCAGTATCCCTAGATTTAGGGTAGTCCATATTAGCTAGACTAGTACACTAGGTATAATATAGATTTGCATATGTACAATCATATATTTGATAGTTATATTTAGATTTTGCTCAGATACACTCATTTTAGCTCATATTCATACTAGCTGCTCAAATTTTGGGGGCATCATGAATGACATGATCACTCTCACATTCAATTTAGTTATATATATTCAATTATTATAGACTCAATTCAAAATAAATATACTCAACTATTAAATTAGAGGCACGTGAAAGACACATAGTTTCCATATACTTAGTTACACACAGGTTGATCAAATGGAATGATAAAATCCATGTCATTATCTATACTATATGTACTTGATATCACAATCTAGGTTATCACCATATTCATGCCTTATTCCATTTTCAATGGTTGGCATTATCGAGTGGCCTAAAGATACCTAATATACCCAATTAGTCATGGAGCTGACATACATAGTTAGATATACCTAGTTAGATACTTTCAACACTTTATGCAATTCAATTATAAATGCTTCTTCTTCACATGGGTGGGAAATGGTGGAGTCATAGCCTGCTTGAGTTCTTAAGCCACCTATATGAGAGGGTTAGTCACATAATCTTATCCAAGTTATTCATAAATCAAGATCCACCAAGCAGGGGTAGGAAATGATGGAGTCAAAATCAGATTGAGTTCTTGAGCTACCCATATGAGGATTGAGAAAGTTATCAACTTAGTCTAAGTTATTCAATGATATGATCACTATATACACTCACACACACAAGTTGTCACTAGGTTCATGCATTAGTTCACATACCCAATGAGGTGTATTAATTCCTTTCCCCTCTCTTTACTCAATTACTTTATTTAGCGTAGTCTTTTGCTTTTGATCATCTCTTAAGTAAGGACTATTTTTTTCATATTATAATACATGTCATTGCTTTGGGTCATGTTTCACATACGCATACCCAAATTCAGAAACTCATAATCAAATACACAAGATTCAATTCCAAAGTAAGTCCAAGTATGATTCTTTTTCCTTTATATTAGTCATTTCACTTTGTTGCATTTATAGCATAAAGAAGGGATCAATGCAATTTCTTAAAAGTGGTATTTGGATGCTATGAGTGTTGCTTGAGTTAGCCTATTCCTAGCTTAGCCATAGACCTATCTTAGAGCCTTTTAAACACTTTTATAGTCATTATGTAGACCACAAACAACTACAGTCAGTTTAAACATAGTCCTAGGATAACATTCCTAGATCCCAACCTAGTGTGCTAAGAAGTTTTCCAAGTGGACATGAACGCCACATTTAAGACACTACCACCACATGACACTAATGTCCCCAACTAGGAACTATTGTCCTTTAACCTAAATATCTTGAATGGATAATTTTATAAATGCGTGTCCCTCTTAAGTTTATCCTAAGTACATTTTCTTATCTTCACAAGTTATAAATCTCTATAAATACAAGACTATTTAACCTTTATTCACTAGATGGAAAATATATGCAAAAGATTATCCAAACAAGACACAAGTTGAGAAAAATTAAGGTATTTTATCCTTATTCTACCCTAATTCTATAGAATACCATATAAAATAAACCTAAGCCTAGATTGCAAAGATTTTAAATCTCAAGCACACTCAAGGCATTCAAGAACACTCTTTTTTAGCATTCACTTACACTTACACCAAGCAATAGGTGGGAGAAATAAATCAGAATTGATCCCTCCTCAGAGTATTGGTGTGTAATGAAATATATTAATAGAGGGGTGTTAAGGATGTCTAACCTATCCTACTAATGAACACACATTTTTATCTCATTCCATACATTTAAGGAGGATTAGGGTTTACACATTAAATCAAGTCTTCTAGGCACAACACATATTTTAGTTTTTGTTTGCACAAGAACAAGACTTAGAAACATAGGTGAAGGCACTCCCAAAAAATAAGAATCTTCCTAAAAAGATGATGCTAGTGCCACTTTAAGGACACTATAGTAGTAAGTCACTACTATTTAGATGGGGTGCTATTAATCAGTGAGCAAACAAATCTCAGGGCCCTATTAACGACACTTAGACCTATTTAGAACTCAATTTTCAAAACCTAGATAATTCAAAACAATCACTTTCCATATTATTATATATTTATGAATATTTATTACTATTTTTAGAAAGGTAAAATAAGTTAAAATCCATAACAAATCAATACTTAATTATTGTATATTATTTAACTGATTTAGACATTTCAACCCTTTAATCAAACATAGGATTTGCATAGTTAAAACCTAATAGGTTAAATCACCTATACATTATACCATTACCTTCATCCAATATATGTCAAGGACCCTACCTATTGTTTCTTATTTTTTATATGTTTTTAGCTCCTGAATACTTGCATCCATTTTTGACACTAGCATCGATGTTAGTGTCTAACTATGATGTAAGTGTCCAGACTTATCTTTTTGTCCTTTTTCATATATTTTGATTTATGATAATTTAATTTACCCTCTTTGCCCATCCTATTATTTTATTTCATGTTTCACTAGATCCTAATTCAAAATCAAGAGGTCCATATATATACAAAGGCTATAGTCTAGTTACACTACCTAGCAATTTGGTTTGGCAATTACAAAATTAGAAAGTATTATATATTTCAATATATCAAACTACATTATTATAACAAATTGAATATTTGAAGCATTCAAAAGTCAAATATATCATTGCATCACTTGTATAAAATATTACTAAAAGAAAGATCATATAGTTACATAATGACAATTCCACACACATACCGAAGAGGGATAACTACATGTGAGTTTGAGGCCCTCTTTATTGTATTGGCCATGTAGGCAACACTTGGAAAAAACCCAGATTTCTAGGGTTATCTCTACTTATGTGCTAACCAATTTTTACCAAGTTATAGGAGGTCCAACACAAAAGAAGTAGGGTTTTGCTCATTAGATG
The DNA here is from genome assembly GCA_037957365.1 of Torreya grandis. Lineage (NCBI taxonomy): Eukaryota > Viridiplantae > Streptophyta > Pinopsida > Cupressales > Taxaceae > Torreya > Torreya grandis. The sequence continues at coordinate 476,432 of JARHVA010002265.1, forward strand.
AATTTAACATAAAAACATGTATAATTTGAGGTACAGGGTAGTTACACATGTGACAACATATATTTTGTGAAAATTTGGATCCATTATTATGTGTATCTTTGAATGGACACATGAATCAAAAGAAAACACCTACATTGACACTACTATCCCTATTAAATGCAACCATTCAGTGGGTAAAAATAGTCAAAATGTAGAATGAACAAGGTCAAAACCTATGGTGCAATTCTGTGATAACTCCTTATCATTTTCATGCCATAAAAAAAATATAAAACAAGATATGATCTCTCTCTCTCTTACCCTTTATACTTTTTTTCTATATTACACATGCTAAATTAGGAAAATTTGTATTATTGACTGCCCTTTAGTGTAAATTTGAATAGTGTCATTCTTTTCAAATAGTTTATCAATTTGTGTATTGTTTATGAAAATATCCTAAAACATAAAAAATTTGGTGAGCCCATCCTTTGTTATTAATCATAAACCCTAGTTTTCATGTAGGTTTTTCTACTTATTCAAATTGATTTCATTTCAAATTTTTGTGTTTTATTTTCATATCTGATTTCTCTCGTATTTATATGGACATAGCTTTGGAATTCTTAATTAGATTATTGATTTATCCCTAGTGGTTGTGTGCTTAATAATTTTATTAAACATTAAAACCCTTATGGACTCACTAATAGAAATCCACACATGGAAGCTTTATTATGATCGATACTTTAATCCACTTGATGATCAATATATTGCATATGAAGATCTTATAGAATATAAAAAATAAGATAAAGCCTCTTTTTTTTACAACTATTATAATGAAAGAATCAATGATGTAAATGCAAATATAAATAATAAGGTGGTGAAATTTATTCTTATGTTTATGAGTGTGATGATATCCCTCTTGGATATGACACTTATCTAATTGCTTTGTTTTACAATGATGAAGAGTTCAAATATATGTAAAACAATAGCCTTCATAATATTGAAAATCAAAATGTTACATGCATGCATATGTTAGTTAATTCAAAAAATGAGTGTGTTCCTTCCCTTTCCAATGTTGAAAATGTTGAAAAAATTAACGTTCCTCTTATATCTCTCATGATGAAAATATTGAAGTCAAGTGTGTGCCTTATTCTCCAAGTACTACTCATGTTGAAAATTCTATTTACCCTTTGGATGATTCAAATGAAAATATTAAAATTTGTTCTTCCCCTCTAGTTTGTGATGAGTAAAATACATGTTCTATATCTCTTATTCTCTTGTTTGAAAAAATAAATGAGAGTGCATATGAAAATAAAAATAAAGTGCCTACAAAAAATGCATTGTTTGGGGACACAAGTAAAGTCCCAAGTATATTTCGTGTTTCATTTTCAAACATCAAGTCATGTAAGTTAAAGAAAATAAAAAACTAGCATTTCATATTTTCTCCATCTTTTAAAAGTGAACTGGAAAGTGAAAATTGTATTCTTCCCTCTCATGATGTTTCAAGTACAATAGAAAATGCTTCTTTTCATCCCTCATTTACATCTTTTGATACAAAAGACCAAATGTTTACAAGTGAAGTTTCTTCCCATACCCTTAGGGAATGTCATGAGATTTTCAATAACATAAGACCTTCTTATGACAATAGTACCAACCTTAATGATATCCAATATTATATACTGACATCTTTAAACATGGATTCCCCTTTATAAAATCAAGTCAATCCATGTAATGATCCTCCCCTTGATAGTGGAAAAAAATTAATTATTCCTATGTTTCATGCACATGGTAATTTACATCCACTAGTAAAATATTCACCTTATTTTTCTTATATGTTATATTTTATGAATACCATAGGAGACTCAAAAAAACAAGTCATTACTTTCAAGTTACAAATTTCTTCTCATGAGGCTATTTTTGATGAAAACATATTAACAAAACAACCTATTACTAAAGATGTATTTGAACTTCCTTATCCTTAAAACTTTATTATGCCTAAATTATCCTCCTTTCATGGTCAAAGGGATCCTTCTATTCATTTACAATAATATATTAATTCCTTTAAACATTGGGCCCAAAATGGCAGCTTACTCTTAAAGGATTTTCATCGCAGCTTAAACCAAGGGGCCTTTGATTGGTTTTATAGTCTTTCAAATGGTTTATTATCCACTTTTAAAAAACTCAAGGATGTATTTTTATCACATTTTTATCATTATACCTTACCTAATTTACCATTGGCAAATTTTAAAACATTGACACAAATAGAAAATGAGCCTATACAAGACTATGTTATTTGATTTAAGGATGTTTTGTATTCCCTAACTTATATACCCTCAAATTTAGAAGAAAAATTTATATTTAGTTGAAGTATTATTTCTCTACTCAGAGAAATAACATTACATAAACCATTTGATTCATTTTAAACCATATGTGGGGATGTGCATAAATATGCATTCGCTCTAATGAACATCAAACCAAGTTACTTATCTCTTCATCAAAAACTATGCATGACAAGAATCATGTTTCTACAGCAAATAAAAAAGTTACAAAAGATCATGAACCAATTCAACCACCTTCCATAGAAATAATAATATATGTCAAAGAACAAATGATAAAAGTGTTGAACAAAGGGAAAGAACATGTTTATAGAATTTCTCCCATAGTTAGACCATATACCTTTACAAAATGATAACCTCTTTAGTTTTATTGGTACCAAGATAAACCACATGATATATTATAAACTTTATTGAATAAATAAATGATAACACTTCTTCCTAATTCACATTATCCACCACCTTGATTTGAAAAGGCAAAGGGAAAATACTTTTGTACTTAACATGGTATTAATAGACATAGAGATAATGAGTGTTTTTCCCTTGAGTAAAAACATACATAATTATCTGATCATAGAGTTATTATATATTGAAAGACATATCTAGACCTATTTTACATAGTTATCCTAGAGGATTATATAAGAGGGTCGATTCATCCCATGCTGCTCCCTTTGAGGAACACATGGTGCATAAACCTTCGTAGAAGATGACCACTAGTATAAGTCCTCCTAGTGTACTCTCTACTAGGACTGATTGCTCCCATACTGATCCTATTAAGGGACCATTAGTCGATCAGGTCATAAATCAAGGGAATGTGGAGGGGGATGTACATACATAATAGATTTGGGTACTAAAATTGGTACCCATAGATTCATAAGGCATTTATATATATTCATAGGTAACTTCTATAGATACAATAAAATCACTTATAAAAATACATTCAATGATTCCACTACCACATGATCATTACAGTCAGGCATTCTTATTTCCATATGGGTTCCACTATATATTATGATACTGATATAATCACTATAATACATATATCAAATTAAATTAACATATTAGTTATATAATTTATAAACATTTAATCATAATTTATGGAAGAAAATGTAATTAAAACCATATGAAAATCAACAAAAAAATTAAACATTACACATCCATTTGAAACTAAATAAACCATGTGAAGCATGTCACATATATCAAATGATACAAAATTTATACAAATAAAAACATCAATCATATTTTAGGGTCATATCTCCAGGTGTATACTCCTCATCACTATCTATATACATGAAATTTACACCTTTAGATGTTGAGGCACTAAGATCCAATTAAGGCCCACGTGTATGGGATAACTCACATACTCTCTCCTCCAAAGCTCCTAAATGTAACACTATATCTTCATACTCATGTCATAGAGTTTCATATTGATCAATCATATCTTGCATGATCTTTGTGGCACTACGTTGTGGGATGTACTATCTATTTATCTCGATATGAAGCTACTCATGCTTAACTACCACAATATGATATGCTACCACAAATATCAATACAAGATCAAATAAAGGTGAATGAGAACCTATAATATCATATATCCCCTTGATAAATACATCCTTAGCTATATCCATGGGCACACTATATATGATGGATTGTATTACATGATCTACCATCGTCATCCACTCCTGATTACATGCATGCACAAAATATACAATACTAACTAGCTACATATATGGAATAAAATACCTTATATAATATTATCCCCAAATAAAATGTAAAATTTAAAAACTATGATACTGACATGTGGTTCTAATGGCCCCCTCATCCATTGGTGTAGGTCCCATAAGATCACCATCACCTACATCCCCACATATCTCTCCTCATTCATCCCATTGCGCCATAAGAATGGTACCTAGGGGAAACTATAATAGGAAATTATAATGACCATCAGGCTCTTACCCACCACTACATATAACCATCTATACATTCAACATCATCCCCTATAGCTAGGAGAACCATGTGATATCTATCATCAGCATGATGTGGAGCTAGATCTATAGCTATAGGTGTTGGCCTATCACGGGGTCTATGCCCACTTTGTGTTATCCAATTCAAAGGGTAGAGTGTTGATATCACTCCATACTCTATCTAAAATTATCATAAACCATGGTCATACCAAAAAAACTTGTACACACTGAGAAATCAATCATCTAACCACATGCTGATCTAGACCATCTATAACTCATGCCCATCCTTAGGCCATCCAATAAATGTCTTATAAAAATGCCATATCATCTAATTTGAGGTTAACATGTCCAAAATAACATAGTAATCCATCATGGTATGTAGCTACCAACATTGAAATACCCACTCATCTATAAATATCATCGGTCAACCCATTCAGGTAGGGGTCCACTAACTGGCCATATCAATATTGTAGACACCTAAAATTGGCCACTAATGGACTTTGATCAGACTTCAAACCAATTATTACCAACCATTTCAAATTAAGCCTAAGAATCATTAAATTCCCCAAATTTGATTGTGCATCATTCATAAAAGCTCAAAATCTCATTAAGACATCCCTAATTGGGGTATCCTACAGTAAATAATAATAACCTCTCATAGATTCATCCCTAAACATCCTGTAACATCACAACATGTTATTTGGCCTATAAACCTATTAAATGGGGCACATGGACATAAAATCAAATATTGAAAATGATAAAAAACATAATCAAAATTAATTAGAATGCTAAATTAAATTAAAAACCTAGTTGAATTATCCATGTACAATTAATGAATTACTAAAAAAAGAAATTCGAAAATATGAAATATACTATCATTTCATCATTACCTTTTGTGAGTTGTCAAGCCTTTGAAAATATCTCACCCATGACTATTCATTGTAAATCATGAGCTTTTGACACTTTTTAACTCTAATGGGGTTAATTAACTCACTTAAGGTTAGTTTTAAACTCATTATATGTTTGAACTCCACCTTAACTCACCTTGGGTTGGGGTTAGTTCCATTTGATATTTTAGTCATATAAAATACCAAAATTGGTAACTTGAACATGGCTAATTACACCCAATCCTTAGGTCCCTCTTGCTTTCTCTCATGACCCTCTTAGGCTTACTTTCACTAATTCCCAATCATCCATGGCCTTCCAGACTTGATCCCAGTTGAGTCAGGACCATCTCTTCATGACTAATCCATCCCCCTAGGCCCCATCATATCGAGATAATAGTGCACAACTTGGACACTAGTATCATACCCTAGAGTGTCCAAATTTTGGTGCTATTATCCAATTGCATCTTAGGCCCCAATGATCATTTCCTTCTAGATCCTTATCTTCAATCATGTCAACCTAACATGAATTCATTTAACCCATGACCAATAGATCCATATATAAGCCCATTCAAAGATCATTTGGCAAGGGTTGGAAAATATCACTTAAGTAAGCAAGAATACAAGTAAGACTACTCAAGTTATATTCCCTATTCTTTGCATACAGCTAGCCTATACACTTTTAAGCCAATTCAAGTCCTTACACTAGTCCCTAGTCATCTCAAGCACACCCAGTTTTAACATTTCTTACATTTTCATTCACTATTGCACTAAGCACTCTTAAAGGGAGAAATACATATGGATTGATCCATCCTTGGATTATTGGTATGTAAGAAATATACCCACACATGGGGTGTGAAGTATGTCCAGTGCATCTTACACACACTAATCCCTTTTCCCTACTTGTCAAAGTTTCCATTAAAGTGCATAGAAGGCATAAACAAAGAAAATTATCTCTATAGGAAGCAATGCTGACAGTGAGGTTTCAAAAATTTAGAAATAGAGTCACATAAACCTTTCAAACAAAACCCAAAAAGCTCAGATCCTTAGGACAATAGTGTCAAACAAGGATTATAGTGCCGATGCCACTCCTATCCACTTTTGGTGCTCCTATCTAATCAAAAAATCAAATCTAGAAACCTTTTTGAGATAGTGTCCTAGGCCTACACATGAACTTATAGACCCTATCTCAGTTGGATCAATATGGAATAAGATAAGTTTAATTTTCTCTCTCTCACTACTATTTTAAGAAAAGCTCTAATTACAAATAAATTTGAAAAATTATTAGCTTTAATTTGAAATATTATTTTTTGATTTTGTCCTACTTAGAACCCTTTTATTATTTAATAATTAAACACTGATTTCCCCAAAAATAATAAATTATTTGGTGAACTTGACTTACTTTGAATTACACATAAAAACCCTAGAAACCCTAGGGTAAATTTCTAGCTAATTTTTCCCATGAATTTCTAATTTTTTTTCTTATGAATTTCTAATTTTTTTTCTTGAATATTTAAAGTATAAGTTCATCCCATATCTTAAAATTTAGTAGTAAATTTTAAAATAATTTTATTTCAAACCCTAGTTGCATCAAGTAGCTCCCAATATTTTCCCAATAATTTTCCGATAATTTTCTAATTTTTTACTAACATATTAAAATTAGTTTCAAAATTCAATAGTAATTTTCAAAATTTATTTTTCCCAAAACCCTAGTAGCATCTTGTGATCTAGGAATTTGACTCAAGAGAGGATGGTTAGTATGGTGTTAGTTCTAAAATGAAAACAAAGTGAAATAAACACACTAATAACATAACATCTCTAGGCCTATACACTAGGGAGAGCTTAGTTAACAAAATTAAATGACAAGCACAACTAAAAATTAAGTAAAGAAATCAAAAAAATTCCTTTCACCTTCCTTGGATGCTCCGAATGCCTTTGTAACGGTGGCTTTCTTAGCTTGTGATTTAAGAGGTCTTCTTCAATGGAGTGTGGCTACCTTCATATCCTCTTGGCACCTTTGGATTGTGGCTTGGCTTGGCTTGGAATCAATTTAGCATTATAACACTAGTTGCATTAAGTTTTTAGAACCAATCCTGCATTATAACTTTGAACAAATTAAGCTTATAAATGATGTTGTGAGGCTTCCTATTTATAGATTTTTAGATTTGATCAGAATCAACCTCAATAATCCATCTCAAGATTGAGATGTGTGGTTGAGGGTTAATTCAATTTCTAGAATTAATTTTTTAATTATCCTCATCATGACATTGGAATAAGGGGAAATTAAGAGGCACGTAGGGCATCATGGAAGGCATTGATGAGGCATGGAGGGCATGAATCCTGATATTTGTGGCATTTATATCCTAGGGATGTCTTCCCAAGAAATGAGGTGACTTGATGATGCATATATTATATATTCATTTTTTAAAAAAATTATTCAACAAGTTTCCATGAAATTTTTGATTAGGCCTTAATTTGGGTTAATTAGCTCTTAAACATGATTAATCACATTATGCACAAATTACCAAAATTGATCAGAATGACTTGTTATTAGTCCTAAATTTGATTGAATTTGAATTGGAATTCCACATTAGATGTATTGGATGTGTATTCCCATTTAGAATGTCATCAATAATAAATAATAAAGGCACATGTCTTGTGAAAAATATTTGACAGGAAAGAGCAGTCTAGAGCACACAGGTACAAATTTGGCATTTTGATTCAAAATGAACTAATCAAAGTTAGCTAGCCCATACATTTCATTACCCCATTTAGTGATATCCTGACCAAAATCGGCACTTGAATATGTTAGTTTCACATCATTTTGCATATTTTAGTGTTTTTATGCCACATTATGCATTTTAGATGGAAACTAGCCAAAAACCTAATTGGAGGTTATCAACGCCCAATTTTAGGTGTCTACACATCTAATAGGTCCTATTTCAATCAAGTTTTTTCCAATAATTTCCTAAATTTTTAGTTGCATATCTTACTCAAAAATTCACTTTAAATTTCAAAATTTTATAGTAAAATTCAAAATAGTCATCTTTAAAACTCTAGTTGCATACACTAGGTCCTACTACTTTTGAGCTATCACCTTACATTCTAAAATAAGACTTAAAAAATGGATCTCACTTATTTACAAATATTTCTTACATTTTATACAAACAATAAAGAGACCATCATTGGTCCTATCATGTACATATATGATGAAGTTTATCATATGCTAGTACAAAGCTTCATTCTTTGTATTTCATGTTTATTTTTCATAATATGGGATGATGTTAAGGAAGTTATTATCAAGAAAAATGCTAAGATATCTTTTGTATCACCTCCCTTGGAGCCTCTATCCTATGCCAAGTCATGTTGCATGGTCTATTTTACCCTTCCCTAGGTCACTACTCATCACCAAAAAGCTTAGCTAACACCCTTTGTTCCTCCACCACCATGATCTACCAATTATCTTCACTCTCCTCTCATAGCTACTACTAGTCCTATACAGATAGTAGATTATATGGTTATATATGTTACTCAATGTGCTACCATGCCTCCCCTACCTATTTAAGATTCCTACCATCTTCTTATTCCTTCTCATCCTAGGCTTAACCTACCCACATAGGCAATTTGCATAAGGCATGCAATATTATTGATCAGTTGAGAAATACTCTAGCTAAAATTTCCATGTTATAATTGCTTTATAAAGCTAATGTGTTCAAGGACATTCTTTATTAAACACTCACCTAGACTTCTATGCCTATTGATTTAGAGCTTTCTTATTTTGAATCAATGGTTAACACTCTAAAATCTATAGAAGATGCTATTGATTTTGATAATTATGACATGCCTTCTCAGAAAGTTATTGATCAAAATGTACCACTATTCATTTAAGTTCAAGTCAAAACCAACACAGCCAAAAGAGTTCTAGTTGATACTGGTTTCAGAATTAATATATGCAACATCACATTCTTATAGACTATGGGCATAAATATGGAATCTATACAAAAATAATATAATAACATTAGAGGGTTTGATGATATACCATGATATACATTGGGCACCATTACTTTGGATATCATAGTAGGACCCAAAAATCTCTCTACACAATTCTAGGTCATGCTAGGTCCTCTTCATTATAATTTTTTACTCAGATGACCCTAGATAGACATTATGGGGCCAGCTCCTTCTACTCTTCATCGATATGTTAAGTTTCTCCATGAAGGATACCTATACATATGTCTAGTAGATAACCAACCATTTAGATATTATCAAACTATAGAGTCATCTTCAATGATTTTGCTAGATGGGACACTTCATCTCACAATTTAGACACCACCTCATTACATTTCTCTTGATTAGATACATACATATGAGGTTAGATAGACTAGCACTTCTCACACTCCTCTACTTATAGTCATACCTTCAGCTCCAGATAATCCACCAATCATAGCAGCTTCAACCATTCTATCTTCTCCATCAATCATAGTTCTGACACCTATTACACATACATAATCATCAATAATAGTACTAGTAGTTATAGTTGATTCCATAGTTAATCCATTAGTTATAGATACTTTTACAATAGTACCATATTCTAATACTATAGATGATGAGACTCCTATTTCACAGTTACCCATAAATTCTATGTTACCATATGTACATGATGCTGATACACATTTCCAAGCTTTTTTAGATGATTCATAGATGACTATTTGCTAGATTGATATTTACACCAACTAGCCCAGGAGAGTATGGAAATGACTCTAGATATCTCCTTCCACATCTTACATCACTTTTATCATCTCACACTACACTCTCAAGATATAATCTACACTCACATCCATAGATAGATCACTTGGCACATACAGTTCACTTGGTTACCTCTATGGATATAGATCCAATTATTCAAATTTAGGTAGACAACACATAACATTAACCACATTTTATGTTACAAATATTACTTGATTATGGATTAATCACATTACCTGTAGTATGACATAGATATATCAGTAGATTTTCATAGTAGGATGGTCACACATTTTGTGCTTTTCAAAATATTATGGCCCATGGTACAAATTCATGTAAAAATTTAAAATAGGGATTGGATAAACCACATGATCAAGGTATTATTCATATTATAGCACCACCAGTAAAATTAGTACTACTAATTCCACTGAAGTCATTTACTAGTAGGGCTAAATGTCCCAGAGCAGAGCCAACATTTCCACCACTAGAGAAACTTTTAGTTCACCTTCGATACAATGAAACCATGAATACAACATCTATAACATATGATGATACTTATGATGATGATCTCAAGACATTTGATGATGGCCATGACCCCTTCCTCCATTTCCATCCCTAGCAGGCTCTATCTTTGGACCCCTTCCACCCTCTAGCCTAGTCTTTTATATCATTATGTATATATCCATTTATTTACATGATTGTACATAGTTTTACTCATATCATTACCTATATATAAGTTTCTTATGCTCGATTGTATATAGCTCAAATAATTCCAAAATATAAAAATAATATAACATTTCAAAAAAATCCAAAAACATTAAAATATGTCAAAAACAACAAAAACATTTATATTGTATGCATCATCCATGCTTTACATTACTAATACTATGTTAGGACTTACATTTGCTATTTCATGCTATTGTATGTCAATTTATCTACATTACCACACTTCACTTAATCTTATTTGAGTGTGTACATTAATATCCAACTACTTGATTGTTTTAATTTACTCATTGAGGGGGCATACTAATTCTACATTCATGACACACATCAATATACATATCCACTAGTTGAATTTCCAACATGACTACACCATCCAGGTTATGTCATTCCTATAATACACACTCTAGTTATCATGTTAATGTACATTACTTACTAGATTGCATAGATTACTTGATCAACATTTCACTAGAATCTAACACTTATGTATCACTTAGCATATACCTAGTCTTGTACTAACATGTATTACATACTTTTGATATTGTTTTCATTAGTTAGATGTGATTATATATTTTAGTCTTTATATGCTTTCTTTTCTTTCTTAACATAGCTTGATGTGATTGCATTTATAGTTCCTGCTTGTCTCCTGTATGTGCCTTAGGACATTTTCCAATGTCCTTTACTTCTATTCATGTGTGTGCCTTAGGACATTTGCCAATGTCATTTGATTTTACTATTCTATGTGCTTGTGCCCTTGTGCCAAAATTTCTTACTCCACTTATATGTGTATGTGGTATTTGAACATGCCTTATATGCTTGATTTTTAGTATGAGTGACATGTGCCCATGTCCTTTATTTTCTTGGCCCCTTTTTCACTCTTGTATGCTTATTTATTCTTGATTTTCATGCTTATTGTTTGATTACATCTCTATTGTTGTAATGCCATGATCCACATCATGTATTTTTCCTATTTTCTTGGATGCCATGATGGACATCATGTTCCATCCCTCCTTGACCAAACTAACACACTAACAACTAAAATTTATAGCTTTAAATTTCATTTTAGTACATTACACATGCTATTATATTATTATATCTATCTAGGCATACCCATATTGATATAACAATATCTCAATTCAAATCATGCTATATCTTGAAATATCTTGTTAATTATCTTTACTATATCATGTATATTTCTAGTATAATACACTTGTAGGAATTTTTATTCTGAAGGAAATAATTTTAGAGTACCTATTCCTACCCTTAAAAGAGGGGAAAATAAATATGGGTTTTTGATACAAAGATTAGATCTCCTATTTATCAAAAAATCTAGTTTCAAAACAACCAGAATAATAACTAGTCATCAAACCATTCAGAACAAACCAGATAGATAGTCAAGATTCTAGAATAGTGATCAATTTCATCCCAAGAAAATAGAATTGAGGATAGACTATAGCACCAGTGGTGCTACTATCCATTTTTAGTGCTCCTATCCAAATAGTAGAAAAACCAAATTTTCCAAAAATAGATAAAAAGGTAAGATCAGTTACAATTTTATCAGCTACAGTTCAAACCAAAATTAGTAGTTTTAGTATAGTTTTGCTCAAAGAATCTAGATATAAGGGGAATATGCATGGCATGATGGATCTCACTTCTAGTTTTAGATATGGTAGTTTTTGTAACTTCTAAATCAAAATCCATGTTTTAGACACTAGTGATTGGGGGCAGATTGCACAACACTTTTACTATTTTCTTTCTGAGTTCAACATTACCCAGCCATTCTTAGTAATTACATACATTAATCCATCTATAGGTGGTTAGAATCATTTTAGAGTGGCTTAAAAACAAGTTTAATCTCCACATTCCCAAGTTCTTGAGTTCTTGAGTGGCTTCCACATAAGTGAAATTTTCAATTTTGGAATGGCTTTCATACAAGACTAATCTCCATCTTTTCTAAGTTGGCCAAAATTAGCCTAGATTATAGTACACATTTGGATATACATGACACATTATCATATTTATAGAGCATTCATGGGCTTCAAGATCCATCTCATATGACATACTTCTTCATACCTGTATTAGTTTATATCTTCACTTCATGGGGCAATGATGGAGCCAAAGGACCAACTTTTGTATTCTTGAGCCACATATTTAGAGGGATTAGATACATAGTACAAAAAATGATTATCACATGCATGATCATAAAATTTTACTCATAGGTGATGATGGATAAAAAGGGCCAACCTTTCATTCTTGATCCATTTTCTAGGGAATTGAACACTTAGCTCTGTTCATGATATAAATTTTGGTACAACATCATTCAACACATACCCAACACACTCAACCTTACTCAACATCATAACATGTTTTGTATTGGTTTATGTACCCATTGAGGTGTATTCATTCCTTTTTCATCCTTTCTCTATCTATTACTCAGCTTTGTATATTCTTGTTTTATATTGCATATAATAATAACTAATCTAATTTTTGTTTTCCTTTCATATATTCACACTTACACAACATGATCTCTATGCACTATCTAACGTTACTCAATATCATACAAGATTCATGAGATTCATCTTTGAAATTAAGTTTATGTATGCTTTCTAGTTTCCTTTATCCTTGTATTTCACTTTACTACATCACTAGATCAAATAGAGGGTAAATGTAGTCATATAAAATATAAAAATTGGTAACTTGAGCATGGCCAATGACAACTAATCCTTAGGCCCTTCTTACTTGATATCATGAACTTATTAATCCTATTTTCACTAATTATCAATCATCTATGGCCTTATAGACTTGATCTTAGGGTGTCCAGCTTTCGGTGTTATTGTCCAAGTGCATCTTAGGCCCCAATGGTCATTTCATTTTAGATATTTATCTTAAATCATGTTGGCATAATGTGAATTCATTTAACCCATGACCAATAGATCCATATGTAAGCCCATTCAAAGATCATTTGGAAAGGGTTGACAAATATGACTCAAGAATGCAAGAATACAAGCATGACCACTTAAAGCAATCTTCCCTATTCTCTACATACATCTAGCCTATACACTTTCAAGCCAATCCAAGTCCTTACACCAGTACCTAGTCATCTCAAGCACATGAAATTTTAGCATTTATTGCATTTTCATTCACTATTACACCAAGCACTCTTAAAGGGAGAACTACATATGGCTTGATGCCTCCTTAGAGTATTGGTATGTAGGCATCATACCCATACATGGGGTGTGAAGCACGTTCAGTGCATATTACACTTACTAACCCCTTTTTCCTACTCATCAAGGTTTCCATTAAAATGCATAAAAGGCATAGATGAAGAAAATTATCTCTACAAGAAGCACTGCTGATAGTGAGGCTTTACAAATTAAAAAATAGAGTCACATAGACCTACTGAACAAAACTTAGAAAATTTAGATCCTTAGGACAATAATGCTAGATAAGGAGTATAGTGCCAGTACCACTCTTTCCCACTTTTAGTGCTCCTATCTAATCAAAAAATGAAATCTAGAAACCTATTGTCAATAGTGTCCCATGCCTGCACATAAACTTCCAGACCCTATCTCAGTCGGATCAACATAGAATAAGATACGTTTAATTTTCTCTCTCTCACTACTATTTTTAGAAAAGTTCTAATTATAAATAAATTTCACAAATTAGTAGCTTTAATTTGGAATATTATTTACTAATTTTCTCCTACTTAGACCCTTTTATTGTTTAGAAATTAAACATTAATTTCCCCAAAAATAATAAATTAGATATAAATACAAGCCATTACATATTGAAAAGAGAGCTTAGATAGAGTAAAGTTATGTTACAATTTTTGTAGCAAGATTTAAATCAAATAGTGTTATAATGCCAAAATATTGAGCCAAGCCATCAAGCCATAAGCAAAATCCATATCAAGCTACCATGGTGCAAAGGAGAGAAGGAGATAGCCAAATTTCATTGCCAAAGACTCTTTGAGCACAAACCAAATAATCCACTAAAAAACCATTTGGAGTTCTAAAGGAAGGTAAAGATTGTTATTATTTGCATTTTAGTTGAGTTTTCAATTGTGTTTTGTTTACTAATCCCCCTATGATATAGGCTTAGAGATGTTAGCATGTTAGTGTGTTTTTATTTAAGTTTTGTTTCTTGTTATAATACTTGATCTAACCTCCTCTCTATTATAAAATTCCTATGATCATAAATGACACACTCAATGGGACCTAAAGCATCCCACATACCAAGAAGACCAAGATGCAACTCCAAAATTTTCAAATGAATTCTTAAAAATCTTAAAAATTGGAGTTTTAGCTTTGTTTTTGCCATATTTTTTTTTTGTGTTCAGTCATATTTACATAAAGATAAACATCATTTTACCTAATTATAATTAGTCCTGTACTAATCAATATCAATCTTGTATAACTAATGTCGATCGCTATGTACATCCCCAGAACTGACCTCAATCACTGTGTAGAACATCAAGCTAATAGGCCATCTTTTGGAGTTTCGTTTGGGGTCATTCAAACTCTGTTTTTGATGATTTTTTTTAAACCACATGTTTTTTCCTAAATTTTTAGAATATGCTATCAATTTACCTTCAAATTGCATAAATGTTTCAAAAATTTTTGAAATAGGATTTTGAATATTTTTAAAGCTTCTAATTGCTACCTCTTAGTTTTATTGATTTGTAAACTCTTTATTTAATCACCTTGTTGTAGGTTTTGAGGATTTTCTATACCAACTTTTGATAACTAACATTTTTGGTTTTATTTTGCCTTCAGGTTCATAAGTAACTGATCTTGATCCTTATCAACCAATATCAGTTATTACTAACTGACATTGGTCATAGGTGATCAACATTGATCTCTATGTGAAAAATTCAAAAACCTGAGAGCTATATTTCCAAAACTTGTTTGCTCATCCTTGATTGTGCTTCAAAGCAGAAGGAAACTCTCTAACCCTTGCAGGACCAAAGTGGGAATAGGACCTAAATTTATAATTACTAGGTCATGAACATTTCATTTTGGGTGTTTAAAATGAATCTAGATAACTCTTGAAAACTTAATTTATGCATCTAAAAAGAATTACTAAGTCTTGAACATTTGATTTTGATGCTTAAAAGGAATGGTTAAGTCTTGAACATTTAGTTTAAGTGCTTAAAATGAACCTAAGTGTTTTGGGTTAGTTTGATTTGTGTAATTTCTTTCAAGCTTTTCAAATTTAAGCCAAGGGGCCATAAAATTCATCAAACATTTCAATTTGGTGCCTAAAATAAACATTCACTCAACATTGCAAATTTTTGGAGTTGATTTTTTTAGACTTGCGTGTTTTTTCTAAAAGAAGGGTGCGTGTATGCTCTCCCCTTGTCTCCTATAGGGAACTTGGGTGACCAAAAATGTCTTTTCACTTACAATTTATGCCTAGTACAAGGCATGGAAATAATGTTGTCTAGGCTCTCCCCAAAACCCTTATGGTTTGGGTGATCTAAAAATAACCTCTAAAGTTTTTCCACTTAGTCATTTATTTTATGCAACTTGGCTTGTGGAGGGGAGTTCATATCTTCTTCATGAGTATTTTATGGGTGTGTTGACCTAGTAATTAATCTTCTAACATCATATGAAACCCACTCCATAGTGGGCTCTATAAATTAGGGCACACATACTATGAGAGCCAAGGGATTGAGCAACTAACCTCTCCTTTCGTAATGAAGACCTGAGTTAGGCCTAGTTAACCAAGGGATTCCACTAAGCAGTCCATGGATGGAATCACTATGCAAAGGAATATACCCTTGCATATTAATTTAACCTATATGAACTCAATTGACATGATGTATTTCTAGTGTTAATCACACTTGGGACCAATCTAGACATTCAAAAAATATAATTTTAATCAACCCCATTTTACCAAACTTATCAGTTTAGGGATTAAGAAAATTTACAGTTGTATTTGGTCTTTTTCATTTATTGCTTGGTCTTTTGAGTCTAAATCTTTGTTTGTTTTCCCATGTCAAAAATGAGTTATTTGTCCACACTACTTCATTATTTGAGGAGGTTTTATGCCATCTATTTGACACCTTATTTTTACCTTAGTCTTTTGTCAAAAACATTATGTGTGTCACTTGATTGAAATGGGTAATGTTACATTGCCTAAATGATTTCAAGTTTGTGCCTTGGAGTATTTGAAACCAACCTTTGTTTATATCTTTAAAGAGAAATAATGATATTACATTACTTGAATCATTTCATATACTCATCTTGTCTTGTGTCTAAGTTTTCAATATTTCAAACCAATCCTTGTATACCTTTTTTGGGTCTTTATTTAGTGCCATTATGCCATTCACCTTTGTCTAGATTGTTTTTCAAAAATCCTAGTTTTATGAAGTTGAGTTTTTAATTAACCTTAATAAGTTTGAATCCAAATATTGATTTCTATTTATGCCTTATCTAATTGGGGCTTAGACACCGATCTTTCTCTTTTAGGTTTCATAAATTAGGTTAATTATTTACCCAAACTCTAAACTATTTTTTTTCCTTTATTTGGGAGAAAATAGTCTATCTCCAAGTGATTTTTTTTTCATGTCTCATGCTAATTTGATCAAGTTCATGTTTAAATTCAAGTGCCTAGTCTATGCCAAAGTGTTTCAAGTTTGTTAGATTAAATACACCTTTGTTTTAAGTCTATATTTTGATGCCACATTTGGATAAAATTAATAGCACATGACTTGTTTGAGCCTAAATTCTGATGTCACATTTGGCCAAAAGACCTAGCAACCTTTATTTTCCTAGATTAGACCTATTTGGAATACTTTGAACCTAGAGTTTGAATTTTTTTTTAGTTCATCCACTTGACTTTTTTGTGTGAGACATTTAACATTGGACATTTGGCATTATATTATTTTATACCAAGTTTATTCATAGACCATGTTAGACCAAGTTTGAACCATTTATCCTTTGGACATTATTTTTTAGAATATGTAGAACTCTGGGCCTTTTTATGAAACATTTATCATTAATTTAGACATGTCTCACTACACTTACAGTAGAGTCATGTACGATCCAAGTTATGATATAATGTCCACAAAAATTAACTTTGTTCAAGACCCCTAGGTAAAGAAGTGGTTTGTGAGACAAATCCTTATCCTCCTTACAATCCTCAATTTTGGGAACAAAGCCAAGATACTCAAACACAACATGTGGTAATACCTTATTTTGGATAGTTAACATATGATACTCACCCTTTCATGATCACCCAATCCATGACCTATATCATTAACCCTCCTTTGGATTGCTCGAGCCACCAAGCTCCACTATGTCTAAGAAATACCATTACCATATTAGGAACTCATCCTTTAGATTGTGCGAGAAATCAAACTCCATGATGTCAAACCATTTATATTCCAAGATGTCATCCTTTAGATTATAAGAGCAAACAAACTCCATGATGCATTATCATTACCATTCCTAAACCTCATTCTTTGGATTGTGCAAGTAATCAAACTCCATGATGCCCTACCATTACCATTCTAAGACCTCATCCTTTGGCTTGTACAAGTGATCAAGCTACATGATGCCCTACCATTACCATTCTTAGACCTCATCCTTTATCGTATATGAGAAATCAAGCTCCATGATGCCCTCTCATTATCTAATTTCTAGCCATTCTACATCTGTTACTAACTATTGCCCCCTTTAAAAAACCCATACCAATTGTCCAACCCCGATCAAGCTAATCAATACCTCTCCAATCAATCATATCATCGAAATATTAAGGTATATTAAAAACTAGTATTTTAAAATTGATTGTAAACCAAGGCCAAGAGAACCAACCAAGCCATGATGTTTTTTTTGAAATAACCATTTGTGACAAGTTAAGGTGTGATGAATCACCTCTTAATACTATACCTATTATCGAGGAGTCTCACTATGATAAGCTAGTCTTTGCTAAGCCACTTATTAATGATTATAACCATCTTTAGGTAAATCATTACCTTGACCATATGCCTATTTTTAAAGAGCCTCCCCTTGACAAGCCAATCTCTGTAGAGTTTTCTCTTGTCATTTTTTCCATAGTTGAGGAGTCTCACTTTGAGAAACTAGTCTGTATGGAGAAAATTATACCAGTACAAGCCATTACTTGTTTGATATCAAACATTCAACAAAAATTCATTGTAACAACATCCATGCCAAATGAATAAGTCAAGTTATATTCTTAAACTAACATCAAATTTAGTATTAGAAGTAGAGTCGACATCAATCATGACATTAGATTAAGAGTCCCTTGATTCAGAATTAGATTCAGAATCAAAATAGATTCATTATTGGTACAACATTGGTTATATATGACTTGAAAATCAATTTGAATATATTTGTGACCCTTTTATGATTTTTAAGGATGATTAAATTAACATCGACAGAAGTTCTCCTAGTCTTTTCTATGAGGATTATTTTACTTCTTCTCATTCCCTTACCATTCCACATGCCATTAACACTAACCAACATAGCCATTATATTGACATTCCATCTCCCATAAGTGTCGATTGGGATTGATAGAATCATACCTTGTTGAAATATATCCATGGTGATATATCATTTGAAGAACATCAAGGATGCCAAGACCAAATTCATGTATAAAAAGATGATCTTCTAGTGAAACCTTTTCAGAGGTTCTAGGGGACAACCAAATTTTAAACTCAACATCTTCTAGTGAAACCTTTTCAAAGGCACTAGAAGACAATCAAACTTGAAAGTAAATGTTCCTTAGTGAAACCTTCTTAGAGGCACTATGGGACAATCAAGATAACTTCATTGGTGAAAACCTATTCAAGGTGCCAATAGTTGAGCACAATAATCATTCACTACTTGATGAAGACATTATCAAAGATCAAATCAGTATAGCTTCTAATCTATAACATAATCAAATGGTAGCTACTCTTAGACCCAAATAATATAAAAATATGGTGATCACATCGAGAGAATATTTAGAAGTCTTTAGCCTTACTACATCCAAAGTTATGTCAAATCCAAAATCAGCAACATTATGTGTACCTAAAGACCCTGATCTTCATTTGTTTCCTAACTATTATACATTCCATTATCATCCACCTGTACATTTCCAAATTAGACCTATCATCCAACATTTATCTATATTTACCATTCTTAACTGCACTTTACTTTATAGAGGCTACAAATATATCTTGTCTTGAAATTTGGAGGAAACATAATCAATGACCATTGAAGATCACAACAACATTCTTGGCATCCAAATCTATGGTAGGTTCTTGATAGAGAAACTATTTAGAAGAGGTGTGGGCTATAAATTTACATGATTGATTATTCTAGTTGCATCATATGCTAATTAGGACTGCATCTCCACATAAATAGGAAAAATAAAAACATTTCCTTAAGCAAAATCATAAAACCAAAAACCATACCTTACCAAAAGAATTTACCATGCCTTTTACTTTGCCATTTACCTTGCCTCTTTCATTTGCCATTCATTTTTCTATTATTCCATACCCTTCCATTTACCCTTGCCTTATCACTTGGGGGTAACCCTCTCACCATTATATCCAATTATGGATCATCATCATAAACAATACCATACCCTATACCATCTTACCATGCCATCTTATTAGACCAAAGCCTATTTCTAGCTGTCCTACCCAACCCGTTTTGATCTTGGTTCCTTTGTTTTTTCTTGCACCTTCCACAAGGGGATTTTGATTTAGTTTCAAAATTTTATGAATTTTATGTTTAAGGATAGTATATGAAAGTAGTGTGATAGTGGATTTGGAAAGTTATCTTTCATTTATGTTTGAATGATGATATTGATTATAACTACCTATGGGCAAATAAATAGTCCACCTTATGTTACTAATTATAAACACCTATGGGAAAATTAGTGCCACTAACCTATGCCATTATTTCTTAATTATAACTACCTATGGGCAAATTAGGAATGCAACTTTACAATGCATTACCACATCACCTTACCATTAATATTCTCATTTGCTTGGCCATTTGCCTCAATTTGATAACTTGTTGTTACCAAGTTAGATCTCATCACCTTTTATGTTGGTGAAACTACTGTGACTTGAGGTCTTATTGGGACTATGTGAGGCCATGCTCGATTCATGTTAAGGTCAGTGCAATTCCCCTTTTCCACACACTCACTATTTTTCCAGCAACCTAAGCCAATGCTCTCACCATTTTGTGAGTGGTATCTTGTCAATCTCTAATGAGTTAAGATACTTTAAAATTACAAATACATTCATAAAAATTTCAAAATACAAAAACATTTGTCCTATCTAAGCCTAGTTAGTCATCCTTGATCTACCCTACTGGGGAAAATTCATTATTAAGATACTTTTTATTACTTTTTCTTTTAACATTTTTATGTGTTTATTTACTTAGTTATTTGTTTGTTTGTTTTCATCTTTGTTTGTTTTTAGTAATGTGCCTTAAATCAGTTTATATGCATTCATTGGGTGATTCCTTACACATTATTATTGAGTCTATATATATTCAAAATTTAACATTATCATCATGGTTTTTATCATTGGTGCATTGTTTTTAATTGTTTATTGGATTGGAAGTCAACCCTTCTGCATATTTTGGCTAAGTTATAATGGTGTTTTATATCATAATGCATGCCATCACATGCTCTATCAAAAATAATCTTAGGAAATCTTACAAGTAATAGAGGTGCATAAGTTTCTCCTTGGTATCCTTGGAAAATCCTCCCACCCTCCTTGATCAAATCAACCAGTTGACCATTCTAGTTGTATCAATGCTAATAATGATGAGCATCTCCATATTAGTAGGTACAACTAAATCATTCATATTGATAAATATTATTCTTATATTCATCACTTTCATCACTTTGCATATCCTCATATGCTTGGTTGTTTGTGGATTTTTAGTCATTATACCATTGCATCTACATTTGTACATGCTCATCTTTAATATATGCAATAGGCTATATCTTTGAGTTATGCTTGCCAATTTACCCTATTGGGGAATAATCAAATATAATTTTTCAATCTAGGTCATCTTGATGATTATAACCACTTGTGAGAAAATCATTATTTTGACACATCCTCCCTAATTGGGGTATATGCCATTACCACTAATCATAACTACCTTTGGGAAAATTAATGTCTTAACCTTTGTTAGTAATTATAACCACCTTTGGTAAAAATCAATAATTTTTAAATCAATGCATGCAAAAATTCTCTTCATTAGATTAATCTCACCCATGGGTTAATTTTAGTCTTCTTCTTGATTCTTTTCGAGGGACCATCTATCAAATGTATGTGTCAGCCACTCCTTCGTAAGGGCATCATTATTGGCTTCTAAAACATTATTTAGAGCTTCTTCAATCATCTTATTTTCAACCTATTTCATTATTTGAAAAGATGTTATTATGCCTATAAATTGAAACATCTTCCCAAATAAGGGTAAATTATAGACTCTTAGAATTGGCCACCAATGGCCTTCGACTGGAATTCAAACTGATTCTTACCAACCATTGAAAATTAAGCCTAAGAATCATTGAACATCCTAAATTTTCTTGTGCATCATTCATTAAAGCTCAAAATCTCATTGAGACATCCCTAATTGGGGTATCCTATTATCATCAATAATAACCTCCCACAGATTCCTCCCCAAGCATCTTTTGGCATCACAACATGCAATTTGGCCTATATACCTATTAAATGGGGCATATGAACATAAAATCAAATCTTGCAAATGTTAAAAATCCTAATCAAAATTAATGAAAATGTTAAATCAAATTAAAAGCCTAGTTGAATTATCCATATATAATTAATGAATTACTAAAAAGGAAATTCAAAAATATGAAATATCCTATCCTTTCATCATTATATTTTATGAGTTGTCAAGCCTTTAAAAATATCTCAAAATATCTCAACCATGCCTATTCATTGCAAATCAAGAGATTTTAACACCTCTTAACTCTACTAGGGTTAATTAACTCACTTAAGGTTAGGTATAAACTCATTCCATGTTTAAACTCCACCTTAAATCACCTTGGGTTAGGGTTAGTTCCATTTACTATAAACACAAGAAATTACCTATTAAAAAGAGAGCTCAAATAGAGTAAAGATATAATGTAGGTTTTGTATAAATATTGAAATCAAATAGTGTTATAATGCCAAAATATTGAGCCAATCCATCAAGCCACAAGAAAAATCCATATCAAGCTACCATGGTGCTAAGGAGATAGACAAACTCCATTTCCAAAGACTCTTTGAGCACAAACTGAGCAAGCCACTAACAAACCATTTGAATTTATTAATGAAGGTAAAGATTTTTGTTCTTTGCATTTTAATTGGGTTGTCAATTGTGTTTTCTTTACTACGCTCCCCTTATGATCTAGGATTAGAGATTTAAGAATGTTAGTGTGTTTTTATTCAAGTTTTGTTGTTTATTCTAACACTTGATCTAACCTCCTATCTATTATCAAATTCCTATAATCACAACTACAATGTGCTCATGTAAAAGAGTCCTTACTCTAATCACTCCACTATGGATCTCCAATGAAAACTTGTAAACATCCTTATATAAGTGAGACAATATAATGCAACCCCAAGAATAACTGGTAAGATCAAGCTCAATATGCCAAACTACATGGTACATATGATATGAAATACCCACTGTGCCACCCTCTACTACTATGAATGATTCTAATAAAAGGTAAATAAAATTCCACAATCATATAACATCACCTCTAATAATGTTGTCCAAATGAATAATACTACTCATATGTACATATAGATCCAATGAAATATATGTGAGAATGTTGAATATAACCTAGGTTTCCATCTCCAATAATCTAAATTCTCTCACCTCTAATAGGAAGTTGGAAAATTTGATACGATCCTCTAATGTGATTATCATCTCACCTGTGGGGAGCCAAAAAGTGCATGATTTAGGTTTACAAATTTTGGATAGGGTTGTAAGGAGGTGGATATCACATGGAATTTATCCTAAATGGGCCATGCGACCTAGCCCTATCTGATATAAAATGGCTAAGTTGGTTTCATCTAGACCCAACTTTGCTAGGGTAGAAAATGTTTCCCATGCCAAAATCCCTAAATATGTATATCTTTATACAACCAAAAACATAGTAATGAATAGACATTGGAAATCATATTTTAGTCCAAAAATATAGAGGTTACAATAAAATATTTACAATATAAAAGGATGGTAGCATTAAACACTAACATCATTACAAGATGGTAGGTATCAAACACTATCATTGCTATAGGATAGTAATATCAAACACTTATGTTTGAGCTTAGACACTAGCATCATATTACCAACACAATGTCTTAGAGATTGATGCAAGTGTCTATTTATCAAAAAAATCATGTCCAAAATGTAAAATTTCCAAAAATTAAAAATTATTAGTAAATTGACAACTAAATCTACTTATCAACTTAACAAAATCTTGGCTAGCTAGAGTTATTTAGAGCACATCAAATCATACTAGATGAGGGGATCTATTATGTGGCATAATTATCTTCAAATCAAAGCTTAAATTTTTGAAAATTTAAAAATACAAATGACTTCAAATTTCTATTCAGAGTACCTAATATACAACTTTTGTACAAAATTAAAATGTGCAAATCTTAAGCATCAGTTATCTAATTTTAAAACCACAAGTTGTGTTGGGACCCAAAAAATGAGCCCTTCCATATTTTATCAAATTCATAAATTTTTAGACACCATTAAAAATAACTAAAAATTTACCTACACACAAATATTCTATAAAATTTTGGATATTACTAAATTTATGTTACAAATTATCACCATCAATACTACCTATATACAACTTGGTCCCTACATCAAGCAATATATCAATTTTTTCCTAATGAGAGGAGATGACTAATAGGTATTATCTCCCCTCCTCTCAAAAGGGGGGTATCTTAGTAGGGGTATATTTAAAAACATGTTCTTCAAAATTAACTATAATTTTCACCATCTCCAGATTTAGTGGGGGCATGCTTTGGAAGCATGTTCTCCACACTTGTTCAGTATTTAGTGTGTCCATATTTAGTCAAGGCATGTTTTGGGAACATGTCCCCCACATTGGCACTTATATCAGTTTTTCAATTTATCCATATATATTGGGGGCATGTTATGTTAGCATGCTACCCAAACTTGTGAATTTTTTTTTTGGCAAAAACATATAGTTACATGAGTTAGATTCACACTTATGGCAATTTTTTTTTACATTGGTACCATTATTATACATAGTTTTAGCATGAGACATATCTAAGGTGCATATGCTATGCAATGTGTGCCTAATATTTCAAAATAAAAATTAGTTTTAGATTTTAGAAACTTTTTTATGGATTGTTACCATATCATGGACTTTTACACATTGATAACCCAATCAAACAATTACAAGTTGTATTGAGTGGTACATGTATGTAGAAATTGGATATTTTTGGTTAGATTGGAGTGATTAAATCATCCAGTCTCACCAAATTTTTGAGTGAGATTGACTGCATATTTATTTTTATCCTTCATCCTTTTTTTATTTTCTTGCATTATCAAAGACCTTTTTCACTTCACAAGAGATATAGATCTTATTTGTTTATCTCTTTGTGGAATAAAGTCTTTCATTAATTTGATGAAACTAACTATTAGATAGTTTAATGGTTCTTAGTAATAGGAAAGAAAGAATGGGTTTCTAATTAATCATATATCAGAGACTAATTCATTCCTCATCCTATGCATATAAAAGACAAGGAATGAAATGGTCTTTGATATATAATTAATTAGAAACCCATTCATTCTTTCTTATTACTAAAAAATAATATAATATAGGATGAGGAATGAATGATATATATAGGATGAGGAATGAATTGGTCTTTGATATATATATATATATATATATAAAAGATGAGGAATGAATCAGTCTCTGATATAAAATTAATTAGAAACTCATTCTTTATTTCATATTACTAAGTACCAATAAATATATATATTTTGCACCCAAGTTGTGTTGGTTGGGAAATGATACTCTCGATGATTAAAGCACCACTCTTCATATTTTAGGTTAGGGGCGTGATCCCCTCCCATCTCTCCCTATTCTAGGTATAATACCACCATAGTGCAACCTACTTGACCACTTGTAAGTTCATTCATCTTCTTGATTAGAAGATGGATGAGGTTGTAACACCCCTGTCTACTTCTCTAATTTTTAGTACTCTAAAACCATCACTACAAAATAGATACACGTGTATTCTATCCATGCTGTTTCTTTATACTAATTTATATTATTAATTACATACAAATTATATACATGGATTAATTTGTGGAATTCTCTTAGTTTCAAGTAATTTTAAACAAAGGATCTAAGTAAATTTCAATCAAATATAAGGTGTGTTGTCCATACGTTAGTATGCATTTTCTTTTCTTTAGACTAGTAATTTTAATTTTTTATGCATTACTAGATTAAAGGTAGGAGGGAATGTAGACACCCATATTTGGTGTAAGTATACTTTCACAACATGTTCTAGAGACTCTTTACATGTATACATATCTTGATTGAGGATTATACATCTAGCGATGCATTCTCTTATGGACCTCTTTGGTTCCATCTTATTTCACTTAAGTTACCTACCCCTTAGGCCTTATGTTATGTTATTTATATTCATCCAATGTATGCCAGATAATTCTAATTATTTTTTCTTATTTTTTGTATGTTTGTATCTCCTAGGCACTTGCATCCATTTTGGACAATAGCATCAATGTTAGTGTCTAACTACAACACAAGTGTCCAAACTTATCTTTTTGTCCTTTTCTACATATTTCACTTTGTGATCATTTGATTAACCTTCATTTCCCATCCTATTATCATCTTTTCATGTCACTATATCCTAACTAAAAATTAAGAGGTCCCTATATATATAAAGGCTATAGTCTAATTATATTACTTGGTGGTTTGGTTTGGTAATTACAAAATTACAAAATATTGTATATTTCAAGCTATCAAATTGTATTACAATACTGAATTGCATATATGAACCATTCAAAAGGTCAAATATATTATTTCATCACTTATACTAAGGGTTAATAAGATAAAGATAATATAATTACATAGTTATAATTCCACACACATACCCAGGAGGGAGTACTACATGTGAGTCTGAGGCCCTCTTTAGAGTATTGGCTATGTAGGCAAAACTTAGAAATAAATGAGTTTTCTAGGGTTAGATTAACTCACATGATAACCCATTTTTATCAAGTTATAAGAGGTTCAATGAAAAATAAATAAGGTTTTTCTCATTAGATGAATTTTTAACACAGACATGTATAATTTGAGGCAAAGGGAAGTTACATAGGTGACAACATAGGTTTGGTGTAAATTTAGATCCATTCCTATGTGTATCTATGACTAGACACTTGCATCGATGCTAGTATCCCTATTTGATGTAACCATCTAGTGGGTAAAAATAGTCAAAATGCAAAATGAACAAGATTAAAACCTATGATGTAGCTTGTGAAAACTCCTAATCACATCATGACTCATAAAAAAATATAAAACAAGATATGCTCTCTTACCCCTTGACCACCTTGTACTTGTATTTACTTCACATGCTAAATTATAAAAAATTGTATTATTGATCAGACTTTAGTGTAAATATGAATATTGTCATTACTTTTAAACAATTTATTAGTTTGTGTATTTTATATGAAAATCTCCTAAAACCATAAAAAAAAAACAATCTAATTTTTGAAACAAATTTTAACAAATAAAAAATTAGAAAAAACTATAACACACTAGGAGTTGAATGAAAAAACACAAAGGTTAAGTTCACCAAATGTTTAACCCTAAATTTAGATATGTGGGGTATGTAGTGTTAATGGGATTATATTATATTTTACACAAATATGGTGAAATAATCTAATGAGTAGGCCAATTAATATAAAACTCAGATAAATAATATTCTAAATTTATTTGACTAAGATTGATAAAAATAGTAAAATACAATTATTGATAGATATTGCAATGAATTGGAAGCAAATGATAGTTAGTTTACTATGTGCATGTAGGTTTGATATAGAATAGGCTAGAAGTGGACTTGAAGATGATCCTATAATAGTCATCAGATTTTAAAAATATATTTTTTGTGGCCTGAAATGCTTGCATCAAATCCAAAGAATTGCATTGATGTAGGTGTCTAACCATGCCACAAGTGTTCTATATAGAATACTAACTAGATTTATATGGAATAAACTATAATATTTATGGTTTTATATCACCTTTCTTCTAATGTCTTCAAATTATGCACACATGTCACTCTTTTTCAAATTATCAAACCCTAGAACTTCATTCTTGGAGTGATTGTGAGAAAAATGGGTAAATGGGATCATGGTGTTGAGATAACCTAAAGACCCATCTATAAATGAGTGCTACCTACATATACATACTCCAAATAGGGCTTTAGACTTATGTAATTATCCCCTACATGTTGGCTTGTATGTGCACAAAGATGCAATGTGTGATAAGCAAAGACATGCGATGACCTAGCTTGTAACTTAGAAAATATGGCTCATGGGATGCTCTTTGAATGTTTTAAACTTATGGAAATATAACTCCTATGATTAATATGGAAATAGGGACAAATAGGGAAAGTTTTCTCACTTTAATGCTTTATTGAGTACTTCTTGGTATATTACCTTGTGAGTTGTATGTTATTTCTAAGTGAGGAATGAATTAGGGTTGATCTTATGTATATACCAATCCATTTTACAAATATATTGAATTAAAGCACTTAGGCCAACCTTTAAGATGCATTTATTTTGAAAATTGGATTATTTTTAGGTACTAAACACTATGTAGGAAAAGTGAACACTTACATTGATACATGTGTCCACCTAGGACACAAGTGTGTATGGAGCTAGAAAATAGGTAAAGGTCTAGAACTGGTAGTGAAAGTTAATAACCAGGTTTAGGTATTTTTACATAGCATAGAAGGCTTGTTAATTAGAATAATAATGGTTAGACTAAGATATAATAAATTTAGGCACAAAGAGATAGTGAAAGTGAGCCTTTTAGTAATGGGTAGGTTTAAAACTGTTAGGTATAACTATGATAAGTATTTGCCAAGTGTATAGGACTGAGGTAATATATAAATTAGATTTTAGTATCTACACCTCCCTTCTCTCTCTATAAATATCTTAGTTTTAGATGAATTTTAGATTTAAAATTTTCATTGAATATTGGTGTTTTCAATCTATACATAACCTTATCCCATCTAAGTTTAGTTTTGGAAAATCTTCTTACTTCATATTTGGTAATTTTTGTGTCAAATCTACACAGTTTTGGAAGAGAGAATTCATTAGATTAATAACACAATATTTAATATCAATACATCAACCAACCACAATACAACTACACTCTTGTCTAGGATTGTGTCATTATTATCCTTCTTTTGATACCTCCCTTGTTAGAGAGTTCTTGCAGTCACATTGAGCAAAAGAGTTAGCTTACTGAGGACATTTTACATAACAATAATCTCTTGCCTCTACTTGGTCATAACCATTGATCAGGTTAAAGGATTTTATTTTTTAGTATTATTTTTATTTATTAACTTATAATAGTTTAGTTTTATTTATTCATTAGATTAGCTTCATATTTAAAAGGCACAAAAAGAGAGAAAATAAATTTTTCTCTTTTTTCTCTTTTGCAAAAAAACATATTTTGGATTCTTGTTTTATAATTGTATATTAGTTTCCTTGAAATAACTTAGTTTTGTACATCTCCTAGGGTAAATAAATCAAACCATAATAGTAAGTATAACTAACCACCATAGTTTAATTTCAATTTTAATAAGCAAGATTTCATACACAAACTATTAGAATTAGCTACAGGATCTAATGAATCTAATAGAAAGCATAAATAAGAGATAAAACAATAATAGTAATAAACAATAAATATATATCTGAGACAATAAAAAAATAATAAATAACTCAAATATGATGAATTATTTTTATAATTCAATATTAATATAATATAGAATACCCAAATAACCATTTATTAAATAGAGCAAGGTGTGCAAAATAAAGATTAGGGAACTCACACAACATGTGTAGTTCAACTAATATCTGACTAAAAAAATAGTGGAATTTAACTCCACACTAACAAGATATGTGTCCAAATTGTGTAAATGATCAACATAAGTTGACTACTAGTTAATCAATCTTATCTTATCTTACCTTGAATAGTGGAGTGGCAATCCACTATAACAAGATAGGTGTCTAAGTTGACTACTAGCTAAACAAGCTTATCCTATCTAGAGTAAATTATTAATCAATGTAATAAACTAATTAAAATAAGTAATTAGTGTACCAATATAAAATAATAAATATAATTAAATGAAATAAAGCAAATAAATACACTAATACCCCCCATAAGTGAAGCTAGGTAGGGCTATGCAGATAAAATTATCGACAATGTGTAGCCATATTAGGTACTGTATACAAATAGATGAGGAAAGGAGAAAAATTGAAGTAAAAAAACTCCTCAAAGTGAAGGTCGAGGAGACTCCCACTAAATAACTTATGTCCTTTGAAGAACTGATGTCCCATACTCCCTAAAGAGATCACAAGTGAAGATAATTGCTCTTAGTGAAAGGTTTGGTGAAAATATATACAATCTACTCCTCTATAGGATAATATTGAAGATCAATGATCTTCACTTAAATCAAATCCCTGATAAAGTGCATATGGATCTCTATGTGTTTGGTTATTTGATGATGAATCAAATTCTTTGAGATCTAGATAGTGATCTAGTAGTGACATTAATAATGCCATGATACTCAGCCTCTATAGATGAAAGAGCAATAACATGCTAATTTTTTCTCTACCAATAAATGGAGTCAGATCTAAAGTGAAAACTATAACCAAAAGTGGACTTATGATCATCATAATCACCAACCCAGCCAAAATTTGTACATCCCACCAATTCTAAACCTATACCTACTATATAATGAATTCCATATCTAGTAGTGCCTTGAATGTAGTTCAAAATGCACTTGGTGGCTCTCTAATGAAACTCATGTGGTGTTTGCATAAAGCATGAAACCATGCCAATTGCATATGAAATGTCAAGCCATGTATAAGTCAGATAGATGAGGCTGCCTACAAGTTGGTGATACAATGTGGCATTAACCAAAGGAGTGGAACAATGGACCTCAAGTCTAACTCTAGATAATAAAGGAGTTAGTGCAGGCTTATAGTTAGCCATGTGAAACCAAGATAACAAGTCCATGGCATACTTGGGTTGTGAATGTGTAATCCCATAAGAAGACTATGCTATCTAAATTATGAGAAAATAGTGCAATAGGCCCATATATATCATATAAAACTTATCATGAAGTGTAGTCTTAACACTACTGATGATGGATGCTGTGCTCCTTATAACAATGAGATCATCAACATAAGGAACTAAGTACAAGAGTGAATCCTCCTATCATAGAATATAGACATTTGGATTTGAGTGACATCTCGAGAACCCACTTGAAAGAAGAAATGTGTCCATCTTGGGATACCAAGCCTTGGGGGCTTGTTTTAGACCATAGAGAGACTTTTGAAAGTGGTACACCAATGAAAAATCTTGAACGAACCCCTGTGGCTGCTCCATATATATCTCTTCATAAATATCCCCATGAAGAAATGCACTCTTCACATCCATTTGATATACAACCCAACCATGAGATGCACCAATAGCTAGTATCAAGAAAATAGAATTCACCTTAGCAATAGGCACAAAGGTTTCTTTATAGTTAATTCCTTCTACTTGGAAAAAACCTTTGACCACTAAGCATGATTTATATTTATCAATATTTCCATCCACTACAAACTTAGTCTGATATATCCACCTACATCGTACTAATTTTATTCCTTTAGGAAGAGGAACAAGATCCTAAGTGTTATTTTTAATCAATGAGTCATACTCTTCTTCCATCATTGGATCCCACTCAACTATCCCTATGGCTTCCTAAAAATACTATGGATCAAAAGTTGTGGAAATGTAGGAATGTGGAAGATCATGTTGTGATCGTGTTCTCCTTCTATTTAATGGATCCTTAATAAGAGGGTTTGCATCTACCAAAGTCTATCTACCCCACAAAGGTATCAATAGGTAAGGATCTGGAGGAGGAACAGGAGGAACATGACCTGATAAACCCTATTGGGGAGGCATTACCTCATCATCCTTATGAGTATATGAAGCAAGAGTATCATCATCACTGCTATCTAATTCTTCTAAGGAAAAAGAATAAAAAATGTTAGAAGATAAGTTTGAAGGACTTTTTTCAAAGTAGACACTTCTTGTTATAATAAGCTCATGTGAATCTAGATTAATGAGCTGATATCCCTTAAAACCATCAAGATATCTCAAAAATATGCAAGTTTGACTTTGTTATTATAAAGCACGATGCTTGTCTAAAGTTATGCGAGCCCATGATAGACTACCAAAGACTATAAAATGATGCACATCTAACTTCTTATTACACCAAGCTTCAAGAGGTGTTATCCCCTTTAAAGCTTTATGAGGAACTCTATTTTGTATATATGTAGTACAATTAATCACTTCCACCCATTACTTAGGTGCTAATGATTTTGCACGAATCATACAACTTGCCATCTCTTTTAAGAATATGTTCTTCCTCTCTACTACACCATTCTGCTGAGGTGTGTATGCAATTGAATGTTGAAGATCAATTCCTTCAAGAGCATAGAATTGTTTAAACTTATTGTTCACATATTCCTTCCCATTATCTATGTAAAGGATCTTGACATACTTCTTAGATTGTTTCTCTGCTAGAGTTTTAAGCTCTAGAAATCTATCAAATACTTCACTCTTGAGTTTCAAAAAATAAACCCAAGTATATATGGAATAGTCATCAATAAATGTGAGAACATAGTGGGTTTTACTAAAAGATAAAGTAGGTAATGGACCTACTAAATCACTATGAACAAGTTTGAGGACTTGTGTATCCCTCTAAGCCTTCTCTTTATCAAACTTATCCTTTGGATGTTTGCCTAAGGCATAAACATGACATACACCCCTTGAAAACTGAATTTATGGAATTCCTATAACCATCTCCTATTGACTAAGCTGCTATAAATAGTGGTAGTTTAGATGACCAAACTTCTCATGCCATAGCTTGCTCACTGAATCAATGTGTGAGAGCAAAGCTGTAGAGGAAGATTGAGACACAAAGTGGGAGAATGAATAAAATTGAGTATTATCATTGAATTTTCCCACTACAACTAAGGTATTACCCTCTAATTTTTTGATTGAAATAGAATTGGGTGTGAACTCAAATTCCCTACTAGTATCAAAGTGGGTGATTTGGTAGACAAAGAGAGGGTTAGTTGATAATTTTGACACATAGAGGACATACTTAAATATACCACTATCAACATCAATTGTATCTTTTCTTATGACATCTATCTTAGAATCATCACCTATGAGAATATGAGGCAAGGAACTTGGTTCTAATCCACAAAATTATTCTTGATCAAAACCCGTATGGTGTGAAGCACATGAGTCAAGTACCTATGACCTGGGAGAATTTTCCAGTGTAACTAGTGCCGTAGCTTTTCCTTTCTTTGATTTGAAGGAGTGGAAGAATCCTTTGATTGATTGATGTTATTATTTTTGAGAAGACCCTTAAGATAATTAATCTCTTTCTTCCAATAATATTGTTCACTATGAAACCCGTTTTTGAAATAAGGGCAATGAGTGCCAGTTCTTTTTTGTGATTCCTCTTTCTTATTAGTGGATTTATAATCTCCTTGTGAAGAAGCTTATTGCCCTTTATTCTTATCTTTTTATGACTTATTCTGATTATTTTTCTTCTTTTTACTTGAACCTATATTTGATGTTGATGTTGAAATTTGCTTATGCTAAAATTGACTTGCAATTAGAGCTTAAGATTTGGATGAATTGATTAGACCCATAGTTATTAACTTTTCTTATTTAGCCATTAGAATCTTAGAGAATACCTCAAAGGTGGGAATTTATTATGCTATGCATAATGTGAGCCTATGAGTCTGAAAGCTAGAGATAAATGATGAATATTTAGGACCTAATTTGTGTAAGGTACTAAAAATCAATTAAATATCATTTTTATCAATTTTACATTTAGAACGTTGTGCTCTAAGATCTCTGACTTTAGTGATGTAGTCTTGTATTATAGCATAATTTTTAAAATCCAAACTAATGAGTTCATTGTTAATTTGGTAACAATGAACCTCATCTATTTTGCCAAACAATAA
This sequence comes from Torreya grandis, assembly GCA_037957365.1. NCBI lineage: Eukaryota > Viridiplantae > Streptophyta > Pinopsida > Cupressales > Taxaceae > Torreya > Torreya grandis. The sequence goes on from JARHVA010002265.1 coordinate 510,370, forward strand.
TGCTAATTCATCCCAAGCCTCTTTTAGAATTGTACATTTGTCAAGATGAAAATTTAAATCTATAGATACGTAAGATTGAATGCATCCAATCACCTTAGTAGTTTCAAAAAAAAAGTGTTATAGCTCTTTTGCATCAGTAGGTGGAGTAAGAAGAGTTTTTATGTAAGGCATATTTCTTACCATCATTAATGCATTCCAAGCATTCTATTTCAATGTGTTATAGTTGTATGCTGTTAATAGTGGGAACTTAGGATTCCCCAGGATGAAATTAGAAATAAACTATCACAAATTAGAAATCAAAGTACAAAAACACCATAAAACCCCCTAAATTATTTAGTTTTATCCCACCCAACCATTATTTTTGGGTACTTTATAATTGAGTGCAGTTACAAGGTTGGATTATAATTTTTCCAGTTTATAAAAAGCTCAATTAGGCCCTCTAATCTAAAAGTATAAAAAATATGAACTTTATTACAACAATTTCTACACTAATGTGTTGTGCTCAAAAAAATATTAACTATAAAAAAAGGGGACCTCAATATGAGGTTGTATGTGAAAGTTATGAGCATTTGAAGTTGTAGAAATGAGGATGGGCAAGAGATACTATATAAAAACCTGAATTCTATAAAAATTTGGAAAAACATAGAAAAAAATTAAAGTACAATAGTGAAGAGCATGAAATTTTAAGCTATTTCAAAAAAAAATTCACTCAAAAATACCTCCCAGTGTTCAAATTGTGGGCTCCTAAAGTTGCCCTTTAAAATCTGCCTACTAATCCATGAGGCATGCCAATTTTTTTTGCCTACACAGTCTGTATGGTCCATACGACTGTACATGGGAGAAATTTGTCTAAATTGGATAAATTTTATATAGATTTATAAGTTTTGATGCCTTTCAAATGCAACCGTGAGGTCCATTTTGCTCATAAATGATTCGATCTTAAGGTACCTACCAAATTTGGGTGTGGTGCTTCTAGATCAAACCCTTGCCAATTTCACCACTTGTGCCTAATTTAGACAAAATTTTAGATGATTTTGACTATCTTGAGCACTCTAAACTCAATGATTAGCTCAAAAATTCCCCACAAAGCTCTAATTTGTGCCTATATATAAAATAAAAAAACTAATCCTATATTTGGATATTTTTATCTTGAATATTTAGCAATTGATAGATTCAAGATAGCTCTAGTATGATGTTAGAATTAGCTATATGATATAATGAATCTAATAGAAAGCATAAATAAGAGATAAAATAGTAATAAACAATAATTGTGTATCTGAGATAATAAAAAAAATGAATAAATAACTCAAATATAATAAATTACTTTGATACTTCAATATCAATCTAATATGGAATACACAAATAACCACTGCTTATATAGAACAAGGTGTGAAAAATAAAGATCAGGGAACTCACACAACACATGTATTTCAATTGATATCTAACTAAAAAAATAGTGGAATGTAACTTCACACTAACAAGATAAGTGTCCAACTTGTGTAAATGATCAACACAAGTTGACTACTAGTTAATCAGTCTTATCCTATCTTACCTTGAATAGGGGAGTGGAACTCCACTATAACAAGATAGGTGTAAAAAGTTGACTACTAGCTAAATAAACTTATCCTATTTGATGCAAATCTTTAATCAATGTAATAAAATAATTAAAATAAGTAATTAGTGCACCAATATAAAATAATAAATACAAGTAAATACAATAAAACAAATAAATGCACCAACACAAACAACACTCAAACACACATACACATAAACCTAGACAATCTATATAGTCAAACCTAGCATACTAGATCTAGAATGTTGTTATTACATAGCGAAAGAAAACTATTTGAGATCACTATATTTAGAAAATGAGAACATTATATTTGTATATTTTCATCCACATATCATTCTATTTCATAGACAAACATTTGAGACTTTCAGAACTAGTTTGTAGCTTGCATATGTGAAGATAATTTATGAATTCTTAGTAAGAGTGATTTTTAAGACTTTAAAAATTGCTTTCCATATTTTCATGTTAGAAAACATCAATTGAATAGTATTATTTCATAAAATTTTCAAAATAAAATCCAAAAAATAAAGTTAGATCATTTATATTGCATTAGGCGAATCATCTTGCAAGCTAGGAAAAGATAGAAAAAATCAACACTTACATATTCCCTTTAGAATTTTAATTTTAAAGTTTGCATGCATCCAAAACATTAAAAAATAAAAAAATCAAGCATTCTCCTTTAATTTTGTTTCAATAATCATTACTTTATTGATTTCAGCATTCCATTTTCATCAAGTATATTAATTCATTTTATTTTCTAAACATTGTCAAAAATAATCTCAAACATCCATAAAGCCTTGTTAAAATGAGCACACACATTAAACCTTTCTAAATTTTTCTAGAATAGAAAGTATAAAATTCCAAAAACATTGTCTAGACAACATCATGTGATTCATTACACATACAACTTTTCTTTTCTCTTTCATGACACTTCTAGAGCATCCTTACCTTTTTAAAACAAGGCTTTTCCCTAGGGTTAAATCTCATGTTCGTAGAAGAAACATATATAGTGACATTAACACAGAGCTTAGATTAGAAGTGTTCTATTCCATCCCCATTCCAAATCTTATTTTTAATTCTCTTAATTAGCAAGAATGGATTTTTTATCCTCCCATGGTCACCCCCCCTTGTTTGCAAGGTCATCAATACAATGTCATCTAAGCTTAGCCACCCACATTTCCATTTATTTCCTCATCAAGGCTAGCCTCATCATATTTTAATTCATTTTGTGTATGAAATTGACTAAGTAAAGTCAACCTAACAGAGTCGATCAAATCCTTAGAGTCATCTAACATAACTACACCCACTTCATTATTTCTATCATTGATCAAGAACTTATTTTCATCATTGATATGGAGGGACCTTGGAGTTCCATCTCTTACCAATTAGATGACCTCAATGAATATGGTGATGCAAAAAATATCTTATGATATAGTCATGAATATCTCTTATCACTTGTTATCCAAAACCCCATTCCTTAAATTAATCAACCCAATCCATAGATTTGCCCATCTATCTATCCATTGCATTGGTTGTCTTGACCAAACCTCAATGAGTTGAGTGCATTGGTTTACATGTTGATTTATGTGTGTACATAACCCATTTGGATCCCATTCCCAAAAACATTATAAAGAGTAGTATGTTTAAGGTTTTTCATGACTTAACCTCTAAGCACTTCCCTATCTCTAATGAGGGTTGGGGCATGTTCAACTCAACACATGGTTTTAACATTGACATCTCCGTAAGGCATAATCACCCATTCTCCACTGACTCCAAAACAAAACCTAGTTTACATGCATATAAGTGTATTCATTCCTTATTATTTTAATTTCAAAAATATTCATTTTTTTGCTTTAGATTTTATATCAAAATTGATTTCTACATGTTTTTGTAGACTCTATTTTATGGACTATATAATACCTAAGTCATATACACTTGGCAAACTCAGACCTGGGTTGTTTCTCTTAGTTCTAGACCTTGATTAATTTATAAAGTCTTGAATTTTCTCTATATTGTGCCCCTTAACCTATCTCTTGGTCCAAAAATGTCTAATGTTGATGACCCAAACATTCTATCTTGCTCAAAATGTTTAAAATCTGCTTATCTTCCACCTCTACAAATTTTGAGTTTGTACCTACCTTCCTACTCTGTGAACACTAACATCCAAGATAGACACCTGTGTTGACACTAGTGTCCTACCCAACACAAATTTATAGTTCCCTAAATTCATCTAATTTTTAAATTAAATGTATCTTAATGGTTGGCCTAAGTAATTTAATGCAAGTTATTTCTCCAAAGGGATTGATATAAATACAAAATCAACCCTCATTCATTTCTCACCTAGAAAATTCCTAAGGCAACTTATCAATGCATTCAATCAAGCAATCAATAAAGTAAAGCTTCCCTATTTTATCCTATATTCATATCAGCCATAGGGATAACACATACATAGGTTTTAAGTATTGAAGGAACATCCCAAGATCTATATTTTCTAAATTACAAGCCAGGTCACTATTGTACTTATTTTTCACATATTGCATAATTCACACATAAACCAACATATAGGGGAGAACCACATCAGTTTAAATACCCCTTAAGAGTATTGGCTATGTAGGCAACACTCATTTATAGAGGGGTAATTTGGGTCAACTCAAAACCATGTGCCCACTAACCTATTTTTATCTAAGGTCACTATGAAGATGAAGAACAAGGGTTTTAAAAATTCATGATGGAAAACAATCCATGACCTAGATATGAATACACCAAAGCAAAGGAAAATTCAAACCCAATAACATCTAGGTGGTCACATCCTTTTATATTAGGTATTCCATACAAATTTAGACAATAGTGTCAACATAACTATCTTAGGCTAATATTAATTTGTACGGCTCAAGAGGCATTTAATCTAGAATTTGATGACTATTCTAGAATCCTCTTCTAGTTTACTTCTTGCTTATTCCAGATCTAAAACTACATTAACATCATAACAAGTTAAGTACATTACTTATTTGTCATTTCTATACTTAACATATTTGTACTTACTATTTTTAGCCTATCCTAGTTTAAGAAATCTAATATATATTTATATATGAGTTTAACATCTAATTAGATTGTTGTAGATATGATCATCACCCCTATGCATTGTCATTTATATATTCTTAAGCTTATCTACTCAAGTAAGGATTTTAATCTAATTTAGGGTTAAACATTTGGTGAAACTAATTCATATGAATGTAAACATTTTTTATTCTTAGGATTTTTAGTCAGCTAGGGTTTTAAAGTGATATACTTTTTCATTTCCTACTTATATTATTTTGCATGCAACCTAGGTATAGCCCTATATTGGGAGGTGTGCTTATTGAACACATTGAGCTTCCCCTCCCACCATCTAAGATATCTAAATCCATTAAGGGACATAATCCTATGGATCATAATGAGACCAATTTTGATAATGAAAAATATACTGATAAGACTATCATAGAAGAAGTTCTGATAATGACAACCATGAGTCTAATGAACATGATAAAATAGACTATGATCAAGTGGAAAATATTACATTATTTCACAAATGTTTTCATCAAAACCTTGAAGATCTTATTGAAATCATAAAAACTATATTAGAAATAAAAAAAATCAAAATGTATAGTTTAAATATCCATCCCCTTGAACACATTAACACTTAATACTTCTGATGGGGGCATAGGTTATGTGTTTAAAACTTTGTTTCCTGAAAACCAAACTATTATTGCTACATTTACCATGGAATTACAATTTATTTCAACTCAAATATCATTTTTAATGCCTATTACTACTTAAACCATGATTACATCCCCTTTGGTGACTACTCAAATTTCTAATCTAAATCATAGTGGGTCTACAATTCAAACACTAATTCAACTTATAAAGACCTTGGAAGACAAGGTTATAAATATTGAACAAAATCCTTTAAAGTCTCTACATTCTATTTATTCACAAGATGTGTTGCATAAGCCTCTTGCACTTGAGATATCTTTACACCTATTGATAATTAATTTTAATGCACTTAAGTTCATAATTTATGATGGTAAGGGTGATCCTAAATAACATATTTGAACCTTTTATGTGGCATGCCTTGACCATGCCTCCAATTATAAAATTTTGACCAAATTATTCCTAAGAAGCCTCAAGGACTATGTTTTGAAGTGGTTATATGATTTACCTCTCCAATATGTGAGAGCATTAAAACCTCTTGTAGATTAGTTTTTGGCACACTTTTCCATTAATTTTTTTGAAAAGGTTTCATATGCTCAAATTTCCAAAACCAAACAAGGAAAAAATGAACTTATAAATGAATATGTCTTGAGGTACAAGACAATGCTAGCTAAAATGACCAATCTTATGGCAGATAAGGAGTTTCAAGACATTCAATCAAAGTTTACTTGCTCCTTTACATGAGTTCATTATTTTCAAGAAGTTAAAATCTTTTGATGACCTATGCCATGTTGTACAAGACCATGAAATGAATCTTATTTCATTGAATAAGCTCAAGTATATAGAAAACACACTAGCTACATCTACATCTGGTACCAAATTTATAATAAAACCAAGTTATAAGGTAAAACATCTTGAGCCTAAAAAGGAAACAACCACCATGGTTAATATATTTTCACATTAATCTAATCTGCTTGTCCTACTTAATGCACCAAAGGTAAATTTTGCACACTTAATTGTGTCTCATGCCTCATTACTCCAATGATTAGTAGAGTGTCAACTTATACCTCTCCGCCATACTATAGAGGTTCCAAATAATATGATGCAAATGCTTATTTTGACTATCAACAAGGACTAGTACATTTTATGAACAAATGTTTTACCTTAAATCACAAGATCCAAGACCTTATTGATGACCAAAAGATTAGATTTAATGATCCTCCCAAGGAATCAAGGTCACAACCTAGTGATCGCTAGAAATAAAAAATATTTAACAATCCTTTGTAAGACCATTCTAAGAAGGAATAAAAAATTCAAATGTTATATAATGCACATCCTCCTCCATCACATTAAGGGAATCTATTAGATGGGATTATTAGTACTTATACACAACAAACACCTCCTCTAGTTCAGATACATTCTATTTATTTTGATGACAGTGAGAATAAGGATGATGAATCTAATCTTCATTCTTTATTCTTTTAAGCATACCTTGATAAAAACCCTATACACATTTTTATGATTAATAATGATGCAAACAAGAATGTTTACATTATGAAATTAATTATGCATTTGGGTTATACTCATTATGATTTGTATCCTTCTACTAGATCAGTTAGAGAAATCATTGGGACCTCCTAAAGGGTTCTTGATGAGATTGAACTACCTTTATAGATCAATAATGCACATATGGTTATTCAAATTTTAGTTATACCCTCCAGGGAATCTTTGGTATGTTATTGGGAGGACCTTAGATTCATTCAATTTGAGTAAAAACTTCTATAGTGCATGGGTGTGTTAAATACATTCATGTCAATCAGGTAATTAAAGTTTCTAAAATATCATATGATCATCTTCTTGAATAAGAAAAAATTATGCCCATACAATTAAATATCAAATGTACTAAGGTTAATCCACCACAAAATGGTAAGGAACATGTAATCCCCTTTACTAGGTGACCAATACTTGAGATATCATTACATCAAATACATAGAGTGGATTCTAATAGAATCCTCATCTATTATGCACCATGTTCAGATATCCAAAAAACCTATACATGTTCCTATTTATACTTTTCCAAGTAAAACACAAAGAACTCAATGATGGGTTCTATAAACCCCTACTCCTATTACTTATACTATTTTTCCAAGACCACAGAGTCCTAATTCACATACTTAAATAATCACAAACACTACAGTGATAACTATTGAACCTATACATTCTCCTCAGTAACATCACCAATTTATTACACTAGGTTGATAGTGGGGAAATATCTATGATCACCCTTTGGATGGGATCATATGTAACTTTTCCCTTTCACATTCCAAATATACCTAGAAAATAAAAAAAAACATTTAAAAATCCAAAAAAACATTTTTAGCATGTATATACTCTATTGCATCCTTGGCATATATGTGTTAGTTTAATGTTAATAGATGGAATATCATTTAATCCTATATACACATGTGTGTCATACTTCTTTGTGAGTGTGATACATGCATACACATATACATGATCTATCCCTATTTCAGATATTAGGCTACCTTTCCTCTACTCATGTCATATGGACATTGGGGACATCCACCACTATGATCATGATACTTATAGGTTATATTATTTTATGGTCACTCGAAATTATAATATTTTAAGATAATATATGTATTTAGACATGCTTTTATTTATGATTATATATTACACAAGGTACTTGATATGCTATGCACTTGACCTTTTTTTTTATAACACATTTGAACCATGGGTTATTATGACATGTTTATGCTAGTTGATTATACTTTTATTTATGCACTTCCTTAAGTGTCTTACCTTATTATTGTCTTATTTATTCAATCATTTGAATATGCTCCTTTGTTTGTGGCCCCTGTGCCTATGTATGCTTTCTTTGACATTTTAATATGTCATTGATTGTTGTATGGACATTTAAATATGTCATCCTTGATTTTATGGATATTTAGATAAGTCATGTCCATTCGATTGTGTGACATTTGAACATGCCCCTTATTTGTGGCCTCCTTAGACCATTTCCATTTGACTTACTTTTGAGTGCTCTTATGTGTGAGCTTGATTTTCTTATTGAGATTATATTGTTACTATGTAGACATTGCCTTGATCCTTATCATCCATCTTAAGACTTCATTTGATCACATTATTTTATTCACTTTAATGTTATATCTACCTATACATGATTATTTTATATACTACATAGTTTCATTTAATAATTATATAATTATCTTATCTTTTTTAGGTAAGGTAATTAACATTTTATATTCTTCCCTCACCTCAAAGAGGGGAATATTAGTGGGGGAATGTAATAGAGACATATTTTTCACATTTGACACAATTTTTAGATTCATTGGAGGCATGCCTTGGAAGCATTTTCTATACAGTTATTTAGCATTTATTACTTATATAAATTTTCTAATTTCAATGAGGGCATGTCATATAGGCATGGATTTCACACATTCATAGTTTTAGATTCAGTGGGGGCATGTTTTGGAAGCATGTTATCCATAATTATTCGATATTCAACACACCCAAATTTAGTGGGGACACGTTTTAGAAACATGTAATTTGCATTGGTGCTTATTTCAATTTTTAGATTTTCTCTATATATAGTGGAGGCATGCTTTAGAAGCATGTTCTCCACAATTACACAGTTTATGAATTGGCAAAAACACACAATTATATAGTTCAAATTCACAGTTGTGGCATAATTCTATACATTGGTACCATTGTTATATACAGTTTCAACATGAGACACATATTATTATAACTCCATTGGGTTTAATTCAAAAAATAGTATATTTTTAAAACTTTAATATAATAATCATATCAAATTATTCCCAATAATATTAGTTAATTGATTTTTAACTAAATTCATTTTTCATAATAAACTAGTTATGATTCATTTAGATAATGATTAGATTAACAAAGTTGACATAATTGCAAATTTAATCCATCATATAAGTACATCTATTGAATAATAACTCAACCAACTACTAAAATTTATACAATGATATTATACAATAAGAGCAACCAATCTACTTTTTATCAAGTATAATAATATAATATTTTTACATCAAAGTGTATATAAATAAATATAATGTTCGATGGAATCAACTAGTGTCCATAAACTTATTATATGTAAATAAATTGAAATCATGAGTAAAAGTCTTTATTGGCTAACTACTGAAGGAGAGGAAGAGCATCATTAGAGTGCTTTTCTACACTAACCATGGACCATAGATCTCCCAAATAATTCCCAAATAGGGAATGGCTCTCCCTTCATGGATGAGCATATGATAATGATGCAGGTATAAAGAAGTTAACTAGAACCTGTGTGTTATAAGATTCTAACTATAAGTAACACATCATAAATAATTTCATTCTAACATGACATCATGCATACACATGCATATAATCAAATAGTTGAAATGATAACATTTAACTTTAAACACTACTTTGGCTAAAGTTTTTATATAGTTTAATGATCCATTAGATCAATCATAATCACATACACACTCAATTAAACTTCACTTAATCTAAGTATTAATGACTACATGAGAACTGTCTCTTGATAATAATCATTAGTGTCATTAATAATAAATTAATAAATAATCTATATACAATAATTTTATGAATTTTTCATATAAATTAGTATTTAATACCACTGTAATTAAATATAATAAATATTTGAAATAATCTTGAGTTAAATAATAACGTATTATCACCTAAATATTTCCTAAGTTTCAATATAACCCTAAGTCCATATTCCATTAAGGAAATATTCCATAGATAATTATTTTTTAAAAATCATCATAATATTTAAGAATTTATCAATTTATTACAAACAACCCGTGTTCATAAGTATAATTAATATAATACAATAATTTCTCAACAAATCGTAAGCAAATTAACAATAATAAATTTAACATTTATTATTCTAATCATCTATTAAATCATTTTCTCATAATTTATAACTGAATAATATTTTATAAATTAGTAATATAGATCATAGTTTGCATATGAATAAATATATTCACTTATAAACAAACATCTACTTACAACCCAAATTATCTGCATAAACATGTATATCAAGTATGTCCACTTATATCTATATACATTTAAAATCCTTATCTACTAATTTCCAAATGGCATAATATATACATATAAATGGTCATACATTTATATATATACCTATGCATATAATTTTTAAGTGCAACTTATATGTGTGTGTGTGTGTTTATGAACTATTCAAAAAGAATATATAATAATATTTATGTATAATCCATAATTACATATATATGTATATATGTTAATTTTCCAAGTACCCTACTTAACGAATATAAATTCACAATTAAATAAAATATAAATCACACTAACACCACACAACATTCAAAACCTGAATTAAATGCATTGAAAAACAACATACACTTTTTAATACTATTATGTATAATATGGTACATCAATTTATTGAAATCATTAAACAAAATTTTAATCCCCCAAATTAAACATCTAAGACCTCAAATATTTCAACTTTAAAACATTTTGTAAATGTTAAAACTAAACTCAAAACAAACATCTAACACAACCTAACAAGTATAAAACAATCATTTATTTTACCATAATACACATAGATGGATAACATAAGGAAATAATCCAGTTGACATTTAAATCCCAAATCCCATACTTATCTATAAATGTTCAAGACAAAGTAAATTGTAGTAGTTTTTATACTATTCATCCAACTAGTAAATATATGCTTATGTTTACACAACATAAATTATTAATAATAATTATATTAAAAACACTCATTATAAATATAACCCCGCCGATTCATAAAAACTAACTACTATTTAATTAATTCAGACTAAATATGAATGTCAAATCATGACCATTCATCATTACACAATGAACTTATTATAATATATTCATAAATAAATATAATTTGTATACTCAGTCGACTCAAAATAACACATTCATAAACAACTATAACTTGTACACTTAGTTGATACTTAAACTAAGTCAAGTTAATTAATAACATTTAATCATCCCATATGCTATTATATAAAATCAACTCATAATTATATATGCATAGTCAACTTATTAATGTGTATAAATAATTGATTCCTAGATAAGTATCCACCGAACATAGTATTTAAACATTGGTGACTCAAAAATGTTTATACACAGTTGATATATAGTCTATATATATATTCAAAGAATAAATATGCATTCACATCCAAAGCTATATCCAGATAAGATTGATACACAACCAAATGGTGTAAAATCTAGTTTATATTTGGTAACCCAGAACTATAACAATGACTCAAAGCCATTTTACAACACATAGTCATTAAGTAATTCACATTCATTTCACTATATTTCAACAAGTTAAAGGGATACATAGTTGAGTAATGATTACAAAAACACTGATTAAAACCTTAAACCAAAGCAATGTTTCAAAACCATTACAATAACACTTGCCCATTTACTAAAAACACACATTTACACATAGCCATTTAAGTTCAAGTGAAATAACACACATAGCCATTCAGGATTAAGTGAAATAACACACACAACCATTTTAAGCTTAATTTAAATAACACACAATATTTTAAACTTACTACACTAGGTAACTCATATTCAATAAACACACCATAAAATTGTTTACATAGTTTACCCTAACCCTTCATATTCATTCTATACTTAATCAAAACATGGATTCAATCTATGGGGAGGGATTCCCATAGTATTGAATCCCTAATTCTATCAAGGGTTTTAAAACTCTATAAAAAACTATTTATTTAACCCCATAACATTTTTGTCCACAAACTATATAATAGGAATACAAAATTTTATAGTGAACCCAAAATAAACCCTACCTCTATATGCCTTCGAAGTAGTCTTTCCTTTGGTCTGTAAACATAGATTCTTTCCTCTCTTCTATAAACCATGGATACATGTGCCAAATATAAAATATCCAACCTAATTTATTATTTCCACCATCTCTTGCATGTATTTAAAAAATCCCTAATATCATGGTGACCCATTCTCTTCCATAATTCCTCCAAAAAAGATTTGCCATCAGAGCAAAAATTCTCAGCATGCCTCCTATATCTCCACAGTTTGACCACTAAACTAATAATCTCCTCACCATTTCCTTCTAACTTATAGTCAAACCCTCATCATGCCAAATTTGCATGTTTTGAATGACCAAAAACAAACCAAAACCAAATGATGATTCTAGAATTAGGGTTGATGTCACAATAAGTCAATAAACACAATTATTATGTTTTAATAATAGTTTAAAGGCCTATTCCAACTTAAACAAAAAATTTAAACAATCAACACCACATACCTAGGTAAATATTACGTATTTAGGAGCTAAGTCATCCTAGGTACCACCTTAGGTCTAGGTTAGCTATAGTTTAATAAAATCCTTTTATTAAATAATCAAAATGAAATTTAATTCTTTGTCATGCATATATATTCTAATGATGATTTTTTTTGAATACTTACATATAGACACCTGAAAGGGTTATATAGTCAACTATTCAAAGTATAGTCATTCAAAGACAAATATACAACTAAAACATTTTGTAATGTTTTAGATAAAGGTAAAAATAGGTTTTGATGGGATCCCAAAACCCAAGTACAAGGAAAGAAAGATAAAGCTTCAACTCCCACAGGTAGAACCTAAAAACTACTACATAAAAGTAGAAAAAATAGGTTTTAAATGGACCTAAAACCACTAGAGAGACCACTGGTCAAAACCCAGATTTAACATAGATCTGGCTACACCATAGATAGAAGATTACAAAAAGAAACTAGAGAACAGGACCAGAAAACATAACCAACAAGAAGAACCAGACTATTCTTCCAGTTCCAAAATCATTTTCACAGTTTCTATACCTTTCACAATAGTATCCTGAGTGGTAGTTGCCGCCAACTTGGCTCCCTCTTGTGTAGCCTTCTTTCTTGAGCTTTGTCTCATCCTTTTGCTAGGCCCCTCCAAAGATTTGGTCTCCTCACTAGCTCTTTTTCCAATATTGGCAGCTGTAGCACAAATGTTGGACGTTACTTCCTCCATTTTTGTTCTGTTTTCCCTAATGAGTTCCCGAAGGTTATTCTCGTAATCTTTGAGCTTGATTGGGATATCTCTTATCTATTTTTCCATGTTAATTTTGTTCCATGCAACTTTCTAGTTATCTTCCATAATTTCCACTTTCCTTTTGAGATCCTTAATCTCTTTACACATCCAAGAATCAAGTTGGAGAGAATCCTCTGCTTTGCAATTAACCCAACTCATAGGTGTGTGCTTTCCATCGTTCTACCTTCTCTCTCTCCATTCCTCAGAATTCTTATTGGGACTGTTTCCGCCTTCTTCAAAGTGATCCTCTCGGCCCCTTTGATACTATTCTCTTGTTCCAGTTTGAATTTCCATGTCCATTTCTTGATTGTCATCCTGAACTGTATTTTCCCTTTCGTTTCTTGAAACAGGGTCCTCAACAGGGCCATCCTGGACAATATCTTCCTCTGACACTTTCTAATTTTCCTCAGTTTTTTCTTTACTATTTTTAGATTCCTCCTCTTTGCTGACTCCTTCTTTCTCATTCTTCTCTTGACATTCTTCGTCCTCTTTTGAATTTGTATTCCAGCTTTCAGTACCTTCTTCTTCCTCTAGATTTTCCTCCCTAGGTTTATCAATTCTCTCCCGCTCTATATCTTCTTCTACATTCTGATTTTTAGCACTGGGGAACTTGATTTTGTCTTTCCCTTTTACAATTTCACTCTTTCTGCTCCCAGACTCCTTATTTTTCCCTTGGTTAGGGTTCTTAACCATAGCTTTATTCTTGCAGTAGCCTTCGATTAACAGAATTAGGCCTTTATGCAGGATAGAATGCGTTTCCTTCTTCCTGTGAGAAAATAAACTTTGGACCAAAGAGTAACATAGGTAAAAGGGAAAAGACAATCTTACCTTGTGTCTGAAATGATTAAGGAAAACAAAGTGGAATTTATGCACTCTCTTGCTTCTTTCGTCCAAGATGAAATACTCCCTTATACAACATAAGACATCCCTCCATATCCCCTTAATCTATTCCAATTCATATAAATCCCCATTCTTGACCAGCTTCTGCTCTTCCACATTCATCTTGTGGAACTTACAAAAGGCCTCATTCGAAATGCTTGTCTGCTTGGAGAATTTAAGTCCATCCGTAGGCAGCCCTGTAACCTCTACTATAAAATCCTCAGTTAGGTTCACCATGATACCATGCAAAGTGACCCTTTCATCAATCCAATTTTTGAAAAAAGCCATAGTGATATGCGGTTTTGACCCATGTAGCCTTTCCATATAGTTCATGACTTTTCCTTTCTGCAGAATTCTCCAGACATCTTGTTTCTCTCTCCATTCGTCACAGTTTTTAGGTTCCTGCTTCCTTGGTTCTCCCTTCCTTTCATGAGCTATACTCATCTGCTTTGAAACCCAATCGCTATGAACTTTACAATGATCCCACCTACTACCAATTTGATTTGAAAGTCGGCTTTGTTTGGGCATGTTCAGGATCCACTTCTCACTCTCAAGAGCCTTCCTCTTTAATGATTGTAGACCTTTCCCCGTAAAGCCACTCCTCCTACTCATTATATTTCTATTACAATCTAATCTTTCCCTCCTTTGCATGAGTTGCATCATGAAGAATGAGCACCCTCAGTTCCACATTCTTTTCTAATGTTTCCTGCCACCTCACTTTTTGTCCTATCCGGAATCGATTTGATAAAATATTTTGACTTTCGTGCTTTGCTTTGGGTGGCATGGCATGGTTTGGTTGCATTGCCCAGGATCATTTCGATTACCTATGTTAAAATGATCTAAATAGGATATATATTCCGAGTGGTTGTGTCTATAAATTGTTAATATAGCCGAGGAAAATCTAAGAAAAAGTTATTTTTTCTTAGTTAATGGTCCGCTACCGCTGGCTCGATAAGTTTTGTCTTTTGACTGATTGCTAGTATCAGTCATCTTGTTTGTTTGGATTGAGAGAAAAGTGATAACTCAATAGGAAAAATATTGTACCATGAGAGAGCAGAGGGTTTCACTTGTTTCAACTCGACAATCAACATGGAGGCAATTTAATTTATTATAAACATAATAAATTAAAAAGTATACGGAGAAGAGATAACTTTTGCTTACTAGGTATAGGTGAAAGCGTAGCTTAGTTATAGATTATATCTTATTTTGTTAATTATTTATAATTCATTTAATTGAAGTTAACGACTGGGTCCATTCTCTTTTTTATTTTTTTAACCAAGGTTTTGAGAGAGTGTGAAAATAAGACCTAGCTCCCAGAGAATAATGGGATAGTGGTGTTGAGTTTCTCGATTCTTTGGTAAGTTCTTATAGTTTTCCTTCCAGATGGAGGTAGGGAAGGGATATAACTCAGTGGTAAAGTGTCACCTTGACGTGGTGAAAGTCATCAGTTCAAATCTGATTATCCCTAAATAATATGAATCCTTATATTTGTGAGTTCTATTCACTCTCTTCTTTCGTGATAAAAAGAGGCTAGGGGGTTGACATAAGGGAGTAAGGATGGCCATAATGTTAAATGGGATTTAACATCCCACTAGGAGACAAGGATACATTAAGATATTAATGTATATATTAATATAATAGTTTTTTACTACTTATTATATATAGTAATATAATCTATATTATATAATATCAAGATTAAACTTGAATATTATAAGATGATCTTATATTTGTTTTGAATATAAAACAAAAGATATTAATGACTTTGATGTCAACTATAATTTAATGATTATGCTTATTATCATAAGCAATTGAGGAAGGATGCACTAAGGAAATTATAAAATTATGGTAATTAATTCTCTAATTCTTAGAACGTAGGACGGTATTACTAATTAGTTTTAGTTCTAACTCCAACTAGTCCTTGCTTACTCCTAGTAAGGAGTTTTTATATCTAAAGACTTTTTGTAATCTGATTTGTTTTCCCCTGGATTGAATTATTTAAGTAAGAATGTTAATTAAGACTAACATCTTAGTATTTGATAAGATGATCAAATAATTTGATAAATGGTTTAATTATCAAATTATTTGTCTTTTATAGATGAGATAATGATAAAATATCATCATATCTATTTAGATGATATATAATTCTGAATTGGCTTTGTCCACAAAGAAGGAAGCTATAAGTAATAAATAATGCAACTCTGAATTTCATTGAGAGTTTGATCCTGGCTTAGGATGAACGCTGGCGGCATGCTTAACACATGCAAGTTAGACGGGAAGTGGTGTTTCTAGTGGCGAACAGGTGAGTAATGCGTAAGAATCTACCCTTGGGAGGGGAACAACAGCTAGAAATGGCAGCTAATACCCTATAGAGTTAGTACCTCATAGAGGTAGGCTGAGGAGCAAAAGGGAGGAATCCGCCCAAGGAGGGGCTCACATCTGATTAGCTAGTTGGTGAGGCAATGGATTACCAAGGCTCTGATCAGTAGTTGGTCTGAGAGGATGATCAGCCACACTGGGACTGAGACACGGCCCAGACTCCTACGGGAGGTAGCAGTATAATAAATAATTTTTAGAAATGAAGGAATTTGCTTAGGATATCAAATTAAATGGATATCTCATACCACGTATGATATGGGCAAGCAATCTTGGAAATGGAATCCATTCTATTAGAATGTATAAATTATAATTCATAGTGAAAAAATAAATGAAAACAAAATGAAATAATATATTCCGTTAAAGAGAGTCGTTCACGAAAATTTCCTTGAATGGGTAGATCAACAATTTTTCCTTGAGGGTCTGACATTAATCCTCTCATACCTACTAATTGGTGAACCTGAGATGTACTTCCTCTAGCTCCCAGGAAGGACATCATATGTACTGGATTAAAAGGGTCAGTCATCCTAAAATTTGGATTCATTTCTCATCTCAAATATTCACTGGTAGCATGCCATATTTCGATCAATTAACATAATTTTTCCACTGCATGTACATTCCCATAATCATGATGTTTTTTCAAAGCAAAACCTTGTCGCTGCGCATCTTGGATAAGCCATGCTTTAGATGGTGTTGTTAAAAGATCATCAATTCCTAATGAAATAGCTGCATCAGTAGCTTGCTGGAAACCTGAAGTCTTCAGTTGATCTAATATATGGGATGTATATGTCATTCCAAATTGATTTACGAATCTGCTAATAAGTTGCTTCATAGCAGTTTTATTCTGTAATGTTAGTAACACTATAATCATAGAAAACAATCTCAACTATAAATAAGACTGAATAACATCTAAACACTGATCTAAATCATATAACCACATCTAAGCAAGAATTAATTAAACATAATGAGTATTAAATTAATCATGCATTTATTGTTTTATCTAGTGTGTGCTGGGTTCATTATCAAATCTTAACACCTCCAACATTTCCATCTACAACACCCTCCCTGATGATACTCTCCCTCCATATATGTCTAGAGATTAGACTTTCTCCTACATCTACTTCACAAATGCAAATGTTAGTTATCCCATAACCATGATAATTAATACAAAATCTTGCTAAAGCAACATGATACTGAATAATCATAATATGTATGCATATAAAACTCATTTATAACTAATCAATGAAGTAATGAGAGACATAAAATAATCATTATATGTCTATCCATACATCAACATAAATAAAAATAGTTTGCTCTAATAATAATTAAACAACATTAACCCCATAATATCTATTTAATAAACAAATTAAGTTTAGTAAGGAAATTAGGATGTAACATCCTTCCCCTAAAATTGGTCATCATCTTGATGATACTTTTTTCAAACTTAAGTTCTAAAATCAAATAACACATAGTAGCAAATCAACAACAACAATAAATACTCAAACAAATATATGTGAAAATAACTTATAAAACTTATCATAGTCCTCCTAAGTGGTATTGTTCTTAGAATATTGGTCTCATTAGACCTTGCACTGTGATAATTCCATGTTAAGCAAACTAAGTTTGTGAGTGTTCATTATTCTGACTAGTTCTACTGTAACCACTCCAGGATCCAAAACCTATAAAGCATTCCAATCCAATATATGAGAAGGATCAACTAAATACTTTTTAAGATAGGTTACATGAAAAACATTATGTAAGAGAAATAGAGCTAGTGGAAATTCAAGCCTATACACCACATGATTGATCACTTTCAAGACCTCGAAGGGTTCCACAAATTTTGGTGAAAGCTTCATTAATTTACAAAACTTAATTGAGATCTTTTGAGGCCTTACTCTTAGAAATAATTTATCATCAATAGAAATTTGTCTTGCTATCCTTTTTAGATCAGCATAGATTTTATGTCCATCATTGGCTTCAAATAACATTTTTTTGATTAATTTGACCCACTCTTCCATTTATATAAGCATTTCAGGACCAAAGACCACCCTATCTTCAAGCTTGCCCTAACTAATTAGTATTCGACACCTACTTTCATATAATGCTTCAAATGGATCCATCTTTAAAGCTGATTGGTAAGATTTATTATAATCAAACTCTACCACTGTAAGATACTCTTCCCACTTGTATTGTTGATCCATGCAATACATTCAAAGAAGATCTTCTAGAACCTGGTTTATTCTCTCTATTTATTCATCCATTTTTAGATGATATGCAGTATTGAAATTCAAATATGTGCCAAAATTTGAATTTAGAGTCTACCAAAACCTAGATGTTATCCTTAGATCTCAATCTAAAATGATATTATTTGGAAACCCATGTAACCAATACACCTCTTTCATGAACCTTTTTGCAAGCATTGGTGCATCATCAGTCACATTACCTAGTATGAAGTAAGCTACCTTGGTTATTTTGTCAACTATGACCAAGATAATTTCATGTTGATAATGACAAACCTTGGAAAAATTCCATGATAATTACATGCCACTTCCATTTTGGTATATCATGAGGATACAATAGTCTTACTAGATGCACATGTTCAAATTTCACATGTTGACAATATAAACAATGAGACACAAAATTCATTGCATCTTTTTTAATTCCTTTCCAAAAATAAAAAGGGTTTAGCTCAGTTGTGAGCTTAGTCACTCCAAGATGACCTGAATAAAGGGAATTATATAATTCTTTTATCACAGTGTTCCTCAAATTCTCTCTATTAGGTACATACATTTTGCCATTGTACCTTAAAAGACCATCATTATCCAACTTGAATCCTTTGAACTTAGGGTTTTGAGCATCCTCTAACAAATATTTCTTAACTTTCTCATAAAATTCATCTCTAAGGGATAATTTAATAACTTGATCATGAAAGGTACTCCTGATAGTATCCAAAACCACTATATACCTTCTACAACTTAGGGTATCAACAACATTATTTTCCTTGCACTCGATGTAGTTATTATTAAAATCATAGTTGGATCATAAATCTAACCACCATATCTGAAGAGCATTAAATTTTGGTTGGGTGAAGATATATTTAAGCCCTAATTTATTATTCTTGAGGTAAAATAGGTTCCCTAATAAATAATGCCTCTAAACTTATAAAACATGCACAATTACCACAATTTCTAGATCATGTGAAGCATAATTTGCCTCTTATGGTTTGAGCTTCCTAGAATCATATGCTACAACTAAACCATCCTGCATAAGAAATCCTCCAAGATCATCTCCACATGTATTAGTGATTATTAAGAATTGACCATTAGGATCGAGAACTCTTAGCACATGTGATGATGTAAACCTCCATTTCAACTCCTAAAAAGTTTTCTTGCACTTGTTTGACCAAATAAAACTCTAATTCTTCTACTGAAGAGAGGTAATTGGGTTAGCTATTTTTGTGAAATTTGAAACAAATTTATTATAATACCCTAATAGTCCATAAAAATTCTCACCTCATGTACATTTTTGGTTGCTGGCCACTCCATAATGGATCTTATCTTCACTGAATCCACTAAAGTTATATCTGAAGAGATAATGTGTCCTAAATATTGAACTTTCCTATGGAAAAATGCACATTTGGATAACTTACAATAAAATTTGTGCTTCTCAAATGTTATGACACCAACTCCAAATGTTGTATATGTTCTTCTTCATTCTTGAAATAAATGAGGATATCATCTAAAAAACTAAAATAAAGTGATCTAGATAGTCCCTAAACACACTGCTCATGAGATTCATGAATGCTGCCAGAGCATTGGTTAACCTAAAAGGAAACATTGTAAACTCATAATACCCATACGAAGTTTTGAATTCTATTTTAGGAATATCTTCTTCTTGAATCCTCAACTGATGATATCCCACTTCGAGATCTATATTCAAGAAAACTATTGCCCCATGTATTTGATTCAAGAATAATCAATGTGAAGCAATATATACCTATTCTTGATTTTTAATTTATTTAAAATTTTGTAATCAATACACAGGCAATGAGTACCATCCTTATTCTTGATGAATATAATTGGTGCACCTCATGGTGATACACTTGGTCTAATCAACCATTTAGATAACAACCCCTATAGTTGATCCTTTAAATCAACCAAATCTATAGTCATCATCCTATAAGGTGCCTTACATTGTAGTTATGAATTAGGTATTATGTCAATTGAGAAATCAAACTCCCACTTAGGTGGTAGTCCTAATAATTCCTCTAGAAACACATCCTAAATTTCATAAAGTAAGGGTAATCTTTTATGGATGACTCCTTTCTTTACTCCATATCATTTATTTTAACAATAAATGTCTGGCATCCTTTCCTCTAAGCCTTCTTAAGTTGAATTACAAAAATTTACCTAAGTTTCAACTCCCTTTTCTCACCCTAA
Source organism: Torreya grandis (assembly GCA_037957365.1). NCBI lineage: Eukaryota > Viridiplantae > Streptophyta > Pinopsida > Cupressales > Taxaceae > Torreya > Torreya grandis. The sequence continues at coordinate 531,488 of JARHVA010002265.1, forward strand.
ATCTAAGTTTGATTCCCAAAATCATCCTAACATTCTACCTTATTAAGATAATAATATACCTTCACTTTATGATTAGTAAGACAATTCACCCCTAGGATTACATTATATGACCATAGTGTAATTGCATAAATATCTACTATAGTAGTGAATACATGAAACTCAATCTTAGCTTCCACTAAACACCTATTAACTTTAACCTTAACATCATTCCCATATTGCACTAACCATGTATTTACCATTGAACTAGATTTCATAGACAACATAAAAAGCATACATAGAGAAATAATACACTTTATAGTTCTAGTATCTATCAAAATAGAAATAGGTTGACTAGAAAGATTAAATGGAACCTCAACAAGTGAAACTTGAAAATAAACTTGATAATTATTAAAAACCACATGGATTATCTGTTGAAAGTTACCTTGATGCATAGTACCCTTAACTTTTCCTTTATATTTTCCTTGAGTACATTCCCTAGCATAGTGATAATCTCTAGAGATGAAGCATCTACTAGGTGGTCCTTTCCTTTATACCAATTGGTTCCCCTTAAACCCAAATTTGAATCCACCTTAAATTTTCTTACTACCCAAAAAATTACTGAACTTAGCATTCTAACTCTTGAACTGGTTCTTGTAATTTATATTCCTTTTCCATTTTTTTCTTAAGATTTAGTTTGGAACCTCCAAAATTCTTCTTGAAGTTATCTTTGACTTGATCAAGAGACTTCAGTTTTGACTCCTACTTAATTTCCTTCTCAAAAATCTGATCCATTATAGATGGCCCATGCACGTCTACCTCATCCAATTTAATGTTTTAATCCCATAATGAACTTTTGAATGCAAAAAATTTCATCTACTTGATACTAAAGAACATACTTTAGGAGCTTAGTGAACTATTTCTAGTACTCATTCACCAAAATATCTCCCTACTTTAGATTCTAAATATTTGTTAGCTTTTAGTGAAAATACAACTGAGGTAACCATCATGATCTAAAAAAACCACAAATTATTCCTATGTGGTGGTAGTGGAGTTGAGGTTCATCTTGAGATTTTTATTTTCCCACCATGTCATTGCTTCTCTAACAAGTTGATACAATTCCCAAACTACCTTAATAACTTTTGAGTAATTCTAAATCTCAAAATACTTTTCCATTTTTGTCAACTAAGCTTCAACACCATCCCCAACTATAGTTCCATCAAACTTAAGATGATTTACCTTATTCATATCTCATTTAAGTTTTATAGCTACATGATCCTTCGCATCTTGTGGCACCTCATCATGCTTATGATCTTGCTGAGCTTCTTACTAAACATGGTGATCTTTAGTCTCTCCCTAATTGACTTCCTCAACATGCCCATGCACTTCTTACTCTAAGGCCATGATTTGGTCCCTAGTTTCATACATGATAATGAGAATTTGATCTAACTTTATATCTGGCTTATTGAAAAATTGGTTTGGATCTACTGGAGGGTTGGTGTTGTGAACAAGGATTACAATAGAGGGGAGATTAGTCTAGTGTTAGTCTCATAAAATAAATGAAATTAACACACTAAAATCCTAACAACTCTAGCCTAGACATTAGGGAGAGCATAGGTAACAAAAATAAATGAAATAAAAATAAAAACATAAAATAAATAAGTCTTTTACCTTCCTTGAAATCCAAATAAATTGTTGAATGACTTACTTGGCTTATTCATCAAGAAATATTTGACAATGAAGCTTGCTTGGTTCCTTCTATCCTTGGCACCTTGGCTTTGATGTTGCTTGGCTTAAGATTTAGGCATGGTAGCATTGCTTACATGAGTCTATGGAGAAAATCCTACATAATAACTCTACAATATCCAAGCATATAAATGAAGGGGTATGGCCTTGTATTTATAGCTTTGAGAATTAACTCTCACCCAAAGTGAGTTAATGTTGAGTTTAGGCTTGGAATGGGTTAAAATTAAACCAAGGTGAGTTAAAAATAACTCTAGTTAAATTAATATTTTTCATGTAATTATGATTTACAATTAATAGGCATGGCTCTCAAATTAATTATTTTAGGATATTTTTAAAGAGTTTGAAAACTCATAAAGGCAATGATAAAAGGCTTTGATATTTTAATTTTTGGAATTTCCATTTGTATATATTTATTAATTATAAATGGATAATATAACTAAGAATTTAATCTTATTTAATTAATTAATTTATTTTGATCATCCTTTTAGATATTTCAATATTTATTTAAGTGTGCAAGTGCCCCACTTATTAGGTCTATAGGCCATATTGATAGTTGTGATGTTGCATGGTGATTAGGGATGAATCTATGAGAGGTTATTGTTGTATATGGTAGTATACCCAAAATAGGGATGCCTCAACATCATTCTAAGATTTAATGAGTAATGCATGAGAAAATTTGGGACATTCAATGATTCCTAGGCTTAATTTGCAATGGTTGGTAGGAATCAACCTGAAGTTTGGTCAGAAGCCATTTGTGGCTAGATTTGGGTGTCTACAGTTTTCCCTTATTTAAGAAGGAATTATAAGCTATAGGCACAATAATGCCTTCTCAAATAATGAAAAATACCTATATGCCTACTACTTCAATGACAATGGATGATCTCTAGATGCCCCCTTGAAAAAATGGTCGGTAAGAAGGGTCGTCGATCAGTCCCTTGAAAGAAGGAAATGATGGGACCAAAAGGTAAAATGGGGTGGAAAATATTAATTTACCCATAGGAAATTATAATTAGTGGCATAATAATCTACCCTGGTTGGGTAGACAAAGAGAATGATTTGCCCACATTTAGTTATAATCATCAACACATGTGGGATAAAAAAGATAATGATTTGCCTATAGGTGGCTATAATCATTAGAAAAAAGGATAAGGGTAACAAGAGAATGATTTTAACAAAGGAAGTTATAATCATAAAAAGGGGAAAAAAAATGATTTTCCCATAGGTGGTTATGCTAATTGGTAGGATAAAAACATGCCCCAATTGGGTGGATAGAGATAATGGTTTGCCCAAAGGTGGTTATAAGCATTATCACAATGAAAATGTGTCCTAGTTGGGTTTAATAAAGATAGAAATTTTCCCAAAGGTATTTATAATCATTAACCTTCAAATAGATCAAACATAATGATTTTTCCATAGGAGGTTATAATCATTGGCTCTATGGGTGGGATGATACACAATGATTTTACCATAAGCATTTATAATCATTGGTAAAATGATGAGAGTATGGTGTCAAATTAGAATAGGTGGATTCAAATATATGAATCCATACTCATGGATTAAGACTAACCTAGTACATAGGAGAAAGATGAATTTGAGTAACCTGCTATTATAAAGATGCATGTCCCAACTATCAAGAAGTAAAATTATTTCATTAAGTAGTTACTCTGTATGGGATATGATTTAGGTAGGTCAGGATTTTTTTAGGTACCAAAGATAAGTACTGCAACCTCATTGCTTGTAATATTTTCCAAGCTTATTTTTTCTATAGCAAATAATGGTAGGTATCATGATATGAACACCATGATAATGTATCTAGAATATTCATAAGGACTGACACACGATCTAATAAATAGTAAAAAATAATGCACTAATGATAAAAGCCATGATGATAATGTGAATGTATGAATATGGATGAATTTAATAATAATGTGCAAGGAATCACCTAATGAATGCATATATATTGAATCAAGGCACACCAAGAAATCAAACAAATAGGCAAACAAGCAAAATAAAAACACAAGACATCAAGAAATGAAAAAAAGATAGAACAAAATAAAATAATGAGAAGAAAAATAAATAAACACAAACAATGGTCAATGACAATGTTAGTGAAAACAACTTGATAAACAAGATGATAAACATTTACCATAGGTTATAGGAGGCAACAAAACAAACAAATAAAATGGGGCAAAGGAATAAAAGGAAGGGGTAGCTGAGCTAGCTCCAAATGTACTAGGTAAGAGGATACTGCCTACATAGTTTCATAGATGTAAGATCCTATAAAAAATTTAGGCTAACTGTAGTTCTCCCAAGATATGGGATAAAATAAAAATGATGATCAAGAAAACATGAGTGATGAGGTAGAGTAATATCGTAATGGTCTTGAAAAATGGTGAGCACGTGGGATGTTAGGCCAATAAGGATTAGGAAACTAAATTACATGTGGTTTTGTGTGAATTAGCTAGGGGTCCCAAAATCCTTAGGGCAAAGAAGTGGTCAATGTGGTTATTTTTAGGATTTTTATAGATATTTTTCAAATGGTTTTAGAGTTTTTAAAGTATCTCAACTTGATCAAGAATGATGAGATACTAAATGGCCCAAATTGTAAAATAGTGAGAGCATTCAAACTAAAATTGCTCATAAAATGGCAAGAGCATGGTAAAGGGGTGAATGATCTGATCTCAATATGAAGCAAGTGTTACCTACATAGTCCCATTAGGACTTCAAGTCACTATAGTTCCACCTTACAGTGGAGGAATTTGACTAGGTACTAATAAATTCTCAAACTAGGCAAAGCAGGTAAATGGCACATTATGGCATAAGAATGACAAGGTGGTACTTCAAGGCATGATAAACGTGTTGCTCCTAATTTTCTCATAGGCAATTATAATTAAGAAATAGTGACATATGTTAATGATACTAATTTTCTCATAGTTAGTTATAATTAGTAGCATGATGGTGACACTTTGATTTAATTAGAGATGGTTATAATCTAGAATACTTGAATTGAAATAAATAAGTAGTGATGGATGCAAATTCCAAACCATTGTCACACTGATCCAAAATATGGCCTCTATCTAGAATATTAAATCAACTTCTAAAACTTGATCTAAATCCCATCATTGAAGGTACTCAAAGAACCAATGGAACAAAACCAAGGTCAAAGGGTTGGGTAGGGTGGGGGAAAATAACTCTAGTCAAATAAGAAAGGTATGGTAAAACAATATAAGGTATGGTAAAAATAAGATCATAATACAATACAATGAAAATGGGCCTCATAAATGGTAATTTAGGTTTCTCAAGGGAAGAAATGCTTGAGATGTATAATGTTCTTCAGCTCATCAAATTTATCCCCATATGGTATAGTGAGTATGTATGCTCTACAACCATAACTTTCAATAATGATGTATAGAACTATCTAGTTGGGTTTGAACTTACCCTTGTGCTTATTCTAAACCATGGTATTCTATTGGTTTTATTTGAGAACAATATCCCTAAGATTGAATTATTTATGTTTGACCCATTGATTGTAGTATCCATAGAGTTGATTCTGGTATGATTGAAGGTTATTGACTGTGGCCATGAATTTTTCATCAAGTAGCTCTAGCTATTACAGGTGATCTACTCGATAATATTCATCATCTAGGACATTATTTAGTGAGATGCATAGGGAAGGTAACTCAACCTCAATGGGAAGGATGGCCTAAGTGCCATAAATGAGGGAATATGGAGTGGCTCTTGTTAGGGTATGATAATTAGTGTAGTATGCCCATAGGGAACATAATATTTGGAGGTGCTAATCATGGTCCACATATTCCTTCATGAAATTCATTAATTTTAATGTTTTTAGGAATAAGTGATTAAAATCAATTAATTATGCAATAATATGTAACACAGAAATCATCCCTCAAAATCACAACAACAGAGACATATGGAAGAAAAAATTTAGATATAAGTAAATACACACATAACACCGATATAACATGGTTCACATAATGTAGGATACATCCACCAAGAGTATCTCAATAATATTATAAACAAGATTAAAAACAACTCTAAACAAGAAACCTCTCACAGAGATAATTTTATCTAGTTTGAATTCTAAAATTCTTGAGATGTTAAGATACACCTCAAAACCAATCACACTAACCATGGAGAGAAATCAGAGCTCAAACTAAGATGTAAAACACAATTACAATGTGTTTACCCTCACCTCTATTTATAATCTTTTGATAAAATGCCATACCTTGGTGATAAGCCATATCCCTACCAAAATAACACAAAATAAGGGAGGTTTTAACCAACTAGATAAAATATAATCCCCCAATTCTCTAAACCTCTTTAAATCACACTTATTTCTCCATAAATCATGCCACAAATGTGTAAATTTATTATCACACTAAATTTTTTTCCCCACATTTTAAAATTTAAATAAATACATGTTAAAATTGCGTTGTTAACTTTATTTTAACCTCAAGGGTGAAACAAACTCCACATTTAACAATCTCTCACTTGGAGTTTGTTTCCCATTGAACAAAATTTAACACACATCCATGATCCTCACATAGACAAATCAAAGCTAAACATAACTTCAAATTCTCCAATGTGACTACTTTGGTTAACATATCCATAAGATTATGGCTCGTATGTATCTTCTCTAGCTTCACCATGTTTTCCTCCAAAGTTATCTTGATGAAATGATATCGTAAATATATGTGCTTCATCCTTGAGTGGAAAGAAAATTTCTTGGCTAAATTTATAGCACTCTGACTATCACTATGTAGTCCCCCAAATATTTGCTTATACTCCAAATCATTCAGTAACTTTTGTAACCAAATCATCTCCTTGATAGCCTTTATAGTAGCAACATACTCAACCTTTGTGGTTGATAAAGCTACAATATTCTATATTTAAGAAATCCAACTAACCACTATATTCCTAATAGTAAATACATAACCTATTGTAAACCTCCTAATATCAACATCCCTAACCATATCTGAGTCCACATAACCATGAAATGTGGTGTTCGATCCACCAAAACATAATGCTATACCCATGGTTCCTCTCAAATATTAAAGAATCCATTTTATTGCTTACAAGTGTTCATAACTTATATTACTCATGTACCTACTTACTACTCCCATTGCATGGAAAATATATGGCCTAGTACAAACCATAACATACATCAAGATACCAACCACCGATGAGTAAGGTACCTTGAACATCTTTAGATTTTCTTCTTCTATCTTGGGACACCACTCCTTTGATAATCTAAAATGGCTTGCCAAAGGAGTCCCAACCAGCTTAGCATCTTGCAGACTAAGCCTCTCCAAAAATTTCATCACATACTCTTCCTTAGATAAGATCATATTTTTCTCCTTCCTATTTCAAGTTATCCTCATAACAAGGATTTTCTTTGTTGCACCTAAATCCTTCATAAAAAAATCACTAAGCTGCTTCTTAAGTACTTGAATCTGTTGCATGTTCTTTCTTGCAACCAACATGTCATCTACATAAAATCCTAGGATAATATAATTACCATCCTCAAATATATTGAAATACATATAATGGTTAGAATGACACTTGGAGTAACCATCTTCCAACATAAAACTATCAAACTTCTTATACCATTACTGTGGATCTTGTTTCAGGACATAGAAGCTCTTCTTTAGTTTGCACACCAATTTCTCCTTTCCTTTGAACTCATAACCCTATGGTTATTATATATATAGTTAATCTTCCAAATCACCATGAAGGAATGTAGTCTTCACATCTAATTTTTATAAATGTAAATACTCTACTACAACTATACCAAGCATAGTCCTAATTGAAGTCATTTTAACAACAGGAGAAAAATATCATCAAAATCAATACCTTTCTTCTGTGCAAACCCCTTGACCACAAAATACCCCTTATACCTTTTCATTCCTCCATCCTCTTATTTGATTTTGTACACCCACTTGTTCTACAATGCTCTCTTGCCCTTTGGTAACTTCACCATATCCCATGTCTTGTTCTCCATGAGAGAACTATGTTCTTCTTCCACAATTTGCTCCCACTTATTCCTAGCATTCAACTATATTGCTTCCTCAAATTTTTTTGGTTCTCTATTGTCATTAATTAAAAAATAACTCAAAGATGGGGAAAAATGTTTAGGAGATTTTCTTACCCTAGAAGACCTTCTTACTACAAGAGTTTAGGGTTCTTATGTAGGAGGTTCTTGAACTATCTCCTTGGACACCTTACCATTCTTAATATCATCCAACACTATGTAATATTTTTGTTCCTATTCTTACAATTGATCCTTATACATTACTTTTTATATAAGATAACATCCCTATACCAGAATATTTTCTTGTCTCCAAGACTCTAAACATGGAAATCAAAGTCATCCTCACCATAACCAATAAAGGTGCATCTCTCAAACTTAGCCTCTAACTTGGTCCTATCCTGCTTAGGAACATGAACCAATTCCTGACATCCAAAGAACCTAAGAAAGTAATAATTAAATTTCTTACCAAACCAAGCTTCCTCAAGTATGCCTCCATCCAAAGGAATTGAAGGTCCTTTATTAATCAGATATACCACTGTGATAAGTTCTTCTACCCAAAACATTAGGGGCAGCCCTACATGTAATATCATGCTCATATCATGCTCCATGATTATCCTATTCATCCTCTCTAACACTCCATTCTCTTTTGGTGTCCCTTGAACTATCTTTTGCCTATGAATTCCATTTTGTGAACAATAATAATCAAATTCTTTGCTATAATACACACCTCCATTATCCAACCCGAGTCATTTCAACTTGAGATCTATTTCATTCTCAACTAAAGCTTTCCATCACTTGAATGTTTCAAATACATTAGATTTATTCTTAATGTAATAAACCCAAAATTTCTTAGTTGTATCATCAATAAATATAACATAATAATTTAAACCACCAATAAAAGATACCTAAATTGTCCCTGATATATTCAAGTGAACCAAATCCAACTTATTCTCCTTTTTTGTAGGTCTGACCCTTGGGAACTTAACTTTATTCTACTTCTCATACACACAATCATCATAGAATTCCAAATCAACCTATTTTAATCCAGGGAGCTTATCTTTAAATATCTCTATGCCCTTTTAGCTCATATGACCGATCCTGTGGTGCCACAAAGTTGTATCTCCATTTGAAACAACTAAATTATAGTGATCAACACTAATAGTCAAATAAAAAGTGCCAACTTTATTACCTCTCACAACCACAAGAGCAACCTTGGTAACTTTCCAAGAGTCTACTATAAATATCACTGAATAACCCTCACTATCTAACTACCCTGATGATATTAAATTCTACCTTAACTATGGGACATGTTTGATATCCTTTAGTAACCATGTGTTCCCATTTTGCATTTTCACCTGAACACAAACTTTCCCTACTATAATACATGGTTCATTATCACCAAGATAAACATGTCCAAAATCTCCTTGAACATAATTAATAAAATGATGCCTATGTGGGGCGGCATGAAAACAAGCCCCTAAATCTAATGCCCAAGATTTAGAAACATTATCCAAGGAAAGAATTAAATAATCCTAACTAATAGTACCTGTTATCATATTTACCTCCTTGGTCTCATCATGTTTTGTCTTCTTGTCCTAAATTTCCCAATATTCCTTCTTTGTGTGTCCACTTTTCCCATAGTGCCAGCACACCATCTTGGTTCTAGATTTAGATCTTCCCTGACCCTTTGAATTTCCATAGTTTCCTTTGATTCTATATTTTTGTCTCCTTCTAGTTTCCACCATAAAATATTTGCCTAAATATGATTCCCTAGTGCTCTTCTTTCACATTTCCTCACTAAGAATCACACTTATAACATCCTCAAATTTTAAAATTCCCTTAGCAGGGATGACATTACTCACAACCATAACCAAGCTATCCTAACTATCAGATAAGGAGCACAAAATCAATAAATACTAAACTTCATCTTCAAGTTTAATACCAATAGAAGTTAGCATACTCACAACTATATTAAAATCATTCAAATGATCATCTAGAGAACCATTTTCAAATATTTTCATATTAAATAACCTTTTCATCAATTTTTTTTATTAGAGGCAGAGGTTTTCATATAACTTCCCTATTTTTTTCATTAAACCAAATGTAGTCATATCTTCTAAAATATTAAAGGTAACCAAAGATGTAAGGCACAACTGTATGGTTCCCAGTGCTTTCTTATCAAGTAAATTCCAATCTTCTTGATTCATATATGAAGGTTATCCTATTTTCCCCATCAATAGGAGATGAATATCCTTCTAAAATAAGTAATCTTCCATTTACATCTTCCACAATCCAAAATTCTACCCATTGAATTTTTCAACTCTCGATCTACCATTATCTACCATAGTTCCCACTGAAGATAATATCTTTCCCTGTGATTCACCACTTTAGCAAAACCACTAAATCTAGATCTGATACCAGTTGTTAGGAATAAGTGATTAAAATTAATTAATTATGAAATAATATGAAACAAAAAAATCATTCCTTAGAATTACAACAACAAAGACATATGGAAGATAAAATTTAGATCTACGTAAATACACACATAACACTGATGTAAGATGGTTCACCCAATATGGAGTACATCAACAAAGAGGATCTCAATAATATAATAAACAAGAGTAAAAATAACTCTAAACAAGAAACCTCTCATAGAGATAATTTTCTCTAACTTGAATTCACACCAGAATTCTAGAGATGCAAAGCTACACCTCAAAACTGATCACATTGGCCGTAGAGAGAAAACAAAGCTCAAATTGAGATACAAAACACAATTAAAATGTATTTGCCCTCACCCCTATTTATACTTAAAAAAAAAATTATATACCTTGGTGATAAACCATATCCCCACCAAAATGACACAAAATAAAGGGAGGTTTTAACCAATTGGATAAAATATAATCCCTCGATTCTCTCAACCTCTTTAAATTACACTTATTTTTCCATAAATCATGCTATAAATGTGGGAAGTGATTATAAAACTAAAAAATTCTCCCCACATTTATAAATGTAAATAAATACATGTTAAAATTGATCTATTAACTTTATTTTAACCTTAGGGGTGAAATAGACTCCACATTTAACAAATGTTGATTCTTCCAAATTTAAACAATGAAGTAGAGTTCCATCAAAGTTGCATCAGTATAAAGTTTGTCCAAGTAAGGTATATTGGGAGGTTTTGTGGGTAAAGGAATTTTTATATTTGTGTGATAGGTTTAGTGGCATAATGTGGTCATGAAGGTAGGTAAAGGTGTCTAAATACCATATAGAGCTAGGACCAATAATATTAGAAATCATTGTGATGGTTGAAGGTTCATGAGCTGACACTAGAAGATTTTTAACAAGGAATTGATATTATTTTACCTTGTTTGGGTGGAAAATCAATTAGCCAATAGTGGCCATGGCATTCATTATTTTGTTAGTAGCCCTTGGTATGTGTTTAAATTATACATCGATAATCTATTGTTTGAGAGTGTCGATCATGGCCTTGTATGGAACCAACTTGTCATCTTTGGTCTGAAAGTGGTTTGTATCCTAATTGATGATTAATTGAGAATCACCATAAACCTTGAAATGATAAATATTCCATTATACTAATTGATGAATCCTTGCAATGAGTGCCTCATATTTGGTCATGTTGTTAGTATAAGGAAAGCTGATACAAAATGATTTAGGGATAAGATCCCCCTATGGTGTAATAAACAATAGGCCTACTCCCAATCCATGTGGGGTGAATGATCCATCAAAATACAACTTCTAGTACTGATCCTTAGGAGGTGTTTCAATGATGGTCATAATGGACTTGTTTGGGAATTAAAAAGTTAGTGTTTTGGTATTTACAAGGGGAGCTTTAGCAAGATGATCTACAAGTATTTGGACATTGATGGCCTTATGGTTAAATTATTATAGCTTAAACTTGATCAGAAGCATGATACATTTGGCCATGCAGCCTTGTAAAGCTATCTTGAATAGTAGATACTTGAGTGGATCTACTTTGGAAATAAATATGGTCTTGTTGTTTAACATGTAATGCCACAATTTTTGGGCTACAAAGATCATATCTAAACATGTTTTTTCAATACATGTATAATTGTATTCATACATAATTAGTGTATGACTTAGATAGTACACAACATTCTCTTTTACATTATCATCATGTTGAGCTAAAAGTGACCTCAGGGATTTATCTATGGTAGATATATACAATAAAAATGGATTTACTGGTATAGGTGGAAATAAAATAGGTGGATTGACAAGGTAATCTTTGAGATTTTGGAAGGATTTATAGCATTATTCATCCTAATAAAATGTGACACTCTTTTTTATTAAGTGTGTAAATAGATGAAATTTTGATACTAATTAAGATATGAAGCATTTGATAGGCTGAATTATTGCCTTGCAAACTACATAGTTGCTTTAAATTGGAAGGTGGTGACATCTTTGTAATGGCTCATAGTTTGGATGGATCAAAATCAATGCCTCAGTAGGACATAATTAAGCCTAAATATTTACCTAAAGTAAATCCAAAAACATACTTATTAGGATTGAGTCTGACTTTGTATTCATGAAGCTTCTAAAATATCTAGCATAGTGTGGCTGGATGATCGACATGGGTCTTTGATTTACTTAATATTTTATTGATGTAGTCTTCAAAAATATCATGCATCATATCATGAAATATGATGGTCATGGCTCTTTGGTATGTGTCCTTAGCATTTTTGAGACCAAAAGGCATAACCTGATAATAGAATGTTCCCCATGAAATGGTGAATGCTATCTTATGTTAGTCTTCTAGTGCAATCTAGATCTAGTTGTATCATGAAAATCCATCCATTAGTGAAAGCATCTCATACCCTACTATGGATTTGAATATCACGTCAATATTTGGTAGAGGAAATTTATCCTTTGGGTAGGCCTTGTTTATATCTCTAAAATCAGTGTAGATTCTATTTCCTTCTAGCTTCTTAATTGTTAGGTTGTGGAGCTAAAAGCTTCACTGATGCAGACACGAAGAAGGCCATTAGAGGGGTTGCTGAAGGTTGCTGAGTGTCAGAGCAACTGGCATCAGTCTGATCAGCCGACGTCGGTAGGACAGTGAAGAGAAGCAACCGACGTCGGTCATGGGTCGACCGGCATCGATCACCTCCAGGCAGACAAGGACCGACGTCGGTCGCCTGTGTGGTTTGACTGCGAGCTTATTACGGGCAGTTAGCTAACAAACCAAGGGTTTGCATGATTAGGGCTATTTTTAGACTGAGAGCTATGGATCTAATTATTGTAATTAGATGTCTAATTATTGTTTGGATGAGATCTATATAATAGACTCATGGTTGCATTGGAAAAGTGTTCTAGTTTGAGTTGAGCAAAGTTTGCTCCTTCTGTGTGTGAGGTGAGCAAGGGTGTTCCTCCTAGTTCCATAGCAGTACCTAGGTGGGTGCTAGTTTTGGAGAGTCAGCAGGATTCTTTAGGTGTGTAGGATCTTGGTCATAGGTGCATGGCCTCTATAGGAGATCTACATGGTAAGTAAGATCGTTGATCTGCAGGTGTATGTGTGTGCAAGGTCAAGGTTCACAGGTGTGCAAACCAGGTTGATTTGCAGGTGTGTAAGATCAGATAGGACAACAACACAACAGGGAGCAGAATCAGGTAGGATCTACTTGGAGTACAGGTGTGTACTCGGATAGAGCAAAGAGGAAGGCAAGGGAGTTCCTTCCATAAGTATGGTCTGTTGAATTGCAAGTTGTTGCAAGTTCATGGGAGATCTACTTGAAGTACCTTGAGTACTTTTGGAGTACGTGGAGTACTTGTGGAGTGCGTAGAGCACTTGTGGTGTGCGTGGAGCACAGGAGGTGAACACCAACTCTGTATTTGAGTTGGGTGTTGGGACCTGAGAGGGAGAGCTTTGGGGAGAAGATTTACTGTTCACTTGAGGTGTGGCGAACCTCTGTAAGGTGGTGGAGAAGAAGTGGCATCTTCTTTATTGTATTCTTTTCTGTAAAGTGTTAATACAAGTTGTGTATTGTCTCTCATATCATGTGTTATTTTGAATTCTAGTTACTTGGTGAATCTGGTTTATTTCCGCATATTAAGTTGCTTGGTTTGGTAATCATATTGTGCTCTTTTGTTGGAGCAAGATCCTGACAAGTGGTAGCAGAGCCAGGTTGTTGGCTCATAGCTTGATACCACTGACAAGTGGTATCAGAGCTTTTGGTTGGGATACTAACAGATTGGTTTATTTTTGGGTAGTGTGTTTGGTTACAAGTCACTCTCAGGGGTTTCTGATCGAGTGGGAGTAGAGCAACGGCAGATCAAAGTAAGCTAAGAATGGAAGAGTTGAAAAGCACAGATGGTCTCTTAAGGCCCTATGGAAAGAAAGAGCAGGTAAAAGAATATTGTTGGTTGGTAGCAGATCAGCATGAAGAAACTGAAGAAGCAGATGTAGCAGGTGTTGTTGCACAGGATGCTCTGGGAGGTTTCTTGGATAAAGTTGAATCTTGGTTAAAAGATTCGGTTGCCTCTTTCCATGCAGCCCCAGGTAGAGGAGCTGGTGAGCCTTGTCAAAGAATTGGCAAAGGGGAAGTGAAGCTAAAATTGCAGGCGACCAACACACAGGTGTTGATGAAGGTCATACAGGTCCCAGGTTTGGAGATATGGCTAATTTCTTCAGAAAGATTGGGTGATGAGAGATGCACAAGAACTCTCACAGTGGATGGACTTGAATTAGCTGGTGGTAAGAAAATAGGTATTCTTTATCTACTTGTTTATATTACTGATTCTTCTTCTGTTGTGGAGACATGGCTTCATAGGCTTGGTCACATGAGCAGGAAGGAGATGCATGTTCTTAAGCGGAAGATAGATATATTTGATAAGCTTAAGAACTGGAAAGCCTTGGTGTACTTGGAGGAGATGGCAGATAGAAACCAGTGGATGGTGCTGGATACTTCTGAGTAGAGCAGTTTGGACATGGATTTTGATTCAAAGTAGCTCGCGGGTAAAAAGTCATCACTCACAGGCGAACACAGGTATCAGCGTCGGTCATAAGGAATCGGTGTCAAACAGACAGGTGCCGATGTCGGTCATGTGCAGACTGAAGCTAGCAATGTCAGGTAGGGTAAGACTTACATCGGTCAGGAGGACCGACGTCAGTAGTAGGTAAGACCGATGTCGGTCAGGAGGACCGACGTCGGCAGCAGGGACACTGCAGGGTCGGTAGTCAGGGACAGACGCATGGGAATCGACGTCGGTTGGATGCAGACTGTGGAGTGACCGAGGTCAGTCATTGTAACAGATTTTGGGTGGACAACACGCTGTCAAGGAGTATCAAACACCCATACAGAGGACTGAAGATGTAAGTAGGCCCTCAAATCCATTGTTCCTCTTCTTTATACTTGTTGCTGATTGTATAGCAGGAAGGATCCAGGAAACAGGTGTGAGCTTGGCATGGATGAGGATGTGATTCCTTGGAAGAGAACCAAATAGGTGTTTTTGGTAGGGTTGCCAGCTGGTATGAAAGCACAGAGATGAATGGATTCCTTAGTTGAAGAATAGAGTGAATGGATACGTGAGACAGAAGACCAGGTATATGGTCTTGAGGAGCTGCAGGACAGTGGTACAAGTTTTGACAGGTGGAGGATGAAGCATGGCTTTAGTCAATGTCAGGGTAACTACTATGGTTTGCCTTACCAGGTGGATGATGAGTTGCAACATCATTCTGTTGCTGTATGTGGATGGTATATTTGCTAGCAGGGTTTGTACATACAGGGTTTTGCTGAGCTAAGGGTAAGATTAGTTTAGTTGCATGTCAAGAGGAGTTTGGAGCAAAAAAATTCTTTGACATGGGAGACATGGAGATCACAGGTTGATTTTGTCTCGAGTGGGAGCTGATGTGAATAAGGTGTTGGCGAGGTTCAGGATGCAGAACCGGAGCACACTAAGGGCTAGACAGGTACAGTGTCTGAAATCACATGAGGTCTGGTATAGACCTGAGTATTCCCATGCAGTGGGAGCTGACAGAGAGTTGGGAGCCAATTCGGGGAAGTGGGTTCTCAGGTATTTGAGAGGGACCAGCAGCAGGGATTCATGCTATGTAGGGTCGGGACCTCACTACATGGATTTGTAGGTTTGGATGTGGCAGGGTACTCAGATGACAGGAGGTACATCACAGGTTGTGTGGTGGGTTGTCTTCAGGATTGATCTTGAAGAGGGATACAAACCAGGAAATAGATTAGATGGGGTACAGGTACAGGTACAGTGTAGCTATTTATCTCCAAGTGGGAGATTGTTAGGTTGTGGAGCTAAAATCTTCACTGATGCAGACACGGAGAAGGCCATTAGAGGGGTTGCTGAAGGTTGCTGAGTGTCAGAGCAACCAGTGTCAGTCTGATCAGCCGACGTTGATAGGACAGTGAAGAGAAGCAACTGACGTCAGTCATGGGTCGGTCGGCGTCGGTCACCTCCAGGCAGACAGGGACCGACGTCGGTCGCTTGTGTGGTTCGACTGCGAGCTTATTACGGGCAGTTAGCTAACAAACCAAGTGTTTGCATGATTAGGGCTATTTTTAGACTGAGAGATGCGGATCTAATTATTGTAATTAGATGTCTAATTATTGTTTGGATGAGATCTATATAATAGACTCATGGTTGCATTGGAAAAGTGTTCTAGTTTGAGTTGAGCAAAGTTTGCTCCTTCTGTGTGTGAGGTGAGCAAGGGTGTTCCTCCTAGTTCCACAACAGTACCTAGGTGGGTGATGGTTTTGGAGAGTCAGCAAGATTCTTCAGGTGTGTAGGATCTTGGTCACAGGTGCATGGCCTCTATAGGAGATCTACATGGTAAGTAAGATCGTTGATCTGCAGGTGTATGTGTGTGCAAGGTCAAGGTTCACAGGTGTGCAGAACCAGGTTGATTTGCAGGTGTGCAAGATCAGATAGGACAACAACACAACAGGGAGTAGAATGAGGCAGGATCTACTTAGAGTACAGGTGTGTACTCGGATAGAGCAAAGAGGAAGGCAAGGGAGTTCCTTCCATAAGTATGGTCTATTGAATTACAAGTTGTTGCAAGTTCATGGGAGATCTACTTGAAGTACCTTAAGTACTTGTGGAGTACATGGAGTACTTATGGAGTGTGTGGAGCACTTGTGGTGTGCGTGGAGCACAGGATGTGAACACCAACTCTGTATTTGAGTTGGGTGTTGGGACCTGAGAGGGAGAGCTTTGGGGAGAAGATTTACTGTTCACTTGAGGTGTGGTAAACCTCTGTAAGGTGGTGGAGAAGAATTGGCATCTTCTTTATTGTATTATTTTCTGTAAAGTGTTAATACAAGTTGTGTATTGTCTCTCATATCATGTGTTATTCTGAATTCTAGTTACTTGGTGAATCTGGTTTATTTCCGCATATTAAGTTGCTTGGTTTGGTAATCATATTGTGCTCTTTTGGTGGAGCAAGATCCTGACATTAATGACTAGCACAACATTCAAGATCCACTCTAAGAAGTCAATTAGTCGAATACATCTCACTTCTAGGAGTTTTTCCAACTCTTTATTTGCCAATACAATAATGTAAGGATGAATCTTGTGCAAATTTTATTTCATAAGTTTGGCATTAATATGTATAATAAGGTAGTGTAAAACCAAGGTGGGGTCTAAACCTAGCATGTTTGAATAGGCCCAAGCAAAAATGTCAAAAAATTCCCTCAGAAGGGATTTAAAGATGTCACATTTCTCCTCCATGAAGGATGTGATTAATTTGATCTATTTTGGTTCATCTAGAGTCCCTATGTTTACTTACATAGTGTATTCTATAAGAAGAGTTGATCCATCCTCTAGAATGGTTGGGAATGATTTAAATTGGCCTACAATGACAAAGTTCTCTATTTAAATTGGATCTTTAATCTATCCTAAATGATGAATCAAAATATCCTAATGGTATGGATGGCCATGTTACAAACACTATTGGAAACTCTTGGATGATTCAGTCAAAGGCATGCTATTCTTTAGAACTTAACTCAAACCCATAGGCAAGTTCATCATTGGTCATATCCTAAGCTATGTTTGAGGAAAGGTGAACACCCTCATCTAAAAGCACTTGAAATAATTTTTCACTAGAAGACTGGTTTTTCTATTTACATTTACCCTAGTATAAAAGTGACTCAAAGAGGTTTTCACTTTGGGACCTCAATGTTTTATTTAATTATTTATGGCTAAGGGTATTCACTTGCTCTCCAAAATAGGCTACAGGATCCAATTTGATTGAGAACCCTTATTTGAGGTCTCCCAATAGAACATTATCTCTTAGTCTAAAAAATTTGAAAAAGGCCTCATCATTCTCAAACTCATCTATAGGCATTGTGGATTCTTGTTGGTCCTAGGCTATAAGTTGAGGATGATATAAGGCAGATTATGTCATTTAATTGAGGTAAGAGTACAAATGGCATGGGTGTTAAATAGATTGGTATTGGATAGGAATTCATAAACACTATGATTAGAATCTATTTCACTGTCGACATCATCATCACTACTCATTGGTATTGGAACATAAATAAGATACATGGGGTCACCCCTAGGTAGTTTAAATCTTAGACCATAAGTTTTTTTGTACTAAGTTACAGAGATTGGATCAAGATTTCCTTGATAATTTGGTCTAAGGCCTCCTCCTTCATAGGATTGATTCTCCATGATCTTGTTAGTAATGGGGTATTTGGCATTTTTGTAATAGTTGACTAGTTTGTCATTGTATAACTAGGTTTCATCATCTATCAGTGGGTCTTGTTCTTGGCCAATGGCTAGTGTGAAAATGATAGGAGCTAGATTATGAAGTTTGCATTTTATTTTTTGTTTACATTACATGCAAAGTGGCTTGGATTTAGGTATTCCATATGACTTGGGGTTCAGTGGAATTTTGGCAATGTGAAATAAATCATGGCTCAAATATTCCCCTATAACATTGGCCATGATGGTAAAATGATTGGACAATTTAGGAGGTGGCATATGGGAAGATGAATCAAGGGTATTAGGATCTATGCAATTAGTCTCTAGTAAATCAACAAGTATTTATTTCCCCTTGTCCTTTTTAGGTACTAGATCCAAGCCAAAATGATAGTTATATATTTTTTACTCAACCTCCAGATGTTTGTAATGTTTTTAGGGCTATAAATCTCTGTGGATGGTGACCTTTATACCTGAGTGAGAGAATTTGAGACACTAGTGCAATGTTGATAGGATTGCATAAATCTCATGTATCCAAGGTATGCCCAATATCAAATTATATGATAGGTATAGGTATAACGCATGGCAAAGTGTATCATGGGTTAAGGGCCCAACAATAATTGTCAAGCTAATGGTGCCTTGTGATTCCCACTCTTCATTGTCATAGGCTTTGATAGTGATCCTTTTTGACTATAGATCAACTATTGTGTATCTGAGATACTTGATTATATTTAGAGACACAATATTTAGGCTCGACCCATTGTTTATGAGGATATGTTTCACTTTATGCCATGTTATGACAACTTCAATGTATAATGGATTATTATGGAGAGGGCCAAGGGATGACATATCATTTTGGTTTAAGGTTAAATATTGGTCTGGGGCTATATATCTAACCAAATTTTATAATTTATATGGGTTTATGTCATTAAGAACTTGAGATTAACCTAGGAACTCTGCTAAGATGTTCTTGTGGATGGTAGACACACAAAAAATCCAAAATGGGAATTTATGTGGGAATCTTCTAAAGTTATTCTAAAATATCAAATGTCTTTTCATTCACAATGGTATATGGCTTGTTCCTAGCCAAAATGGTGGGTTGGATGGGTTTGGTGGTAGATGGTTTTGGGATAAGAATGGTAATGTTTGATCACTGAGTTGTGATCACATAATCAAGATTAGAGATAGGACCATTATTGCTAGAAAATGATGTTAGAGGGGAACCAAATAGGATAAGTCTTAGTTGCTGGTGTACTTGTATGTGGTCATGGTGCAATGATGAGTTATCAATATAAGGATCAAAAGTAGTAATCCTTACTTTTTGGTACATTATATGTGGTCCCAGGTTGAAGAAGGATCAATGGCATAGGTTGGTTGATTAGAATAATTTATTAATGGTCTTGTTCTATTTGTACTTGGTCTTGGATTGATGGTGATAGCAAAAATGTGACCTCTCATAATATAGTCTACAATTTTATTGTAATCATGTGCAACTACATAGTAAGTATATTGGGTATTGGGATTGTTATGGCCTTAGTTCCATCAATTTAGTTGATATTATTGTTATTATTTCTAAAATTATTGTTGTTGTCTCAGCGTTTGATATTGTTGTTGTTATGGCCTCTATTGTTATTATTGGTTGTTATGTTATGGAAAAGGTTTTTGATAAATACCTAAGTTTTGATTGGATGTAGATTCTCTATTATCTAATGTAATATCCCAATTTTACAAAATATTTTTAATGAGATGTTTGATATATACACAATAATGTAAATTATGTCTGTTAACCTGATGGTATTTATAGAATTCATTCTCTTGGTACCAGTCTAGATAAGGAATGCCCTCAAGATAGTTCTTTGGTATTGACCAACTAATCAGATCAGAGGTGGTTAAATTGTAAAAAATGGATTCAATATGATTTCTAAGGTCATTAAAGATGTGATGAGTAGGAACATTTTTCCTTCGAGGAGGGGTTTACAAAGGTAATAATTTCTATATTTGTTGAGCTAGTCTAGGCTATTGTGAAGGTTGTGCCTGCTAAATGGGTTATTGGTGAGGAGTAATTTTAATTATTGGTGTTAATTAAGTAGATGGTATTTGCACCATTTGTAAATGACATGATTTAATTACTCTATTTCTAACAACATTCTTGTTATAGTCAAATTACTTGGATTTTTCATAATTATTAGCCTTGATTGGTGTCGATGCTTGCACTTAGACTTGGTTTTGGTTTTTATTTTGGTCATTTTATTGGTTTTGATTTGAAAAGGTTAATTTTATAATCCCTTTGTTAATAAGGTCCTTTTAAATTAACTAACCTTTGTCAATGATTTTATTGAAAGTGTGTCCATATTGTAGCTCTAGATGATAAGATATCTTGCTATGCAAATTTTTGGTAAACACAATGGCCAATTGATTATATGGTAAGCTATAAGTGAAGTGGTTATCAAGTTATCTCCATCACTATAGATATCTTGAAAATCTTTCACCAAATTTTTTCTTGGCTTGAGTCAAATATACCAATAAAATTTCATGTTAAAGATTGAAGGAGAAGTGCTACACAAACTTATCCAAAATGTCATCAAAATCAGATACTAAGTTCTTCGGTAATTTTAGTAACCACTCCAAATCCTATCCTACTAGACTATAAAAAATAAAAGTAGGAGGTATATGTCACTATAAGCTACTGGCTGACAAATAACAAATAATTGTATTAAATAGGACTTAAGGTCTCCTTTACTTTGTATTTGTCAAACTTTGGTGGTTTGTACCCTGGAGGAAATGGTATTTATAGATACTCCATGTTGAAGGGGTAGGAACACATGTCATCTAAATTGAACTTCCTTGTCTACTTTCTTGATTATATGGCAATAATTACATCCTTCATTTGATGTAGTTCTTATGCCAAGAAACTCAATGGAGCATTGTCCAGGGGTAGAGGTTGGATAGTCAAAGGTGGATTACTTTGATAGAGGTATAATGGAGGCATGGTTTATTATGGAAGGTTGGTTTGGTTAGATAACTAATCAAAAATATGAATAAATAGATTAGGATGCATTTATTTAATTTACATGCATTGTGGTGTAATATTTTAGTTTAGATTCGGTATATAGGCTTGATTTTGAGGGAATTATGACTAGGATGGAAGGATATGGATTTGTGTGAAATATTGTGCCTATTAAGGTTGATTAGGGACTTACTACTTACTAGTCAAAACTATATAAATAAGCGGAACTTGTCATGAAACAAGGCCCCATCATTGAATTTGTGGCATGTTTAGAATGAAAGGCAATTATTTCCTAATTGGTACTTGTGGGATAATGGTACCTATTAGTTATGTGAATACTTGTTATGAAGTAGACACTTGTAGAGTGTTTGAAATTTGTCATTGACCAATGGACATATTTTTTTGATTATACAACATGTGTGAAGGCATGTTGGTATGTGACTATTGAGATATACTTGTCACTACTTGATGAGGTAGAACATTGGTTGACCCCTATTGAGGTGGTAAAATGTTTTACCTCTAATACATTAGCATATTATATTTTGCCTTTTTGGAATGTTAGTCATAAAATATTATGGTGGAGTAACATTCATCACAATTTTTTGAGGTAAGGTTCTAGTTGGCATTTGACTACTTAATCCTTGCAGTTGTGTGTTTGAAAAAGAAGTTGGTTGAAGATTAGAGGTAGCTTGTTGTGGTTTGGAGGTAGGAGTTCCTACCCACTATAGTTTCAAACCAATTATAGTGTTAACTAAGATCACTTATTTTGGACTAGTTATTTGTGAAATTAAACTACTTTTGCCCAGATTGGATGATACCTGCATGTTATCCACTATGTTTGGCACATTTATTTTCATATAAGTAATAAACACTTCTTTAATAGTTGGGACATTAAGCATGTTTCTAACTAAAGTGATTTTCACTAATGGGTCTATGCCCAATTATATTGACCTATCAATTCAATCAATATCCCTGTTGAAGGAGATAACTCTATGAGAGGAGCGTTTGACATGGCCATGTTTTTGAAATTGTGTGCTAAGTTCAAATAGGTTTGATATGATATCTATATTTATATAAAATGGTACTTCATAAGTCCCTTTCCTATGACAATCATATTGGGGTTTTTATGTGACATTGATATGAGCACTTAAGGATTACTAGAAGAGGTTTGTTCAATGGTTTGGTGGTACAACATATTTTAAGGCACTCTTACTAGACTAGGAAAATTTTTATGGGGGAAGACTACTAGAAAATTAGCCCCTACCTATGTGGATATAATTAAAACTTCATCCTTATTTGAAATTTAGTGATGATCAAACAAATAAGGATCATATGTTGATAGCATCATAATGTAGTATGGTTGTTGTTAAACTTGGTCTACAGCCAAAGGTATGCTAGTGAGGTACTACACTGTTTGCTCTTGGTCCTACTCTAAGTATGGAGGCATATTAAGAAGATAGTGAGATAAAAGATCTTAGATTTGTTCCCTAAATTGAGTGTTTTAAGGAGGATACAGATCCATAGCATAAATTACATCATCACCATAAGGGTCTTGAACAAAGTCATCTTGTGCGACCACATTATCATATCCCATATTGTACATGGCTCTGATATAAGTATAATGAGACATATTCAAATCAATGATGAATGTTTCATGAAAAAGGCCTAGAGTTATACAAAATCTCAAAAATAATGTCCAAAGGACAAATGGTTCAAACTAGGTCTAACTTGGTCTAAGGAATGGAGTTGTATCTCCAAAATGGTTTGTGTTAAAACTTGGTCTAAAATAGTAACATAAAATGTCTTACACAAATAGGTCAAGTTGATGAATAAAAACCAAAATACCAAACTATAGGTATAAAGTGTTTCACTTAAGTCTTATTTAAGGAAAACAAAAGTTTCTAGGTCTTTTTAAAAAACAAGGCACAAAAATCTAGGCTCAAAACAGGCATTGCTAGGTCTTTTGGAAAAGGCACAAAAGCTAGACTTTAAACAAAACAAGGTAAGAGATTTAATCTAAAAAATTTGAAACACTTTGTCATAAAATAATCATTTAGATTTAAGCATGAACTTGGTCAATTGGTAAAAGACATGAAATAATAGGCACATATAAGATAGACTAATTCCCCCAAATCTAGGCACAAAAATTAGTTTTTAAATTGAATAAAGAATTAACCTAAGTTACACAACTCAAAAGTGAAAGATCACTTTCTAGGCCAAAATTACATAAGGCATAGGCATAAATCAATCAATGTTTGGATTTAGATTTTTCAAGGATAATTTCAAACTCAACTTAGAAAACTAGGCTTATTTAAACAAACAATAAGATATATAAGAATGAATGACATAATGACACTAGGTATAGATCCAAAAGGACACACACAGTTTCAATTTTGAAATTAGAATTTGGACACAAGGTAACAAGTCTTTGAAATTATTTGAGTAGCATAATGTGTTATCATTACATAAAGATATGACCAATGGTTTTTTTCAAGACTTAAAAACACAAAAGTTAGAACAAATAGGGCATCATAATAACACCCTTTCCAATCAAGTGACATACTCAAATAAGTTTATCAACAGACCAAGGGAAATGTGTGATATAAAATGGCCAACATAACTCCTCCTAAAATAATGAGTGATGTGTAAACAAGACTCGATTTTGACATGGTATAATAAACAATAGTTTAGACTCAATACCATGAAATAAAGGATAAAATGACAAAAAAATCCTAAGTGTAATGTCCTAAATCCTAAAACTGACAATTTTACATATTAATATCAAATTTCATTAAAATACTTTATCTTAAAATTATTTTAATTATTAATCTAAAAAATTAAAATCGCATGAAAATTAGGGTTTTTAGGCCCCCCTCTTCTCTCAAGAGTTTTTAATGCAACATGGAACTTTGAGTTACTTACCTTGTATCAATAGTATACCCACGACAAGTGGGGTTATTCTAAACTATCAATTTTCACTCATTTCTAGATGGTCTGAAGTATGGATAAAAATAGAGATGTAATAATGTCATTTGGATCCACATCAATTAGATTATTGTGAAAATGTCTTATCCCTTTCACAACCACTACATCTATCACTTACTTAGTTTAGTGTGATGTTTGAGTTACCCCTATATTCTAAGGCTAAGTACCACTATTAGAGCTTGTTTTAATGACTCAAAACAAGTGTCCCAATGGGTCACCCTCAATTTATATACCCCATCATAGAGTGGGGTTGAAATAATGCCAGTAGATAAAATCTTGGGTCAATACTTCCCTAGAGAACTTGTGAGGCGATAAAATCCTGATTACAAGCCAAAATGCATGAAAAATAAAGATAAGTGAAAAGAATTTAGGGTCATTTTTGGTCACCCAAACCATATGTATTTAGGGAGGGCCTTATCAACTTTATTTCCATGATTTTGGACTAAATCAATTAAGGCAAAGAATGAGTCTTTTTTATCATCCAAGTTACCTAAAGGGGTTGGGGGGGAGCATACACACACCACTCATATTGATTAAATAAGCACCTCAATATACAAGCATGAAAATGAAACTCTTAAGAGTATTTATCTAATGTGAGAGTTAATTTTAATCATTAAAATGAAATGTGTTATGAAGTTTGAGCCCCTTGGCATTAGTTGTTGATAAACTTGCAAAAAAAACACTTCAAGAATAACTAAGGCATGAAAATAACTAAGTAATTTTTAAGCAACAAAGATAAAATGTGTAAGATTTAACCATGGTTAAAATTTTATTTTTATATCTTAGGACCTACAAATTGTTAGAGGGTTTTCCTAATTAAAATCTCAAACTCAAGTGAGAAAATAATATTTAGAATTTATCTCTCAAATTTTTCTATTTTTTATCTCAGAGACATGCCATCATTGACCAACATAGGGATCACTGTTGATCCATAGATATCGACGTAGATCTAGAAAATCTTTTATGTTTATTATAAAAAAATAGAAAAACATAGGTTGTTTTGACAAAAAGGATGGTTAATAAAATGAGCTAAAAAACTAGAACACCTCACTAGATCTTGCAAGAAAATGGTTAAAGAAACAATATACAAGTTCTTTAAACACAAAATGAAGATAGAAAGATTAATAAAAAATTATTTTAGTTATGTATCCATCATGCTCTATTTTTTGCACAAGGATCATGGTTGATTTTTATAATTAACATTGATATGGGAAATTGGCATCAATCCCTGTCAAATTTTAAATAAAATGGCATCGATCCTTGCAACCTATGAGTTGCTAAAAATAGAAAGATGCAAAAAATGAATTTAAAACTCAAATTTTTAATATATTTAATCATATATTGAAAAAATAAAATTATAATTTTAGTCTCATTATTTTTAAGGGATGTTAAGGTCCCATTGGGTGTGCTAACATGTGAACAAGGATTGCAATAGAGGTGAAGTTAGTCTAGTGTTGGTATCATAAAACAAATGAAATGAACACACTAAAATCCTAAAACCTATATCTTAGACACTAGGGAGAGCATAGGTAATACAAATAAA